>CM054140.1:21863483-21865983 GCA_028751875.1 Rapana venosa
ACAGAGAGAGAGCACTGGATTCTTAGATTCGTATCTACAGTCTCTCATCGCACAGGCGGTCACTGGCTCCATAGATATGTCTGTACCAGCATGGCAACACACACACACACACACACACACACACACACACAACAACACATCACACACAACCACAACACAACACATACACAAACACACACACAACACACACAATACAACCCAACACACACACTCAAAACACCAACACACACATACACAATACACAACACACACACACACACACTCACACAACACACTCACACACACAACACAACACAACACACACACATAACACCAACACACACACACAACACAACACACACATACACACACACACACACACAATACACAACACACACACACACAAAACACACACACACACACACACACACACACACAACACGAACACACACAACACACTCACAACACACACACACAACACACACACACACACACACACAACACACAACACAACACCTCACACATACAACACAACACACACACACACCAAAACAAAAAGAATAAACAACTGGAAAAGAAATAACAGAACAAAGTGTTCACGAAATACAGACTAGCAGCAGAAAAACGATAGGCGCCGCCCTCAATATGCTGGCCCCTAGAGAAGCCAGGTCTCTGACGCCTCACTCCCCTACGATCACATAGGTTATAGGACACCTTTACCTTAAGTTAAAAAAAAAAAAGAAAAAAAAAATTTAATTAAAAAAAAGAAGAAAGGGGGAAAATCCCCAACCTTTTCCACACTGAATTTCTAGAAAGGAGAGATCGATATTGTCTATGTTTCTCAGGAGGAAGACGGTATTGTTTGAAAGATGCTTTCTATGCATTTCTGGCTACTATGTAACAGACGCTATAGCCGAGTGGTTAAGACTGTTTGGTTTCAAATCCCACAGGGCCATGAACTCGTGGGTTCGAATCTCAATGGCGCCTGGTGAATTAAGGATAGGGATTTTTTTTTTTACGATCTCCCAGGTCAACTTCAAGTGCAGACCTGCCAGTTCCTTTATTTCCCTTTGTGTATAATACACATATACAAGATCAAATACGCATGTTCAAGATCCCGTCATTCATTATCGGAGGTTCGTGGTTTACGGAAACACGGAACATACCTAGCATACATCCCCGAAATCGGAATGCGGCTACCTTCATGGTTGGCTAGAACCATCGCATACACAAAAAATCTCCCTATTGGTAAACTCCGATTGATACCAAAACGATTTGTTCTCTAGTTTGTCATTAAACTTTGGGGTTTTGTTACTCTACGGCAGTAAGCGATTGTCATAATGTTTGTTATTGTCTTTTTTTGCGGGGCGAGATATTCCCTCACATATGTTCTTCGCTTCGGAAACTTTTGAAATTATTTCATTTTTATACATTGTATTTGGCAAAGGTAAAGGTGTCCTACCCTATGTTTTCTTTTGTTCTTTCTTTTTTTTTTTTTTTGATTTATACATCGTTGACACGAAACGAACGGTAACTTCTTGCTGGATTTTTTTTTATAGAGTGGCCTTATTAAAGACAGTGGCACTTTACTGCATACCTAAGGTAAAGGATGCATGTTGATGGTCTTTTGTTACTCTTTCCTATGCTTTATTAACATCTTAAATGACACATAGGGATACTGAGTGGACCCTTCTATCAGCCTTTACAATTATACTAGTCCTGTCTCGCCTCGCTTACTTGCTCGCTTGCCATGTTTTGTCTTGTTTTGCCTGCCATGTTTTGTCCTGTTTTGCCATGTTTTGTCTTGACTCGTCTTGCCATGCCATGCCATGTTTTGTCTTGACTCGTCTTGCCATGCCATGCCATGTTTTGTCTTGACTCGTCTTGCCATGCCATGCCATGTTTTGTCTTGACTCGTCTTGCCATGCCATGCCATGTTTTGTCTTGACTCGTCTTGCCATGCCATGCCATGTTTTGTCTTGACTCGTCTTGCCATGCCATGCCATATTTTGTCTTGACTCGTCTTGCCATGCCATGCCATGTTTTGTCTTCCATGCCATGTTTTGTCTTGCTTGCCTTGCCTTGCCATGTTTTATCTTGTCTCGTCTTTGTATGCCATGCTTTGTCTTGTCTCGTCTTGCCATGTTTTGTCTTGCCTTACCTTGTCTCGCCTTACTATACCCTATTTTGTTTTGTCTTGCCTTGCCATTTTGTCTCGCCTTTGCATGCCATGTCATGTCTTGCCTTGCTCTACCTTGCCTGCCCCGTGCCTTGCCTTGCCTTCCATTGCTCTACTTGACCTTGCTTTGCTCCGTCTTGTCTTGCCTTGCCTTTCCCTAAGCGAGCAAAGAAAACCTGCTGACAAGGCTGTCCTCCGGGGGGAGAAAGCAAAATGGAATGACTGCTTGTGGCAGGAGGAGGATTCCTTCAGCCCAGTGTGGTGGCATCACTAATCTCAGCCATGTGTCTAGAATTGTTATCCTTCCTTATTGATCAACAGGCCGGCCCACCTTACGTCGAT
>CM054140.1:21870983-21873483 GCA_028751875.1 Rapana venosa
TCTCTGTGTGTCTGTCTGTGTGAGAGAGAGCACATGTACACATCTAAGCCTTTCCATTAGAGCTTATGACAATGTGTCTGTAATGTCTTATTTTCCACTTGTGTACACACACACACACACACTCTCTCTCTCTCTCTCTCTCTCTCTCCTCTCTCTTTTCTCTCTCTCTCTCACACACACACACACACACACACACACACACACACACACCACACACACACACACACACACACACACACACACACACAGAGGACAGAAAGAAAAGAAGAACTGACAGCGTGAGAAAATTGAGACACAGACAAGGTTATGGTTAGGCCAAATGTAATTACTTCCAAAACACCCAGTACAGGAACAACACCACGAATAAGATGACGTACACGACACACATACATAATCATTCGGTAAAGGTAAATGGAGTCCCATAACCTTTAAGGTCGTAGGGGAGCGAGGCGTCAGAGACCTCACTTCTCTAGGGCCAGCATATTGAGGGCGGCGCCCATCTCCTCTCCCTCGCTGCTTTACCTTCCCTGACTCTAAAGAGGGCAGGTACCCATTTACAGCTGGGTGAACTGGGGGAACTGTACTGAAGCCAAGGCGCGCAAACGGTTACCCATCCAACTGGTAACCACGCTCGACGCTGCTTAACTTGGCTGGGGGAAAGCGAGTGCTCCGACCACTGAGCTATCCCGTCCCCCATAATCATTCACGTACAGTAAATTTTAGAGTACTTAGGTAACTAGAAAATAGTTTTCAACATCTTTTAAGATATACATAATGATCTGTACAATAACGTTTACAGTGCCCAGGTAACTCGAAAATAGATGTCAACATCTATTAAAACATACATAATGATCTGTGTACAACAACGTTTACAGTGACCAGGTAACTAGAAAATAGATGTCAACATCTATTAAAACATACATAATGATCTGTGTACAATAACGTTTACAGTGACCAGGTAACTAAAAATAGATGTCAACATCTATTAAAACATACATAATGATCTGTGTACAATAACTTTTAGAGTGCCCAGGTATTAGAAAAAAGTTTTCAACATCTTTTAAAATATACATAATGATCTGTGTACAATAACGTTTACAGTGCCCAGGTAACTAACTAGAAAATAGATGTCAACATCTATCAACAGAGAACAGAACGATACAAGAGAAACAAGGAAGGGAAAAGAAAGAAAGGGAGGGAAGGGAAAAAGAAGGAGAAAAGGAGTGGTGGAGAAAGAAAAGAACAACAGAAGACAGACTGATAGCATGACAGACAGAAAAGCAGGAAAATAACAACAGCAGCGTTAAGTTAATGTTAAGCTTGCTTAGGTAACTAAAATAGAGTGCAACCCTCTTAAACAACAGAGAACAGAATGATACAAAGAAACAGTGCAAGAGAAAAGAACGAAAGAGGGAGAGAAGTAAAAGAGGGAGAAAGGGAGGGAGACAAAGATAGAAGTGGGAGATGGAGAGAGAGGTGCAGACGAGATAGAAAAAGAGAGATGGGGGGGGGGGGGGACTTGACAGACAGGACAGAAGAGAGACATAGAAAACTGATAGATCTGACGAAAAGCAGAGAAAGTGACAACAACCAAGATTCACTCTACTACTAATACTGATCATTGCTTATTATTCATTACTTAATATTATTATTACCATCATCACATACATCACTACTATTACAATAAATACTTACACATGCCCCGCCTATGCTAACCAAATACACTACATTTCCCACACATACCACTCTTACTACTACTTACATAACCTAAACCACAACCACAACAGCACACACTAACACCACCACCACACCACTATACAAACCACCACCACCACCACCAACCACAAACTACTACTCTACTAATACTACTAATACCACAATACACCACCACCACCACCACTAAATACTCTATATACTACCACCACACCCCTATACCCACCACTACAAAACAACAACAACATCACCAGCCACTAGCCAACAACCAACGACAACGATGACAACAATAACGACGACGTCGACGATGACAATGATGAGGATCAAAACAGTTCACAACAACAACAACAACAACAACCACAACCCACAGACATCAAAGCAGCAGGATAACAATGCCCCCTGTGTTCACCAGAAACAGCCAAAGAGTCCCTGGACCTTTTTATTTCCCATTCCATCAATCGCTGTCATAGTTACTCTTTTGTCAGGATGGATCTTTAATAGAATAAGCAATAACAAAGGGGGGTGGGGAAGGAAGGTGTGTGTGTGTGGGGGGGGGGGGGGGGAGGGGGAGGGTGGTGTCGTGTGTGTGTGTGTGTGTGTGTGTGTGTGTGTGTGTGTGTGTGTGTGTGTGTGTAGGGAGAGGGGGGTGGGGTGGCTTGTGTGTGTGCATGCGTGCGTGTGTAGTGTGTGTGTGTGTGTGTAGGTGTGTGTGTGTGTGGTGTGTGGTGTGTGTGTGTGTGTGTGTGTGGTGTGTGTGTGTGTGTGTGTGTGTGTGTGTGTGTGTGTG
>CM054140.1:21878483-21883483 GCA_028751875.1 Rapana venosa
GTAATAGCCCCGAACCACACACACAACACCACCCTCTACTCTCTGGCATTTTTATACTGCCGCCTGCCCAATCCAATAAATGTTGCCCAGAGCCAAGAAGAATAAAGTTTTTCTGTGTGTGTGTGTGTGTGTGTGTGTGTGTGTGTGTGTGTGTGTGTGTGTGTGTGTGCGTGCGCGCGCGTATGTATGTGTTTGTCGGGGGAGGGGGGGGAGGGGTGGTGGGGAAGGAATGGAGGGTGGGTGCGGGTGAGGTTGGGTGGGAGTGGGGGAGTGTGTGTGTGGGGGGGGGGGGGGGGGGGAGTGTGGGGGGGGAGTAGTGTGTGTGTGTTGTGTGTGTGTGTGTGTGTGTGTGTTTGTGTGTGAGAGAGAGAGAGAGAGAGAGAGAGAGAGAGGAAGAGAGGAGAGAGAGAGAGAGAGAGAGAGAGAGAGAGAGAGAGAGAGAGAGAAAACCGTTCAACCGTTGGCCCATTTCAGTGTTTTTATTCTTGCTCTCTGATCGGTCCCCCCCCCCCCCCCCCCCTCTCTCTCTCTCTCTCTCTCTCTTGTTTATGGGCAGTGGTTGTTCCGGACTTCGGAGTTATTTGCTTTGTTTCCTTTTTAGTTTGGATTTTGTAGTTTATTTGTTTGTTTATCCTTTTTGTTTTTGGTTTACCTACCGGTTTAGAGAAAAACAGGAGACGGAGACAGCGAGAGAACTAAGAGAGAGAGACAGAGACGAAGAGAGAGACAGAGACGAAGAGAGAGACAGAGACGGAGAGAGATAAAGAGAGAGAGACAGGAGAGAGAAACAGAGACAATGAGAGAGACAAAGAGAGAGATAACAGAGAGAAACAGAGACAATGGGAGAGACAAAGAAGAGAGAGGAGACAGAAAGAGAAACAGAGACAAAAGGAGAGACAAAGAGAGAGATACAGACAGAAAGACAGAGACATATACAGATAAAGATAGACATATCAGAGAGAGAGAGAGAGGGGGGGGGGGGGAGAGGTAGGGGAAGGAGGGAAGGATGCAAGGAAAGAAAGAACAATGTTAAAGAGTTTATTAAGGATAGCAAAGAATATGTGACGGGAAAAAACCTTAAAAGGGAACAAAAATAAAAGAAGAAGAAAAACATCGATATAGACAACGATTGAAGGCATTCCATTTTTTTTTAAATTTCAAACAAACAAACGAAACGGATAGAGAGAAAGAACACATATATACATAGACCGTGAATGGACTGATCGGATAAAATATATAATCAAATAATAAATAAGGAAAGAAAACTAAAAAAACAAAAAATAAATACAAGACATAAATATAGACTACGAATCAGTTGCTTCAATGTTGTTTTTCATATCAAACCCTATACAAAACATTTTGGGCAAATGCACATCGTCCATTGTTACATAACGAAGGTTTTTTCACACATATAAAAGCGTATCATTTAAACGCACAGTTTTCAATGTAAAGAATAAGAAATGAATACATGCAGAAAAAAACACGCGCGCGCGCTCGTGCGCACGCACACACATACACACATGAACACACACACACACACACACACACACAACATGAACACACCTTCACACACGTGCACACAAACACAACACAGAGAGATTGTTTTATTTATTTATTCTTTTTATAAGAGAGACTGAAAACACACACACACACACACACACACACACACACACACACACACAGACCAACCGACAGAGAGACAGACCGACAGACAGACAAACCAACAGACAGACAGACAGAGACAGAAAGACAGAAAACCAAAATGAGAAATCAACACCTTAATTGCCAGCATACACATCACCCAAACATCTATATACAACAACAACAACAAAACACAACCCCATAAAATACTAATATCACCCCTCCAAAAAAACAACAACAACAAACAACCAAACGAACAAACAAAACGAACAAAAACCCCAACCCAAACCCTCTCTCACTTCCTTCTTCAACATCACCACCACAACACCACCACAACAGCAGCAGCAGAAAACGCCGCACCCTCCCCGCGAGTCCGCTTCGAGCCGGACGGCACTCTCCGTCTTCCGGCCGGCTGCCGGCTCCTGTCGCAGCTGTACAGCGCCACCGATGCCCCAACGAAACACTTGCTGCAGCAGCAGCAACAGCATCATGACCATCTCCGCCAACAACAGCATCAGAGGCAGCAGCAGCAACAACAGCAACAGAGACGGAGCAGACCTAAGGGACTCCCTCCGCTGATGCAGCCGCATCTGCGAGGCCGCAAAGTGCCGACAGTCAAGGAACTGATCGACAATCTCACGCAGCGGCAAGAGCAGATGATGATGATGGTGGCGGCGACAGCTAGTGCAGCAGCAGCAGCAGCGACGACGAGTACAACAACAGCGACAACGATGGCGATGACGACGACGACGAGGAGGACGAAGGTGGTGCTGGCGACGGCGCCAGTG
This sequence comes from Rapana venosa, assembly GCA_028751875.1. Taxonomy (NCBI): domain Eukaryota; kingdom Metazoa; phylum Mollusca; class Gastropoda; order Neogastropoda; family Muricidae; genus Rapana; species Rapana venosa. The sequence goes on from CM054140.1 coordinate 21,880,913, forward strand.
CCCAGATTGTTGAAGCCTTTGGAGCCGACTGTTTCTGCTGTTCCGTCTGCTACTGCTGGTGGTGCTGGTGGTGTGGGCGTTGACAAGAGGTGAGAAGGATGGAAGAAAGGGAGGAAGGATTGGAATGGAATGGAATGGACGGAGTGACGAACTGGAGGTGGAATGGAAGAATTGGATTGAGTGAAAGGAAGGATTGTAATGAAAGGAAGGAAGGAAGGGTTTGGAATGGAGGGAAGGATGAAATGGAAGGAAGGATTAGAATGGAAGGGAGAAGGATTGGGATGGACAGAATGATGAATTGGAATAGATTGGATGTGGAAGGAAGGATTGGAATGGAGGAAGGAAGGATTGGGGATAGACAAAATGAAGAATTGGAATGGATTGGAGTGGAAGGAAGGATTAATATGAAAGAAAGGAAGGAAGGATTGGAATGGACCGAATGAAGAATTTAAATGAAATGGAAGGACAGGAATGGAAGGAAGAAAAGAAAGAAGGAAGGGAGGGTTGAAATGGAAAGAAGGATTGAAGTAGAAGGAAGGATTCGAATGGAATAAGGATTGGAATGAAACGGATGGGTGGAAGAAAGAAAGGAATGAATGAATGAAGGACTGAAGGAAGGAAGGATTGGGATGGACGGAAGGATTGGAGTGGACGGGAAAAAAGAATGGGAATGGAAGGAAGGGAAAAGGACCGACGGGACAAAGGAAAGAAGGAAGACAGGAAGGAAGTAAGGAAAAGGAGGAGGGAAAGAATTCGAAGGAATGAAGGTTTCGAATAGAAAAGAGGAATGAATGAAGTAGAATGGAAGAAAGGGAGAACTTAGAATGGAACATAAGGAAGGACGAAATGAAGAAGGAAAGAAAAGCAGGAACAGATGGAAAGGAGAAAGATTGGGGGGAAAGGGGGGGGGGGGGGGGGAGAGAGAAAGGATAGATGACGGAGAAGGAAAGGGAAAAAAACATGGATGGGTGGATGGATGGAGAGAAACAAGAAAGAAAAAGAAAAATGGCTGATGCAGGAAGGAAGAACGGATAGATGTTTGGATGGATGGAGAAAATAAAGTATGAGAAGATATGAGAGAGAGAGTGTGTGTATATATGTGTGTGTGTGTGTGTGTGTGTGTGTGTTGTGTGTGTGTGTGTGTGTGTGTGTGTGTGTGTGTGTGTGTGTGTGTGCGTGCGTGCATGCGTGAGAGAGAGAGAGAGAAGAGAGAGGAGGAGAGAGCGAGCGAGGGAGGGAGAGAGAGTGAGAGAGAGAGAGACGAGAGGAGAGAGAGAGAGAGAGAGAGAGAGATGAGAGTGAGAGAGGGGAGAGAGAGAGAGAGTGAGGAGTTTCGGGGAGACCACCTGGCTTTCTCTGGCAGCGGCCATGAAAAGGAAAATAGCTGAGTTACCTCTCTTGGCCAAAAAATCCCCTGTCGCCTTGACTGTGCATGTCGTCGTAATAATCCCATTACAGTGTGTATTATGTCGATAGTTTGTTCAGCAGGACTGAGTTCCCTCGATTGGTTTGTCTGAATACACACTTGTGTGTGTTCTCGATTTCCACTGGACAATGTTATGATGTGGAGCGACACGAAGTAATGTTCGTTTCTCTGTCTGTGGAATTATGATATGCATTTGTTTGTTTGTCTGTCTGTCTGCCTGATTGTCTGTCTCTTTCTGTATCTGTCTGTCTGTCTGTCTCTGTCTGTCTGTCTGTCTATCTCTCTCTCACACACACACACACACACACACACACACACACACACACACACACACACACCAAGTAATGTTCGTCTGACCTATCTGTGTCTCTCTCTGTGTCTTTCTGTGTCTATGTTTCTGTCTCTCTCTGTCTGTCTGTCTGTCTGTCTGTCTGTCTGTCGTCTGTCTGTCTGTCTGTCCGTCCGTCCGTCCGTCCGTCCGTCCGTCCGTCCGTCTCTCTCTCTTCTCCCCTCTCTCTCTCTCTCTCTCTTTCTCTCTCTCTCTCTCTTCTCTCTCTCTCTCTCTCTTTTCTCTCTCTCTCTCTCTCTCTCTCTCTCTCTCGATGCGTGATCTTTTACTATACTTTTTATATTTTGTCATTAGTGTCATAACAAAGACAGTATAATAATTTATTGTGCTAAGCTTTTTAAAATCCAGATCTGGAATTTGGCGTTTTGGTTAGCATAATCTCAGTCCACACAAAATAAATATGTTTGTGTGTATTTGCATGTGTGTGTGTGCGTGCGTACATGCATGCATGAGTAGCTTCATTGCATGCAGGCGCGCACGCGTGTGTGTATGTGTGCGTGCACGCTGGACACTGAATGAAACGCTCGTGGAAGAGGCAGACACAAAAGCAAATCAAGAAAACAACCTTTTTTTTTTTTTTAAATGTCAAATGTTCTCAAAATAACTCGAAGTGCAGGACCCCTTCTGGCTGGTGGCCTTTCAGCAACCGGAGGACTTCAAGTTCCGGCGATACATTATGACAGTACAAGGCATGGCTAGGGGTGATGAGATCGGAACGAGTGGCATGGGAAAAACTAGAGCTACAAAAGCACAGATTTGATGTAAAGCAAAGATTTTTTTTAAAAAACACCACACA
>CM054140.1:21893483-21915983 GCA_028751875.1 Rapana venosa
AGGAAGCAGTGGTGCTAAACGGGAACCAAACATTGTCTCAGCTGTTGGCGTTATTGTGTGGCATACTTCAGTATGCAGTGGTTTCCAGAACTGGACTGTTGGCTGTGATCTCTATGATTCAGGAAGTACTTCAGTGCACTTTTGCATTATGCTGAGGCTCGGTTGTGAAACACTGATTACTACTGAAAAGACAGAAGCCTTGTTACTACGGTTCTTTATCAGATGATGCTATTTTACAAAGAACTGACATAAAAGCAACATGATTTCTACCAAATAACCCAGTTCTTGAACCAGACCCTGGAAGCTGCTTTTTTTCTTTTTAAAAAGAGCGACACAATCCCATAAGCCACCCGCTCTTCCGGTAAAAATCTCATCGGTTTTGACAAAATGCAGATTGAAGCCTACAGGAACAAAGCCATATAAAAAAAAATATATACAGAATAAAAGTAGTCAATCGTGTACCTTTCTCTCTTTCTTTTTTTTTCTTTTTCTCTGGCTGCTTAAGAGGATTTCGACGCCCTGCTGACCCGTGCTATTTTCACAGCTTTGATTTTAGCCTCACAGGCCCGTGACACGTTTTCCGTGCTCCGTTGCTCCGCTACATGGGTAGATCTGCAAGAGCTGGCCCAGAGTAAAGGACTCACCAGTGGGTGGAAGTAATTCGGATTAAGAGCTAGCGGGGGTCCGTCCCCTGGCCCTGTGTTGGGGTCTGTGCTGAGCAGGGCCGGCCACTAATCCCGTGTGTGTCAGTGCTGGCCCTTTGTTTCAGGTCTCCATATCAATCATGGCGTCTTCACCCATGGGCCGCTGCCGCTGGATAGAATCAGTGCTGATTCCTGGGATGCGTGGTGTGTCACTGTCTGGTGTGGAGTCTACTAAGCTTTAGTGATTTTTTTGTTTTGTTTGGTTTGGTGGGTCTTTGATTTTTTTCTCTGGGATAACTCATTTTTCTGTAGAGGTTGGTGAGGTACAAAAAATAACAGTTGCGTTCACATGGTGGTTGAACATGTTCTAAAAAAAAAAACATTGGAGAGGACTGTACTGTTGATATATCACATTTTCCTGTCTTGGTGCACATGTTGCTGCCTCTTTTCTATACAGCAGTGTGCTAGTTTTCTTTACGCCTGATCTGGAAGAACCTCGTTACTCTTGCTGCAGTTACAAACATCTTGGTTCCACACTTAAAAACAGTTTAACCCTTTAAAAAAAAACACACATAAAAATCTCCTTTGCATATATTGCAAACTGTACTGTATGAGTGTACCTTTCTTCCACAAACTGTGTGTATCCCAAGACCTGCGTTAGACGTACCTGATCCCATTCTCCTCAAACCGAGTTGAAAACCAGAAGCGGTACCGTAAAACAACAACAGCCCCCTAAACTCCTCACACACACCCTATACCCGAATCGGCACACACCTGCCACCATCGATCCCAATTCGTATGCGGACCCCAACTCTGACCCCGAGAGAAGGAAGAAGACAGGGCCGAAGGCAGCAGCAGACGACGCCCAGCCAGGCCCCATGAAGTCGGCCATGGTACTCCAGCGGTACTACACTGACTACCCGCTGCCCCTGCGCTACTCGCACCAGAACCGCTATGAGGCCATGGTGGACAAGAGCGAGAGCAAGCCCTTCCTGCAGCTCTTCAGCAGCCGTATGATCCGCCTCAAGCTCATGCAGAACCACCGCCGCCAGACCATGCCCTTCATGGGCCTCAGGTCAGTGTCCCCTAGGTCCTCTTGCTCCTCCAGTCTTTAGTCACCCACCCTAGTTAGCCAGCTGATTAACCCCTTTCAGATTGTCAGGTGCCCAAGTCGGATGCGCTGGGCCTGGCTTGTCAGGCGCTTAACGGCAGCGTGACGCATTTTCGCTCGTATAACAGACAACAATAGCTGCTGTCTGAGCGTTCGACAACAACGATGACGACGACGACGACGATGATGATGATGATGATGATGATGATGATGAAGAAGATTGTCAGTCAGGAAGTTCTCTTCCCTCTCCAGTTTTAGTCACCTTTGGTTAGCCAGCTGGTAAACCCTTTCAGATTGTCAGTCACCTAGGTCCTCTTGCTCCTTTGGTCTATAAGTCATCCATGGTTTAGCCAACTCTTGAATGCTCGTCTCAGCTGACAACCAGCAACAACATCAGCAATAAAAGTTGTAATGAAATGAACTCATTTTTAAGGACTGACTCATGCTAAACACACACAAAAATTACCAAGATAAAAGAGGCAGAGAGAAGTAACAATGGTTTTTCTTTTCAGAGCACATGGGATCTGCCTTCCCAGCAGGAACACAACAGTGTTTGTCAGAAGCACAAGAGCACATACACATGCACACAGGGACTAGATGTCAAAAATAAAAAAAGCACATGAGTGTTTATTCCATCATCCTTGAATTAAAATAATGAATAAAAAGATAAATAGAAAAAAAAAAGTTGTATTTTCCAGTAGGTTGAAGATGTTCCTTAACGCACAATGCTGAATCTTAAGATTCGGCGACCCTCCCCTTCACTGTGGCGTGCCGAAGCTTAAGATTCGGCAGGATTACACTTTTTAAAAATACACTATGCGACTTAGACTGAAACGAAAGTACGTTGGCCTGTAGGCCAATCATTTTTTTCTAAACACAGTTGCTTCCCTTGACCATAAGCCTGCCTATTTTTTTTTTATACCACTTTAAGTCAAGCGATCAACGTGAAATTCGGGCTGCTCTCCCCGGGGAGAGCGCGTCGCCACAAGAGCAGCGCCACCTTTTTTTTTTTTTTGCCTAGTTTGTTTGTGTTGGCTATTTTTGTTGTTGTTCTTGTTGTTGACATGTCGACAAGCGTACTCTTTGGGATTTCGGGCTCTCCGGCGTTAATGATTTTTATTTTTAAAAATTGTATTGTGCAAAAAATTACATCAAATGGATTCATCCAACTTCAGGGAACTTTACTTTGGTGAAAAATCATCACATTGTTTCAAGGGGACTAGTTGATGAACAGTTCAAGCCATATAAGATAAGCAGCCCTAATTTTCAAAACTGTTCATTTTTCAGCATTCAGTGCCATCTTTTGAAAATTTGTAACTATAAATAAATAATTAATTAATTACAGTCATCTATTGAAAAGCTGTGTAACGATTTCAAAAGTAGACATAATAAACTTTTTAATGATGTATAATTTGCATGTCTTTATTATGTTGGGTAAATCTGCTGATCTTTTTTTTAATATAGCCAAAATCATGTATCACCACAAAATGGAGGGATCCATTTCACTGCGACTCCACTGAGTTAAAACCATACTAGGGCAATGTTTCCTCACAAGCACGCAGTATCCATGTCTCTGTGGGAGCACACAGGGTCTTTGATTCCTGAGAGAGAGAGAGAGAAGAGAGAGAGAGAGAGAGAGAGAGAGAGAGAGAGAGAGAGAGAGAGAGACCCTGTACTCTCTCTCTCTCTCTCTCTCTCTCTCTCTCTCTCTCTCTCTCTCTCTCCCTCCCTCGCTCCCTCCCTGCCTCTTCATATGTGTCTCTGTCTGTTCGTCTGTCTATAAAATTATGTCTCTGGCTCGAAGAAGCTGTCAGTTCGTAAATATTTCTTGTACAGTCTGCAGACAACAGAAAAGAGATCAAAATTAATAAATACCCCATTGTGAAGGACTGCAAAGTACACGGAAAGTAGACCTCCTTACCTTACCCTTGACATCCATGTACAACAAACGAATGCAAGGATAACTGTCGGCCTGTCTGCTGTTGTCTGTCTGTCTGTCTATCAGTCTGTCCAAATGTCTTCTTTCTGGAACATGCTAGTACCTGCCTGTTTGTCAATCTGATTTTTTGTCCCTCTCTGCCTACCTGCCAATATGATTGTCTGTTTGTCTGTCTGTGTGTGTACTTACCTGCCAATCTGACTATCTATCTGTCTGTCTGTCTGTTTGTTTTCTGTCTGTCTGTCTGTGTACTTACTGTCTGTCTGTCTGTGCACTTGCTTGTTACTCTGTTTATTTGTCTGCCTACCTGCCAGTTGGATGGAATGCCTGTCTGCCCGTCAATCTGATTGTTTTGTGGATGGCCCATATCCTGAGGAATAAGCACTGATTGTCTGCTTGCCTTTCAGTCTGTCTGTCCGTCTGTCTGTTTGTCCTGTCTATCTGTCCTGTCTGTGTCTGTCCTGTCTGTCTATCTGTCCTGTCTGTTTGGCCTGTCTGTCTATATGTCCTGTCTGTTTGTTTGTCATGTCTGTCTATCCATCTGTCTGTCTATCCGACTATCTGTCCTGCCTGTCTGCCTACCCTATCTGTCCTGTCTGTCTGTCCTGTCTGTTTGTCCTGTCTGTCTATCTGTCCTGTCTATGTGTCTGTCCTGTCTATCTGTCCTGTCTGTCTGTCCTGTTTGTCTATCTGTCCTATCTGTCCTGTCTATCTGTCCTGTCTGTCTGGTCTGTCCGTCCTGTCTGTCTGTCCTGTCTGTCTCTCTGTCTGTCTGTTTGGTCTGTCTGTCCTGTCTGTCTGTCTCCAGTGTTTGTCCACAACATGTCTTTCTATCCCAAATCCCTCCACCTGTTTGTCCACAACATGCCTTTCTATCCCAAATCCCTCCACCTCCATCATCTCCAAACCACGCACATTGCTGTTGTCCAACATGTCATGATATTCTCTGTGTGTGCGTGCGTGCGTGTGTGTGTGAGAGAGTGTGTGTGTGTGCGTGCGTGCGCGCGTACGCATGTTCACGTTATTGTGTGTGCGCGAGCGTATGCATATGTATGCACATGTGCATGGGTGACTGCAGTATGCAGTGAGAGCGCGCATAAGCACAAATAGCTACAGATGGAGAGAGACAGACAGATACAGAGACAAAGAGAGACAGAGAGATACAGACAGACAGAGACAGGCAGACAGACAGACAGAGGAGGGGGTAGGAGAAAGTGAGAGAAAGAGAAAGTCGACGATGTACCAGTCAAAAAGTACATGTACTATATCTACCACCACCACTAATCCTTCACCTCCCACCCCCATACACCTCATAATGCAGGACTAGTGCAAGGGATGCAACTCCGCACTTCTTACAGACAAGAGGTCACGAGTTGCGCTTCTTGGATCACTAAACTATGCAACCAGTTGGAGGCGGTGCGTTGAACAGCCTGTCATTTGATGTGTGTCTTGAAAAGAAGCGTGTTCAACATTATCAGAACAGCTACGTCTTCAATTCCTGTGGTTGTTTGGTTTTTTTCAATTGCCTCTTACACTTTATTCGACGTTGAAGTATAAAAGAAAGAAAGAAAGAGGAAGGAAATAAGGAAGGAAGAAAGAACGAAAGTAAAGAAAGAAATGAGCAAACAACAACAAAAAAGAAAAATTTGTCTTAAAACACACACACAACACACACGCAAGCATCTCCCCCCTTTCCCGCCACACACACACACACACACACGCGCGCGCGCGCGCCCCTAACACACACACTGACCTCCACACACACACACACACACGAGTGCAAAAATAAAACACTTTACGAACAAACTCAAGTCAGCAACCAGTAATATTCAAAATTTCAACTTTCTCACACACACACTCACACATACACTCCTCTCTCTCTCTCTCTCTCTCTCTCTCTCTCTCTCTCTCTCTCTCTCTCTCTCTCTCTCTCTCTCTCTCAATCACACACACACCGGATGAGACTATAAACCGAGGCCCCGTGTTCGAACGCATGCAGAACATCTTGCGCACACGTTAAATCCTGTTCCGCTTTTCGGAAGAGTAGGCCATTGTGTGCCGGTGGAAACAGATGACAAAATTGACAAAACGGCATACACACGGGGACTGGATGTAAAAAAAAGCACATGAGTGCTTATTCCATTATCCTCGATATAAAAGAAAAGAATAAAGAATAAAAGAAACACTCACACACACTCAGACATACACACGCGCGCACGCACACACACACACACACAAACACACACACAATCGTCTAATATCACTTAGAGTGAACAGACGTTAAATTGAAGACAACAACAACAACAAACAACAACAACCCACACACACACCACACACACACACACACACACACACACCCCACCACACACACACACACACACACACACACACACGAAACGGAACAACACAAACAAATATACGAACAAACTCGCGTCAGCAACGAGTAATATTATTCAATAATTATGTCAACTCTCTCTCCATATCTCCTCTCTCTCTCCTCTCTCTCTCTCTCTCTCTCCTCTCTCTCTCTCTCTCTCTCTCTCTCGCACACACACACACATTCACACACACACACACATACATACACACAAACTTTTAATTCAAGGTCTTTGCTATAAACTTCCTACAATGGGCTCCTGCTTGTCGTTTCTAATTGACCAAGGGACCAGCGGGAACACTGGGTTTCTTGTTTAGAGGGCGATTCTAAGTCACAGTCTATATATTTCTGCAGGGGTGGAGTGGGGTCCTGAACTGGCCAAGCTATCGGGACCGTTTGCATAGTAAAGTTAGCTGCTCCACATACTTTGTTTGCCTGTGGGTATAATAAGGCAGGCTCTCTCTGTTTCTGTCTGTCTGTCTGTCTCCGTCTATCTGTCTGTCTGTCTGTCTCTCTCTGTCTGTCTGTCTGTCTGTCTGTCTGTCTGTCTGTCTGTCTGTCTGTCTGTCTCTCTCTCTCTCTCTCTCTCTCTCTCTCTCTCTCTCTCTCTCTCTCTCTCTCTCTCTTACTCCTTTCTCTCTCTGTCTCTCTCTTTCTGTCACACTCCTCTCTCTCTCTCTCTCTCTCTTCTCTCTCTCTCTCTCTCTCTCTCTTCTCTCTCTCCCCCCATTCCTTCCTATCTCTGTCTCACTCCTCCCCACGCACCCCCTTTGTGTGTGTGTGTGTGTGTGTGTGTGTGTGTGTGTGTGTGTGTGTGTGTGTGTGTGTGCGTGTGCGTGCGTGCGTGTGTGTAAAAAAGTACATGGGTACTTATTCATTATCCTCGAAATAAAAGAATTTGTCATTCTCTCTCTCTCTCTCTCTCTCTCTCTCTCTCTCTCTCTCTCTCTCTCTCTCTCTCTCTCTCTCTCTCCCAGATTTCTTTTCAAAATGCCTACAATGGGTAGAGAAATGTCAGGTATGAATATCAATCTACATTCCCCCTAAACCCCGCCATGTAAAATGCCTGTCACCCACATGCAGTAAATCAGCCGCATTCCTTTTCGATTTTGAATTCGTAGTCTGTCTGTCTGTCTGTCTGTCTGTCTAACTGACTGTCTGTCTGTCTGTCTGTCTGACTGACTGTCTGTCTGTCTGTCTGTCGTCTGTCTCTGTCCTTCTACTGCTGACTTCTGTCTCTCTCTCTCTCTCTCTGTAACACACACACCACACACACTTAAAATATATATATATATGTTATAGTATTTTGTCTGTGTGTGTGTGTGTGTGTGTGTGTGTGTGTGTGTGTGTGTGTGTGTGTGTGTGTGTGTGTGTGTGTGTAATACAAAACCAAAAACAACAACACACACACAGACATGATTACAGCAGATCCAAAGATTAATTTTTTAAAAGTTTTCTGAAAGCCTCGTACTAAACTGATGCAAGTTTCCAACAAAAACAAACAAAGAAACCCAAAAAAATAAACAACACCACACACACAAAAAACCGACACGTTTAACCACAAGTGTTTATACAAGAAGTAGGCCCTAACAGTTCCATCGTCAGAACGGCTATATAATGATACTATAATCCCGGTGTCTGTGGAAAATTCTTTCCACACACTGCAGTGACAGTCCCCCCTAACGATCGCTTGACTTTTCAGATGAACAGATAGTGATGTGAATGTACTGGAGGTGAAGAATGGGGAAAGAAAAATGAAGACATTTTAACACACAGCTCCCACCCCCACATACGAAAAGAAAAATGAAGACATTCACACAGCCCCCCCCCCCCCCACACACACACACAGGAGCGCGCGCACGAGCACGCACGCACACACACACACACAACACCACACAGAAATCTGCATTATGCACGTTCCTGTCTAGATTCCAGACTGATAGAGATGATCAGAATTATAACAAAGCTGTTTCATATCATGCACAGTCGCAAGGCTTATTTGTGGTAACGTATTACACAAACACACACACACACACACACACACACACACACACACACAACACAAACACAAACACGCGCGCGCGCGCGCACATACACACTGTTTCTACGTTAAAACCCATTCCACTTTTCGGAAGAGTAGGCCATTGTGTGCCTGTAGGAACGGATGACAAATTTGACAAAACTGCATACACACGGGGACTGGATGTAAAAAAAAAAAGCACATGAGTGCTTATTCCATGATCCTCGAAATAAAAGAAAGAAATAAATGAAGAGAGAGAGAATGAGAAAACTCTTTGTGAGTCTCTCTCTCTCTCTCTCTCTCTCTCTCTCTCTCTCCTCTCTCTCTCTCTCTCTCTCTCTCTCTCTCTCTCTCTCAACACCCAACACCCGATATACTATAAGCGGCAACAACCATATCAACCAACACAACACACACACTTACTTATCCCCCCTCTCACTCCCTATCCCCCCTCTACCACCCCACCCCTACCCCACCCCCCACACACTCCAAATTTCAACACGTGTAGTCAGTCCCCTTTAGAGCCTACAGAAGCACCGGTCTATCAGTCTGTTGCTTGCAGGTTGATATGATGATGGTGTTACTACCGTGTAGATCATTAATAATAACACCTTCGCACCTGCGCTGGTCGGCTAAGATAAGTGAGATTAGGGAAACACTCCTGTCATTACCAACACAAGCAGACGGTGCACGTCCTGGAAAAACCCTCCCCCTTGACAGTATTTGCCCCCCAGGGACAATTTTTATTTTTCTGCTGTTTACGGTTCTGTATGGTCAGTTTTGTCATGTTCTGAGCGCCTTTGCTTTGAATAATAGAAGTAAAAATCCGGAGGGGGGGGGGGGGGGATTGTTGTTTTTGTGTGTGTTCCTCAACAGTTTCAACATCAATTTGTTTTGTTTTTCTGGATTGCCGCCTCAGAGAAGTCAAGTCAAAGTCAAGTCAAAAATACTTTAATCATCCCATGAAGGGCAATGACAATACTGACAGACACAGTGATATGTATCATAATGTCCAAAAGACACAATAAAACTACATTATTTTGATAGTGGTTTAAACATTCCAAGATAACTTCAAATAAAAAAAGAAACACACACACACACACACACACACACACACACACACACACACACAACACATTTAAGATCACTGCAAGCTAAAGATGAGTTATAGACGATTCTGCTTCAGCTGATGATCTGATCATTTTTGCGACCACTATTTTTTCTTTGCTTCTTTCTTTACTCTCTATCTTTCTTTCTTTTGTCAAGCACATAACAAAGATACCACTTTTGCAGCCAACAGCAAAAACAACTTGACCCACTAACTTCAAAAAAATATTGTTCCTTTACTTTCCACCCTCCTTCCTCTCTCTTTCTCTCTCCTTCTTCTGGCTACCACCTCCCACCTCCTGTCCTCCTCCTCCCCCTCCTCCTCTTCATACCTTCACTCCCCATCTCTCCCCCTTCACCTCCCTCTCCCAGCTCTCATTGTTGGCTGCAGAGGGCGACAGGGGGCACGTACTAGGTGCATGCTTTGGGGAGGTGAGAGAGAGGGGGAGAGAGAGGGGGTGAGAGAGTGGGAGGGAGAGAGAGGGGGAGGGAGAGAGGGGGGGGGAGAGAGAGGGGGGGGAGAGAGAGGAAAGAGGGAGGGAGAGAAGAGGGAGGGAGAAGAGATGGTTCTGAACTCTGAAAGAGAGACACATAGAGAGAGAGACAGAGAGAGAGAGAGAGAGAGAGAGAGAAGAGAGAAGAGAGAGAAGAGAGAGAGAGAGGTTGTTGCAGTTTATGTCGCCTGGTTAGACTAGTTGTAGGAAAGAGGGGAAGGGGATGGGGGGAGGTGTTAAAGAAGTAGATATTGATTTTGTCATTACAAGCTGCAAGTACTCTCTCTCTCTCTCTCTCTGCCATCCTTGCGCTCTCGACCCACCCCCCTCATCCCCCTTCCAAGTCCCACCTTTACCACCCACACCCCCTCCCCCCTCTACCTTACCGGTCTCCTACCAATTGACTTGTCATCAGTCACACAATAGAGGGGGGGGGGGGGGGGGGGGCCTGTTGCCTTGTCCACCTAATCATCCTAGCATTCAGTGCCTACACTCCACACGTGTGCAAAAAGAACCATCAAGAGATTGTTCTTTTTTTTTCTTGCTTGCTTGTTTTTCTAGTTTTCTTTTGTTTTTCTTGGGTTTGTTTTTCTGTTCGTTTTTTTTTTTTTCTTTTTTTGGGGGGTTGGTTGTAGGGGCTCGGGGTGGAGGAGAGGGGGGGGGGGGGGGGCTGTTTGTGCTCTCATCAGAATGTGGTGATTATGTGGTAGTAGTACTCGAATCGTCCACGATACCACGCAGGCAGGCTCGTCTTCCTCTTATGTGGCGATCGATATAACAGTCTGGTCAGAAGTTGTTGTGGTCAGTTTTGACCACACAGAGTTCTTCTTCATATGTGTTGTTTACTGTGTGCCAGAGAGACAGACTAGTTCACCGCTTCCAACCGTCTGTCCTCTTAAAAGGACAGCGTGGTTCGCGGTGCGTGTCTAAATTAATGGACACTTTAAGGCTGTGTAGGGTATGTTTTATTGAGTTAGGTGATGTGTGGGTAGGTGCCTGGGGTATATTATAATTTACTAGGAAAGTGTATGGTACGAGGTGAACAGGCTGCGTGCAAGCTGTACATGAATGTTTTAAATTATGGTAGCGTATATGGTAATAGGAAAGGTTTACACGGTGCGAAAGACCCAGCAAGAAACTATATAACACACACACACACGCGCGCGCGCTATGTGCAATGGTTGTGGTCGGCTTCGGTGAAATTTTAGAGTGTGGTGTGTATACCGGGACCAAAAACAAGTGTTTGGTGTGAAGTTAGGCAGAAACTACCATGGTTTGTGCAATTTTTTTTTTTTATCAGTTTCGAGAAAACACATCGAAAGTGTGGTATGTTTATCAGGAAGTTTTATTATGTGAAACGAGAACGGATAAACTACTTAGTTGTGTGCAAAAGACTGAAATCAGTCATGTTTTGATCATATGAATTTATCAAGACGTGGTTAGATAGGGGGGGAACATGCGTTTTATGTAGCCAGTGTATTAATATGTTTGAAGTAGTGGAAACTGTGAGGACAGCGCGCTGAGTTGCTAGCGCAAGATTTGGCATTTTCTAAGAAAGAGTCATCTTCATGTGTGTGGTAAGTAAAAATTGGGGGAAAAAATATGTGCCACTGATGCATCTCAGAAAGAAGTCTTTAATCCATAATGACTGTCATTGCACAGGTGTGCTGTCAGCATATACATGTATAAGTGGCAGCGTGATTCTTCTGTACAGTGCAGTGTGTCAGTAATGACTGGAGACATGGTGACTCTGGCATGTGTCTCTGCTGCTGTCAGCCACAGGGCTGTGTTTCAGAGCGCCTGTTTGAAACAGTAGGTAGAGTGCCTAACTTGCCTGCTAAACACTACATGTGCAGTTCCTGCCCCCCACCCCTCCCCCCCCCCCCCCCCCACCCCCCCCACCCCCCACCACACACACACAACACTTCTCTTAAAACTGGGCATTTTCGCAGCCAATCTTCACACCGAGTTCTTCCGGTAGTACAGTGCAGTGTTAACTTTAGCCTGCTGTGTGCGCCCGTTCAGGAATGGCTGTCACCTGTCTCAGCTCTCAGGAATGCCTCGTTTGCTTGAGTCATACAACATTTATTCAGTTATAATAAAATACCTGGATATGGTTATCTTCATATGTATATCTCTATGTAGCTACTTTCTTTTGAGGCCAAAAAAACACCTACTTGTATTTATGTTAAAGCAGATTTTAATCCGTTATGGGTTGTTTTGTTGGGGGCTTTCTTTTTTTTTTTCTTTTTTTTTTTTGGGGGGAGGGGTGATTTTTGTCAAAACCCATCTGTTTTATTTTGTTTGGGGGGGGGGGGGGGTCCCTAGTAGAGGGGGTCCCTAGTAGACCATAACCTTTTATGATTCAGTTTTAAATTCTTCTTCACCCCGTCGGCCCACTGTCTTATAATCTGTTGGCATAATCCTTCCCACTAGCACCACAAGAGTGAAGAAGCCCCATCACAGTATAAAACTTTACAAAAGCAATAAGCAAATCAAAAGAAATGCTGCATATTATCATGAAGGATTCTGCAACGTCTGAACTCTTACACTTTATTGTGGTCATGCAGTGCAGTTAGAACTTTCTTTTGTGGTAGTGTTGGCCAGTCCATTCATTTAGTTTTACTGGTTATTGCAAGCAAAATGTTAATACCTAATCCGCAGTGGTTGTTTCTAAATCTTACGCAGGTAAAAAAAAATTAATGATTATAATATTAAATAATCTATCATGGATATTGAGGTGTCACTGACACGTCTGTTAAAACTGAAACGTGTGTGGGAGTTGCTTTTTTGTAGAAGCAAAATGGACACGGCAGACAGTGACAAAGGTTTTTAAAAAATAATTTTTAAAAGGTAAAGGTGTCCCATAACCTATAAGGTCGTAGAGGAGCGAGGCGTCAGAGACCTCACTTCTCTAGGGCCAGCATATTGAGGGCAGCGCCCATCTCCTCTCCCTCGCTGCTTTACCTTCCCTGACCCTAAAGAAGGCAGATACCCATTGACAGCTGGATGAACTGGGGGAACTGTACTGAAGCCAAGGCGCGCAAACGGTCACCCATCCAAGTGGTAACCACGCTCGACGCTGCTTAACTTGACTGGGGGAAAGCGAGTGCTCCGACCACTGAGCTATCCCGTCCCAGTGAAAAGTAACACGAATTTCTTCTGCAATGCTACGAAGCAAAAAAGATACATTTTGTTTATCAAAACTAGTGTCAACATGATTATTCTTTTATAAGGAATTCCATTGTTGGTTTTAAAAAAATTAATGCTTCAGATGTGAATTATTTTGGTTGTCCCTCATAATGTTAGGAGACTGTGGGAGAACAAGAGTTTTTTCATTGTGTGTTTTGGTTTTCTTTGTTTACCAGTAGCTATACACTGAATGATCCTTTGTTTGCAACGTCCTAAGATCTTTTCCTTCTTTTATCCTGGGTTTAAGAGGAAAAAAAACCAGCATTTATACAACTTCAAAATAAATACTCATAGTTATGTTGCATTCCATTTCTCATTTACGAGAGTTGCTTCAAAAGGGACGTTCACTATTATATACCCACTTTGAATCAGTCTTAGGTCATTGCTGCTTTAAGAAGAAGTACAAAGAAGAAGAAAATCAACAACAACAATATCTGGAATGCCTATTTACATGGTGACAAAAGCCATTGGCATTTGCAAAGGCAGATTATGGGGTGGGGTGTTTTTTTTCAAAAAATGTATAGGAGTAGTGTCAAATATTGTTTACAGATTTCAACTTTTTTGGTTCGTGACACTCGTGAAACGGAATTAGACAAGAACCCACTACGCTGGGATTTTGTGTACTTCTTTTTCCCCTTTAAACCTACTTCTCCCCCTCCCCTGTATATTTCTTTGCCTGCATTAAGTCATGGGGTGAGGAGGGTGCTCCAGCCTCTTGTCATTGTCAGGTTTCGTTCTCAGCGATTACTGCCAAAGTACCCCCCCCCCCCCCACCCCATCCCCCACTCTGCCCTGAAAAGCTGTAGCATTCATGATTTAAAACCTGTTTTGTGTTTGTGCAAGCGGCAAACAAGGGTTTTTTCTGTTTTTGTGTCTAGTACACTTAGCTAGAGAGGAATATTGTCGTTCGATATTCCCTGCATGCTGTGGAGAACCCCCCAGACATCGTTTCTGCATTAATTGTGGTGCAGTGAGGGTGAACAACGGTCAAACCATTAGTTATGTGAGTCGTGGGGGAAGAGACATTACTAGCGCGCACAATGCTTCAATGCCTGGTGGGTGGGGGAAGGGGGATGAATGCCGCCTGGCAAGAACCCCAATAAAGGAAACAAAACATAACAACAGCGGCTATTGATTTTCAGCCACACTTCTCCTTGAATTGTCTGCCTTGGGAAAGATGGCGTTTTATCCACGTTGACAGGAAAACAAGAAGAAGAAGAAGAGAAAAGCCCTGCAGGATTGAGAAACCTTTTTTTGTTCAGATGTGTGAGAATTATCCAGATGGTTTGAGGCAGAAGAACGGGAGAGAGAGCACAGGCTGAAGTCAAACTGTAGATGAATCTGACCCTGTCCAAATATTGTGCGGGAATAATCAAGGCGTATTCCACTTTTGGGTGTAAGCCTCTCCAGTTTCACAAATCTCTTTATTTGACTTTGATTTGCTTTGCATTGATAACTGATTTCTTTGCCTGACCTGTCATTTCACAAGCATAAGCCTCTATACAGGAGCTCTGTACTTCTTTCATGACCGTCGTCTTTTGTGTAGTGACTGCCTTTTGAATAAGACTAGTCTTTTGTATGGACTTAAACAGTTGGGTTTTAAAAAATTTTGATTGAATATAAGATTTGACTTTTTCCTATCATGATTTATCTGACTTATTTCTAAGAAATCTGGCCCATAACAAGATGCTATCCTCTCTAAGGGCCTCCTCCATAAAACCTATCTATCCCTGGAGACAACTGACTACAAATTGCTATCAACTGGATTCCAGCTCTGATGACTTCATTCCTAATTATCTGAGCCGTATTGGGGTTGGCGTGAATGTAACTATGATTCCCATAACACCACCCTTTTCATGGGCTTCTTTGTGTGCCTGTTTGTTTTTTTTCACAATTCTTGTGTTTCTCTGATCTTTACGAACTTAAATCTTCCCTTGAAATGACTCTTTCCCCCCTCTCAAACCTGACACTTCAAGACCATAGGCTTGCCCCTAAACTGACTGGAAAGCTGACAGTCTTGACCTTTTCTCATAACCTGACCTAAATCTCACGATTCTGACCCTTCTCGTGATCCTGACCTAGTTGTCTACGAACTTGACCTTTTTCATCACAAGGGCTAAAGGCTCGTAAATCCGACCTTATCCTTGAACTTGACCCAAAGGCCTACAAATCTGCACTTTTCCTCGCCCCATCTCTGGGGTTGTGAATCCTGTGTAATGCAAAGGAAATGGAGGAAAAGGAGGGGGAGGGAGAGGGGAATCCCTACAAATGCAGTTTGCCGTGAACCTGCAGCACAAGCTCTCCTAAACTCTCTCTGCCCACTCACTAAATCTCACCCTCTCCTCTCTTTCCTGGTACACTGTTAGGCAAAGAAAAAGTCTTTCCTTTCACAGCGTGAAGGTATCTTTGTGCTAAATCGCCTTGTAGTGAACGGACATCAAACTTATGAGAAGAACTAATCTGCCAGGCTTTACCCTTGCCCACCTCCTTGCTGAAGTGTTGTCCTAGTGTGGACTACATAACGGAGATCACTGGACTTAAGGCATATCACAAGTATAGGAGGAGGACATGGGGGGAGAGGGGCAGTTTAAAACCAGTTCAGCCTTTCAGAAGAGTAGGCCACTGTAGACCAGTTGGCACGGATGACAAATTCTAAATATAAACTCCGCAAGCACACTGGTGTCGTGTTTAGACTTCATCCCCTGAAGTCAGAATTCAGCTACCTTAATGGTGGACATAAACGGTCAAATACGCAAAATCCAGCCATTGATGAACCTTGGAGCTCTTGCCAAGGAATGGAAACAATGATATGAAAAATAAATATACAAACAGTAAAGAAAACGAACATAAAAAGAAATTAAAAGCCTACAAAAGCGTATTCATGTTTTTAAGTTATGAAATGGGTAGACTGGTTCTAAAGAGTCTTACTAACACTATCATCATTGTTTCTGCAGTTTGGGCTTTTTGAATATTTCTTTCTGTCCTTGTGGGTAAACATGACCACCCAATTTCGTGGTTTACCCGACATGTTCGGTCAGTCATCTCTGGAGATTAGGACGGGATGACCTGTTAACTAGCTACTACGCTTCGATTTGTTTGTTTTTTTACAAGATTCAGCGCTATGTAAATTCCGTATATTATTATTTATTATTCTGAATCACAAATTAATACGAAATTTCAAAAAATCATAATTATCCCCAAAGTCATAATGCAGCTATCTTCATAGTGGGGGGGGGGGGGGGGGGGGGCGGAGGGAGGGGGGTTCCATTGCACACGCAAAATATCACGATTGGTGAACCTCGTAGCTCTAGCCCAGGAACGAAACCCCCCCCAAAAAAAATCATGTTGGGTGATTGAAACCACTCTGCACCATAGGACATAATATAATAAGAAGTTTAAACATAATTATCTGGGGTGATTGAGAACCAAACCCCAGACCTTTTCATTTCCAATCTTTGCACGGTATCAGCTGATCTGTGTGGACACTCAGCGCAGCACCCCTGCCTTCCATATAGACAGATGGATTTGACCATGGCAGCAGTTCTGCCGGGTCCTCCCCAACTGTGTGGCTGGAATGAATCCTGTGTTTGCATATATTATATACACAGTAGTACATTAGAGAGTATGCCCCAATGTGGGCAAAGTAGCAGGGGAGGTCTAGTCAGCAAGGGTATGGGGCCGGAACAAAAAGCGTCACTGTAAGGTTAGGTGACCACGAATGACTGTAATGCTTAAAGACCAGTACCAACAGTCCAGGCCCCAGTGAACACACTGTAAAGTAATGTAAGGCAGGCCAGGGCCGATGCTACAGCTCCCTCCTGTTCGAAGCATGACATGAGAAAACATGAGGGGACTGAGCACTGTGGGGGCCGCACTGCTGTACGTACGTACGTAGATACATATACAGCCCATTGCCTTGATTCAACTTTATACCTGCTGCTTTGCATGCCTCCACCTTTTGTCTCTAAAGACTGAAGAAGAAAAAAGGTGAAAGGTCTTGCACAGCTAGCTAGGTTCTATTCCTTTAAGACTGGACACAAGGGTTGCGAAGGCAGAGGGACTGACTGACTGACGGAGGGACTGTCCGAGCGAGCGGGTGGGGGCTAATGGGGTCGTTATGGCCGATTGACCGCGCAGAACATGGACAGAGGGAACAGACACGGGGCTCTGAGACCGGCAAATCCCCCCTGCTGGCTTAGGGTGAAACAACAAACACCCCAACACTTTTCTTCCCTGCCTTTAGCTCCCTGCCAAGAGAGCCAATTGCCTTCACAGCTAGAAGGTGGTTTTTTCTTCTGCTTCTTCTTCTTCTAAGGGAGAGGGGAAGGGAGGGGCAGGTCTTTTCTACTTTCCTTTCCGGCCACCGGGCAACCACAATGGCCACTGCAGTCCCTCCTCCATGTGTTTGCCGGCTGGCTCCCCGCGGTGTTTGAAATGGTCATGCACGAACCTGTAAGGTTAATCCAATTCAGCCATTAATTTCTCCGTCTTCCTGATCAAAAAAGACCTCACGTACATAGTAGACCTTGTGTGTTGCCATCATGTAAGGTAGGGTGTTTTGATGTGGGGCGGGCCATAAACCTGCTGGTGCGGCCGGTCACAGGCAGGACGTGTTGGGGAAAGTACAGTGTATCAATCTACTGCAGGACAAGAAGACCAGCTTTTTGTTTCCGTGTCCAGCACTTGTGTATTGCCTGACAGGCTTGCCTGCAGGGCAGAGCTAATGAAGAGGGCCACCCGCTCTATAAATCTTTTCTCTTAGACCTCCCGTCTCTGCAAAAGGACACGAAGAGCAAAAGGCTAGCCCTGCGGTCAATCAGTGTGTGTGTGTGCGTGATATGTGACACACAGAGAGAGAGGGGGGGACAGGTAGACACTCATTTTCTTTTTCAAAGTGCTGTGATGAAGGGAGAAAAGATGGAGAAGCTGACATGGTGGGGTTCGTAATGTTGGCTGAAACACAGACCTAAAGGAAAGAGAACGAGTCTTTCATCTTGTCAGTTGTGCTGTGATACAGATCTGCATTCTGGAGTTGGACCAAGTCCAGGAACCCATCCTCCCCTCTCCCCTCTCCTTGCCCATTACAGGGCGGGGGTGATGATGATGAGTGTTGTTGTGTCAGGTGACGTGGAGATTATGGGGATGCTGCTGCTGACAGCTACCCCCCCCCCCCCCCTCCCAGTCTCTGTCTCCCCTGGCAACCACAGAGGTTTGGTGGGGCATTCGGAAATCGATGAGCGGATCAATCAATGGCTGCCTCCTAATACAAACACGCGGATGTAGAGCTCTGTGTGAGTGTGCGTGTGTCCTTCCTTTTGTCTAAAGCTGTCTGCTGCTATCTGTTGGCATCACCTATATAGTAGCACGCCTGCCTGCCTGCCTAGCTGCCTGCTAGTTCGCTGCACATAATAATAATAATAATAATAATAATGTGGAATTTAATAAGCGACAATCTTTGTAAGCAACAATCAAAGCGCTCAGCTTTGAATTCGGGCTGCCTCCCCGTGGATAGCGGGAGAACGCGTCGCCACTTAAAGCGAGCCACCTTCACCCATTTTTTTTTTCATTTTTTTTTTTTTTTGCAGCTGTATTTGTTTCCTATCAGAGTGGCTTTTTGTCATAATTGCCAGGGACAACTACTGTGCCGTGGTTTTTTTGACGTGGCGCGAGACATTTACGTGGTAACAACGGGACCTCGGTTTATCGTTCTATCAAGACACTCGATACCACCTCATGGTCAATGGATGGGGGAAAATTCGGTCCAAACGGGTACAACCGCGCAACTTCAAGACGGACTTCGTCTAGACAGGGCGCGTTACCTCTAGACCACCGATCCACCACATGACCAGTCAGCCGCCGCTTACATAACAGAAAACGTTTTGTTATATTCGGGTCTCCACTTAGAGCTCCGGCCTTTTCTGAAATTATTGGCCTTCTTTTTTGTGAGCAGTTTCGCCCTCTGAAAAGGAAGGACTCTCGATTCTAACTGTTTAAGAAGAAGTGTAAGCTTTTTCAACTCAAGTTTGAAGTCTGTGTTGCAGTCCATTTGCATAATGAAGGGCTTAAACTAAGGCCAGTAGATAAGCTGGTGTCGAGAGGCGGGAGACCTCTCCATGAGGGGGGTAAGGGTCCTCAGAGGTAGAGTTTCGTTTTATCAACGTTGAAACTTCGATTAGCGACTTGAAGTGTCAGGGCACAGGCGCGGCAAGTGAATGAATGGAGACAGTCGGTACCAGTAGGGGAGAGGGAGAGAGAGGGGGGGGGGGGGTAAACAGAGGGGGAAACGTTGACAAGACATCAAGCTGTCATGGTAGGGTCGTGCACACACACACACACAGGGGTACATGTCCATATCATAGCATGTAGTAGATAGATCTCTCTCTGTCAGTCAGTCACAATGGACAGAGAGAGAAGAGAGAGAGGGCATAGCATACCTACAACAACAGCATACATCACACGCTTCAGCGGCCGTGGACAGAGCTCGGGGATCAACAGGGGAGCTTTCTCCGTTAAACTGTATGAAGAAGACGATCTACTGACACCACCACTACCACCACGGCGGGGCTGTCTCTTGTTCATTCACAGCTCCTCAATAAAGGTCACCCGTTTTCAAACCGTGACAGTCTGTTGTTTGGGGGCAAGGGGGCTTGAACTGGATTTGAGCGTGAAAGGCGTCAGAAAGAAACCCATCTTGAAAGGAGTTGTGAGGGATGGCTTTATGATGTGTCCGCCGCCGCCTTGTGTGCGTTACTGTTGTTGCACATTCCACCGCTGGCTGCTCGGCAGTGTTTGGTTTCCCTGCCTAACGCACGCTTCAGAGTGACAACCGTTCTCTGCAGATGGTAGGTAGTATGGATAATGTGGAGGGGTTGTGTGTCAGTCCAGACTGATTGTTGGGATGGTATAGCCTACAGAAACTTTCGTTGTTTGTGACTGATATGGATGTGTTTTAAGCAGTCACCAAAAGTGTTACTGTGACTGATGAAATAATTGTAGTGACCGATATGTATGTGCTTTAAGCAGTCACCAAAAGTGTAACCGTTACTGGTGAAATAATGGTAGATAAAGTAAATAGCAATAAAGGCCAAAAAATGAAAAGAAAAAAAGGAGACAGAAACGGCGTGTTATTGAAAGAGAGGAATGTCTGAAGATTAAGAAAAATGTGAAGAAGGTTAAAGATAACTTTGTAAAGAATATTAAAGACACAAGAGGACACTTTTGTGCAATCATGAACCAAAGAACAATTCGTCCTGATGGGTAGAGAGGATAGTGTGGACGATTCATCAGAAATCATCAACTGCAATTACTGTATATAAACAACAAACTGAAAGTGTACCCAAACTGAGAAAACAAAACTGTGCAATAATAAACCAAATGGTATTTTTTAAAAATCATTTCGTAAACACAGCACAAAATCTACGCAAAGAAAGAAAAAAGAAAGACGGGGAAACTTCAATCAGAGAATACGAACCAGAAAGTTCAACAACAACAATGATGGAACGAACAGAAAGTCCGTGACAAGTGGAAACCATCACTTACTTCTTGAGAATGACACCGCATAGTTCCTCAACAACTTCAGAAAAGTCGTGACGAGTGGAAACCATCACTGACTCTTTGAAAGTATTAGCGTGCAATTCCTCCCACAACTTCAGAAAAGTCGTGACAAGTGGAAACCATCGCTAAATCTAAGTAACAAAGTCCAATAACTTCCGCAACTTCAGGAAAAAGTCATAACAAGTGCAAAACCATCACTAACTCTTTGAAAGCAGCAGGGTGCAACTCCTTCCACAACTACATCAAAAGTTGTACCAAGCCGAAACTATCACTAAATCTTTAAAAGTAACAGAGTGCAATTACTCTTGCAACTTCATCAAAAGTTGTACCAAGCCGAAACCATCCTTCAGTGTAACGGAGTAAGCCTACACTCTCTCCTAGAACTCCACAACAACAGGCAAGGTGGATCAAAGCAAACGCCTCAACACCACCAACAACAAGAACACCACCAACAACAAGAACACCACCACCAACACCAACACCACCACCAACAAAAGTACCACCATGTTGACGGAACGCAGAGAAAGCCCGGACAACCCCCTAAACCTGGAGGCGGCCATCTTCTCCACGCGGTTCCACCACCAGACTTCTCCGCGGTGCAGCAGCAGCCGCCTGGAGAAGCGGCCCCCCGGGGGCGAGGCTCAGAGCAAGAGCATGACCTCCTTCCCGGACTACGTGGCCAAGTTCCGCAGCAAGATGGTGGAGATCCGCTCCAGCTTCCGCAAGACGGCCCGCATGGGGCTGTACACGGACTACTGGCTGCCGCCCAGCCTCAACCCCACGTGAGTCTCTTGTCAGATGCCTTCTCCCCACCTCTCTGGCTGGTGGGGATTGTCAGTGTGGCGGGGTTCTGTTTTCTGTTGATTTTTGTTTTGTTGTTTTTTAGCCCTTTGCGTTAAAAAGAAGAAGAAAATATCGGTCACTAGGGTGTTGAAAGTACTACATAGTTGACTTTTTTTTTTAGTGTTACAATTTTGTGGTTATTAGGATTGTAGAACTAAGTCGTTGACTTTTTAAAAGTTACACTATGTCATAGTTATTAAGATTATGGAACTAGATAGTTCACGTTTTTTAAGTGTATTTTGTGGTTATTAAGATTGTAGAACTACGTAGTTGACTTTTTCAAAGTTAAACGATGTTATAGTTGTTAAGATTGTGGAACTACATAGTTGACGTTTTTTAAGTGTATTTTTGTGGTTATTAAGATTGTAGAACTACGTAGTTCACTTTTTAAAAGTTAAACGATGTTATAGTTATTAAGATTGTGGAACTACATAGTTGACGTTTTTTAAGTGTTAAAATGTTGTGGTTATTAAGATTGTGGAGCTATATAGTTGACTTTTTACGTTAAACTATGTTGTGGTTATTCAAGATTGCATTGTGATAACTGTTCTTGGTTTTCTTGCTGGAGACTTTTTACTTTAACAAAAACAAACAAACAAAACCCAAGCAAACAGAAACAAAAACAAATAAATCCAACATACAGACACACGCATACGCACGCACGCACACACACACACACACATACACACACACGCACGCCCTTGATATTTTGAATCTGTGATCTCTCAATTCTGTACTTTCCTCTCCTATAAAAATAAAAGTGAACAAGGAAAAAAACGAAAGAAGGAAAAGCTTGTCCGAAATGGTCAAAAATATTTTTAACACACTTTGATCTCGCCACAGATTGCAGGAGAAAAACTGTCGGATGTCTTCATATTTTTATTAACTGTAAACATTGCGGGAGGTTGCGGGTCTGTTATGTTTCTTGCTAGTATGATATTCTTGTTTGTATTGTTTTTGACTTCAAATTCTTACATAGGTGCGAGCGTGTGTGCACACGCGCGTTTATAAGTGGGTGTAGCATATTATTATGCGTGGGTATGTGTGCGTGCGTTATGTACGTGCATGTTGTTCTTCAATTGAATGTCTATTCACATTAAGCGATATTACACACATGTACGTGCATGCACGCGCCTGCATGCGTGTGTGGGGGGTGGGGGGGGAGGGGGGCGTGCGCACACGCGCGTGTGTGTGTATTCTCTAAGCCATGCGGACCAGA
>CM054140.1:21920983-21923483 GCA_028751875.1 Rapana venosa
GATAGATAGATAGATATAATCATGGAGAGGACAGGATCAGAAATACCAAACATGAATCAGTTTTAGAGAAGAAAAAAAACAGCTCTTCGACTATACTTACGCATCAGCACAGTGAATGAACTATAAAAATATATATATTCATAAAAAAAACAACTTGGGACTCAAAAACACCTCTCTGGCCTATAAGTCTCATTATCGTGTGAGTAGGCTAGGCCTACTGGGGGAAAAGAAGAAAAAAGAACAGAGAATGAAGGTGATATAAGAACTACTGCTGTGTGACTAACTGGATTATACAGAGTTAACTTCACCCTGATCGGTGTTAAGAGTCAGACCCAGCCAGCCCTGCGGTGGGTGCTAAGGGATCATAAACATGGGTATAATCAATGTAGGTGACTGGGACACTTCGCCTGTTCTTCCAGGAGACTTGAAACCATTGTCACCAGGACACAGGTGTATAGGGATGACTATTATGGTCCAGTAAGGAGAAGGAGGACGACTTTTATAAGTATCTATTTGCGCTGGTGTATCACAGTTTGTAAAACTCTGAGTGGGTTAACACTATTCAACGTAAGAAGCTTGATATCTCCACGTCAGTACACACACACACACACACACACACACACAACACACATGCAGGGTACAGACAATTACCACACACACACAGATCCCTGTCATCACATCCTACCTTTCCGCTTTTCAATGTCCTGGGGTAGAATAATAATTTGTTTGTTTGGGTTTTTTAAAAAGTTTTGTTGTTGGGCTTGATTTTGTTGTTTGTTTGGTTGGGTTTTGTGGGAGGGGGGGTTGTTTTGTTTTTTTCTTGTTTTGGGGGTTGTCGTTTTTGTGGGTTTGTTTTTTGGTTTTTTTGGGGGGAGTGGGGTTGCAGAAGCAGAACATTTTGGCGGTGAAACATGATTTTATTAGACAAGTCATTTCACAAGCAGTGATGGGGTATCTGTGTCCATTTTACCGACATGTTTTGTTAGTAGCACCCACACCCCTTTAATTTTATAGGAATGGGAGCTGTCGTGTTGATGACAAGGTCTATCAAGTATCCCCAACTAGCCTATGTGATATCAGGAACAAGTCACCAACATGGAATGTAATCCAAGGTTTCGGCGGGTACTTAACACTCATTTTAACACAATGTACTTAGGCAGGGAAGAGCGCGATAGAGGCTAAAAGAACAAATGACACATTTTGAAAAGAAAAAAAAGAGGGGGTGGGGATTACCAACCGCTGATTTAAAAGGGAAAACTGCATATCTCCTGCAAAAACTGCACGCTGAAAATGAAATGACTGCTAACTTTCGGTTCAAAACCCGAGGACAAGTAAGTACCTGACAACTTGATTAATTCATTAATGAAAGTCAGTCAGCTTTCTAAAGGACCCTACAGCCGACCAGCCACAGAGCACAGGACTTACAGACCGAGCTTATGGCGACTAGGTGGCCGGCCCATTTCTCTCCCACAGAAAAGTGGAGAAAAGCCATGACTGGTCAGTCGGTCAGACAGGTTCTTAGTGAAGAGAAGCGGAGCAGACGCCGTAATTGCACAGGGGAAAAAAACAACAGAAGCCATTGGCTACCGTACCACTCTCGCTCTTTGGTCGTGGTGATCATGCCTGTGAGTGAAGGAGAGGTTTCTATGCACATTACGAATCCTAGATTCGTTCATTGGTCCATTTTTGGACTTTCCCCCCCAAAAAAACCAGAGATTCATCCATTATTCCATTTATGGGCTTTTAACTCCCAGGTTCCTTCATTCATCCATATATGAGTTATGAAATCATAGATTAATTCATTTGTTCATATATGCGCTTCATAATTTCCAGAATCATTCGTTCATTCAAATAATTTATTATAACGCGTTTTTATAAATTCTAGATTGATTCATTTGTCCGTGTGTGCGCTTTATAAATTGTACATTCATTCATTCTTCCATATCCGCGCTTTATAAACTCTAGATTTTACTTCATTTATTCATCTATGCGCTTTATAAATTACAGATTCATTCATTCATTCATTCATTCACCCATTTATGCGCTTTACAAATCATGCATTCATCCGTTCATCCATTTTTGCACTCTATAAAATCATAGATTCCTCTGCTCATCCATTCATGCACTTACTTTACCAATCATAAAATCATTCATCCATGTATGCACTTTATAAAATCATACATTTATTCATCCATCCATCGCGAACAATTATTGGGGCAGGAACGCAGTAAAAAGCCTGAGGTCATAATTATAAGAAATCTCGTGGTGACAACATGCAGTGTATTCTGCGGTTAAAACCGTTCTTATTTCCGCCAGACACGGCTCACCCATTTCCGTTTCCTGTATGAACCGTCCTTAGAGCTGGTGGTGGTGATGGTGATGGTGAAGGTAGTTCACCATTCAGTGTGCATGCCGTGCAGAGAAGACAATGTTCTTGGAGAGAGAGGGGGAAAAAGACAAGAAAGAAAAAAAGACACGTTCTTGAAACAGTGCTGTCCTT
>CM054140.1:21928483-21930983 GCA_028751875.1 Rapana venosa
TTGGTTTTTGGTTTGTTTTGGAGGTTCAGGTTTGGGCTTTGGGTTTTTTTAAGGGGGGGGGGGGGGGGGGTAGTAGAGTTTTTGTTTGTGTGTTGTTGCTGGTATTGTTTCGGAAAGGGGGGGATGTTTGTGGGTTGTTGGTTTTTTTGGTGTGTGTTTTTTGGGGGGGTGAGTGGGTTTTATGGGGGGAGGTTTCTTTTTTTTCCCTAATCGATGGAAACAGCGTGACTCGTCTCGTCATTCTAAATGAAAGACTGTAAAGAAGATCCTGTGGTCATTTTACTGCTGAAGGAATTTCACAGTTTGCCAGTTAAAAATCGAATACCAGTACAGTGTAGCCTCTTTTTGTTTTTCTCTCCTAGTTCTTTGACATTTTTTTTCAATCCTATGCTTCTTGAACATTGACCCGACACAGCCCCAGTCATCACTTACTCTCTAGTCCTCCTAGTGACGAGTTTCCAAAAGAACCAAAGCGTCTTTGGTTTTTGCTTTTCTTTTGTCTTTTTGTCTAATCTTGCTGTGGAGATTTTTTTTTCTTTTGCTGCCTCATCTTCTTCGAACGCCGCTCATTCTGATGTCTTCTTCTCAGCCATACCTACGCTCATCATTTCCCTCAGGGTCAGAAGTCCACAGGGATCTCATAATTATTATTATGTTAGATCGCCGAGGGGCTACCAGTCAGAGGGACCCCCGCAGTGCTGGTGGGTCATTTTGGTGGTGTTGGGTGGTTCCTGTTATGAGGTAACATACGGAGGACACCCCCTACAAATACCCCTACTGTCCGTGATACGGCAATCATAGATAAGTTGTCTGTGTAGATTCACCGCCTTCCACACTGCATCATCTTCACCATCTCCATCATCATCTACATCGGTATCATCACCTAAATTATGGAGTTTGGACAGAGATGTATCTTGGTAGAGCAAGGAAGTGCAGAACTTCAGAATGGCACTTCATTGTACAAGTCTACTCTTGTATTTGTCTGCTTCACTCTTTTGAGGGGTGTGGTTGGTATGGTGAGTCGATTTGATAAACAGACTGTTCCTTATCTTCTGGGGAGGTTTGAAAGACAGAAAAAACAGAGAAAACAGAAAAAGGAATACAAAGAGCTACAACAACATAGGGAGACTTCTGGAAACAGGGTGCACTTAACGGAAAAAGATTCCAATTACGCTATAAGCCGCTGGCATGTTGCTGATCACAATATTTCTGTGTATCATCACCAAACATATTGAGAAGTTACAAGTGCTTACCTGCACTTATTCCCCCCCCCCCCCCCCCCCCCCCCCCCCCCCCCCCCCCCCCCCCCCCCCCCCCCCCACGATTTTCTGAACCGTACTTTTCTTCTAATTCAACATCCCGTTCAAACCAGAATATCCCAAAATGATCTCAGAGCCGGCCGGGGTAGTGAACATAAGACAGAGAGGGGTTGTGGGTAAGGAGACTGCACCGGTGCCAGAGTTCTGAATAATGGAAGAGCCCTTGGCGGTGCAGTGGGAAGGAAGGGAGGAAGGCATCAGTGACATCATCACCTTGACGGCCTGCTTTCTTTGTTTCCCTCCGTGTCTGCTGTCGGCCCAAACTGACGATTAACGGCATTGCTGTGTTTGGATTGCGCTGACACCGACAAAGTGTGCTGTTCAGGCAGGGAGTTTAATCAGTGATGGAACTTCTTCAAGTTGTCTTCACTTGTCTTTTTCGGCAGTGACGTACTTTTGTCCGCCTTGAGTGTGCTTCAATTTTTGTGGAATAACTTCGGGGTTTTTTGTTGGTTTTTTTTTGTTTTCAACAAAGATTCCCTATTCAGTACTCCAGGAACTTCCCATGTGATTCTATCACATCGTAGTTGCTGACAGGAAAATAACGGAAAATCTTATCTAAAAACAAAAAATATATCATGTTAAGTTGGTTTGTTATTATAAGTGCCAGGGCTGATATGAATTTTGTTGATGGTTGCTTTGCTTTTCCAGCAGGGCTAGTCCTGTAAGATAACTTGACTTTCAGAGGCATCCCAAACTTTAGGCAGTGGACAGTTATGGAAACGTACTTGTCTGGATGTAGGAGGATTTTAAAACAAAGTCAGTTTGTGCTCCATTTTGTCAGCCGTGTTTCAATAGATGTCACGGTCAGAAGCTGAAGAGAAAAGCCGTCTACGGTTTTTTGTTTTGCTTTTTGGTTGTTTTATTTTGGTGTGTGGTGTTTGTTGTTTGTTGTTTTGTTTCTCTTTTCCTGTAATGAGCCATCAGTCAGCATGTAGAGCTGGTGTTTCCCATTAACTAAATAGTATGTCATCATAAGTCTCCAAATGTTTAAGCCTACAGCTGGAAACCTTCATGGAACCATTTATCTAGATAACCCATTGATCTATAAATTGAATCAGAAAATCAGTACAGACGCTTCTGAACTATCAAGACCGATTTGTGTGTAGATGAGTCTTAAATTTCATCAAGCTAAAACTATTCCTGTCAGTGACCATTGGAAACCAAAATGGATTGAACTT
>CM054140.1:21935983-21940983 GCA_028751875.1 Rapana venosa
GAGGGGATAAACGTATGCGTGCGTCTTGCAATCACTGTTGCAAATGAGACGTATGTATACATGCAGAAGATCAAATAAACAAAATAAGATCCGTAATTCATGCCAGCGTTCGGCGGGTTACGGACACACGAAAATACCCAGCATGCAGCTTGTACCTGGAGAGGGATGGGCTCCGCCAGGTATACAACTTACCCAAGAATCACGGCCTGAAAGATTAAAAAAAATATATCACCGCAGTGTCATGCCCCAAAGGACTCCTCTAAGGGAGAAAATAAATGAAAAGAAAATGTATGACTATGGTATTGGCCTATCAGGAGTAGTAACGGGAGCAGTCCCTGTGACTGGCCTCTAATTGCTCTGAAAGTGGAGGGGTGGATTTTCTGAAGTGCTAACTGATTTGGCTTCACGGGTGAAGCCAAGCGAGAACTGCTTGGAGATCGGGAGGTCAAACGTTAGCAATTATTCAGTGTTTTATTCTCTCTCTCTCTCTCTCTCTCTCTCTCTCTCTCTCTCTCTCTCTCTCTCTCTCTCTCTCTCTCTCTCTTTTCTCTCTCTCTCCTTTCAGTTCGGTACAGTTCATCTATAACGTAGGCTTAGTCTGGGCTTTGCTTGTAGTGTTGTGGCTTGGGATCCGGGGGGGGGGGGGGGGGGGGGGGGGTATTCTTACAATCAGCTTTGAATTCATCACAGTTTTTATTATGTGTGTGTTGGAAGTTGTTTTGGCTTGGTTTTGGTTGGTTTTGTTTTTATAATATCTCTCTCTCTCTCTCTCTCTCTCTCTCTCTCTCTCTCTCTCTCTCTCTCTGTACATGGATGGCAAGTGTGTGTGTGTGTATGTGTATGCACGTGCGTGCTGGTATATACATTAATTTAGATACTTAAGCACATGCGCTTGTAAGAATGTTTGTATGAACATGTGTTTGTCATGGATAAGATGTGGTTGCTGCTGTTGTTGTTTTTTAGCTTTTAAGTTCTGACTGTTCTGAGAAGAAGAGGGACTAAAATTTCTGGCGTCTACGTGAATTTCTTTTCCGCTACATTTAGTATAAATGGGACAGTCAATCAGCATGGTGATAATAATTATGGGCTAAATATACAAGGTTTGACGTCATGAATATGGTTGATTCACTGACCTCCTTTGTCCCAACTTGAAAATTTGTAGGATAGCTCAAACAAACTTGGACGTAAAGTTTATGGGGGGTTCCTTTCTAGTCATTACATACTTTCTGTATGATTTATGATTAAGGACCATCTGGTCACCTGACAGAGTGATTCCCCCTTTTTTTTTTAAACCTGGCTTCACTGGAACAGAACTGTCAGCCATAGTGACTGAGCAAGGCCCGCCACTCACACTGCGCCGTTTGTATTGGTGGAGAGATAAGCCAACATGGCCACCACAAACCAGGGGGCTTTCGCACGGTTCCGTTCCTTCCCCAGATTACCCGTTAATTAGTTAGCTAGCCCTGTCTCAATATTAGTGAACGGCTTTCCCAGGGATTTTTTCCTCTCCTAAGTAAAAACCTGCAGGACACCCCCCCCCCCCCCCCCCCTCCTCCCTCCCTCTCTCTCTCCCTCCTCCCCTGCCCGCTTCCCCGGGCCATACTTCCACCACCACTACCTAATGCATTGTTTTCAAGGAGCACACCGACTTACTGTTCTTTCACTTACTACCTACTCCCCAATGTGTTAGAAATGGTTATATGGACATGTCGTTCTTTTTGCCACTTGGGTAGCTTGCAGGATTTTGGACGCTGCCTGCCAAGAAGAGACAGTGAACAGAGATTGGGTTTACAGCAGACTGTTATTCCAGGTTTTTCTTTTTTAAGTTTACAGAGCAGGAGTTACGTTATGAAAATTGATGACAGGAAAGAAGAACTCTTGATTCAAGTCCCTGACTGTGAAAGGTTTATGCATGAAAATCTTCGTACAAGGGGGGGAAAAAACAAAACCAGGATGTAGAAAGAGAGCGTTGATGAATTCAGAGGGCCTATGCCGTGAATGTTTGCAGAAGTGCGGGTGATCGGCGAAATATCAGTACAATACCAGGGTAAGGATATCTATCTATCTATCTGTCTAAACCGGAGCAAGCGTGGCATCCAAAACCACCAGGCGAATCGTTGGTGAAAAGAAATTCGCACTTCTGTATATATAATAGTCCTCTTATCAGGACACTCACACATGGTGGGTGGGTGGGTGGTGGCAGATTTCAGCCCTAGCCTGTATGTATACATGTGTGTGTGGAGAAGCCCTGACAGAAAAATAAAACCTCGGGGTCGTGAACAGATCAATACCGGATCGAACAGTGATTTCCTATCAGTCAGAGCTCCGGGTCCGAAGTAGGGTGCTATACGATGATAGTCAATGGAGATGAGATAGCCGGGGACTGGAGCAAGTGGTGAATAGGTTCATTGTAAGACACTCTCTCTCTCTCTCTCTCTCTCTCTCTCTCTCTCTCTCTCTCTCTCTCTTCTCACATAATATTCCCAAACTTTCTCTCTCTCTCTCTCTCTCTCTCTCTCTCTCTCTCTCTCTCTCTCTTCTCTCTCTCTCTCTCTCTCTCTCTCAACTATGTCTATTCAAGAAGAGCGAAAGGATTTTTCGCGTGTCTTGTATAGTGGCAGCAGTAGATGTTATGGATCAACCAAGCAAACAACAGTGTGGATCTGAAATCCTGAAAACATCATGACTACCTCCTGGACTTTATCCTTCCGCCTTGGTAGTGGAGAGGAAGGAGGCGGAGGAGGAGGAGGATGTGGGGGAGGGGGAGGAGAGTCGCCCACATCGTTTCGTCGCGGACAATCAGACTATGGGGAGGGGGAGGGGGAGGGGGGAGGTCTGTGTCTGTGTGTATGTGCGGACTGCCGAACGAGAAGTTTTGCATGTTGAATCTGAAGAACGTCTTTGTGTCCACCCGTCAGCGGCAGCGTCACTACACCTGGGTGCCTATGAGCATCTGCAGTGCCTAGTAAGTTCTGTGGGTGTGTGTGTGTGTGTGTTGTGGTGTGTGTGTGGTGTGGTGTGTGGTGCGTGCGTGCGTGGCGTGGTGTTGGTTGGTGTGCGTGCGTGTGCGTTGTGTGTGTGTGTGTGTGTGATGTGTGTGTGAACAGGTACCAGGATGTGGCTGTGTGTCGGGTGTGGGCTGCGTGCGTGTGTGTTGTGGTTGTGTGTGTGTTACCTAAGCATGTGTAGTATATGTGAACAGGTTACCAGCGATGTGGTGTGTGTGTGCGCGTGTGCTGTGTGTGCGTGTGTGTGTGTGTGCGATTGTGGTGTTGTGTGTGTAGTGTGTGTACCTAAGCATGTGTGTAGTATAGTGACAGGTTACCCCGCTGTGGTGTGTGTGGTGTTGTGTGTGTGTGTGTTGTGTGTATGTGTTGTTGTGTGCTGCTGTGTGTGTTGAGCTGCAATGTAGGTGTGTACCTCTCTCTCTTCTGTGTGTGTGTGTGTGTGTGTGTGTGTAGTGTGTTGTGGTGTGTGTGTGTGTGTGTCTGTGTGTCTGTCTGTCTGTCTGTCTGCCTGCCTGCCTGCCTGTCTACCTACCTGTGTTTGAGCCTGCAATCATAGGTGCGTACCTCTCTCTCTTTGTGTGTGTGAGTATGTTTGTGCACGCGCGGTCTTTTTTACGCCTTTTGTAATCTAGGATTGATTAAAATAAAAACAGCTAGCGCGCTCAAGGCAGCCTAAAATTTCATCAGAGGTTGATAGTGTCCCCAGTATGGCCTAGCATGCTTTGTCTGCAAGTATTTTAGTACTGAAGAGAATGATACAGAGCCTATGCATCGGCGTCCTATGCTGTGTTCTATGGTGCAATGACTGAGTAGTAAAATGCTGGAGTGGATCAATAAAAATCCATTTGTTGTATTGTTGAGAGGATTGGTACGTTTGATTAACTTGGTTGGTTTGATTTCACGTCATGAAAGCCCCAGTGTATTATCATGACTTTAGCGGTTAGTTGAGCCAACATCGTCACTACCGCCACCATTATCACAACTGCCGTTTATTATCATCAACACCACCACTATCATCATTACCATGTTCATGACCATCCTCATTATCATCATTACCAATACTATCACCATCGTCATCACCAGTTCCAAGATCATCCCCACCAGTACCATAATCATCATCACCAATGTCATCACCAAATACTTTCATCATTATCATCACCAATACTTTTATCATTATCACCTCCCACAACCACCACCACGCCACTATCATCGCCAACCACAACCACCACCACCATCATCTTCATTGTGTCCGTTTTCTTAGTTCATCATCAGCTGTCATTTGTTTTCCTACGTCACACTATCCTTATTTATCTGGGCCCCTCTCTGTCAGAGTATCTTTAGTGTTTGAGGCTACTTCAGGGTAAAGCTCTTTACAAGTTTCTGCTTACAATTTATGATAATAATAATGTATGGAATTTATATATAGCGCTGAATCTTGTAAAGTAAACATATCGAAGCGCTTGCATTCAAATCATTCACACGCATGCAACCGTCCACAAAAATCAGGACAAAAAAATATCAAATTTATACACACACATACAGCTCAACGCGTATAGGTGGAGGTGAAGGTAGCTATTGAAAAGTAGGAACAGATAACAGGGGAAGATCTCGGGTAGAAAATAAGTGCGTTTTGAGGCTGGATTTGAAAGTATCAAAAGAAGGCTTTGGCGAAGTGGGAGAGGGAAGGTCGTTCCATATAATAATAATCACATCTTCATTCTTCATCTTCATTATGAGAGCTATGATTATCATAGAATGAAAAGCCCTTTTCTTTCTAAACCCACTGCACGTCAAGCGTGGTGTCAGGTAGTAGAGTTCCTTCCCCTCTTCTGCAGAGAGTGTTCTCTCTCTCTCCTCTCTCTCATCTCTCTCTCTCTCTCTCTCTCTCTCTCTCCTCTCATCTTCCAACTCTCTCTCCTCTCTCTCTCGGACCTCCCCATTACCTCGCACACAAACACACACACACACACCACACACACACACACAACACAC
>CM054140.1:21945983-21950983 GCA_028751875.1 Rapana venosa
ACTTGTTCACTGTGGTGCTAGTTTGACCAAAAAAAAAACAAACAAAAAACGAAAGCAAAACAAAACAAGACAAAAACGAAACAAAAGAGGTGCGGTGCTACAATGGCAGTTGGTTGAGACGCGTTTTACTATCGGGTGGGAACCAGTGCGTGCACCTAAGTTGTGGCTTAACTGATTCCACACCCCGCCATGGTCTGTGAGTGAGAGACAGAGAGAGACAGACAGAGAGAGATAGAGACAGAGACACAGAGAGAATGAGAGACAGACAGACAGACAGACAGAGACGGACACAGAGAGAGACACAGACAGACAGAGACAGACACAGAGGAATTAGGTGGGTGTGCATGCATTTGGTTTCTAGGATTTACTAGGATGTGTGTGTGTGTGTGTGTGTGTGTGTGTGTGTGTGTGTGTGTGTGTGTGTGTGTGTGTGTGTGTGTATGTTATTGTGTGTGTGTGTGTGTGTGTGTGTGTGTGTGTGTGTGTGTGTGTGTACGTGTGAGTGTGTATGTGAGTGTGTGTGTGTGTGTGTGCGTGCGTTCGTTCGTGCGTGCGTGCGTACGTATATACGTGCGTAAGTGTCGGTGTATATGTGTGTTCCTGTGCATGCGTACATGTATGCATATGTGTGTGTGTGTGTGTGTGTGTGTTGTGTGTTATGTGTGTGTGTGTGTGTGTGTGTGTGTGTGTTGTGTGTATGTATGTATGTATGTATAGATAGATAGATAGATAGATAGATAGATAGATAGATAGATAG
This sequence comes from Rapana venosa, assembly GCA_028751875.1. Taxonomy (NCBI): domain Eukaryota; kingdom Metazoa; phylum Mollusca; class Gastropoda; order Neogastropoda; family Muricidae; genus Rapana; species Rapana venosa. The sequence continues at coordinate 21,946,741 of CM054140.1, forward strand.
ATAGATAGATAGATAGATAGATAAATGTGTGTGCGCGCGTGCGTGCGTGGGTGCTTGTGCATATGTGCTAGAGCGTAGTACAAGCAGTGCACACATGCACACAGATGCATGCGTGTGCAAGCTCATATTATATGTCTATCATCTGTCTGCCTGCCTGCCTGCCTGTCTGTAAACTTAGCACACTGTGCATTCTGACATACACAGCCTGAGGCAATGGCACCCCACGAAGCTGACAACTTTTTTTTCTCTCTTTTCACAACGAGGCAGTAATTATCATACTTATTATGTCTGCAATATTAGAGATGACTTCTGCCTTCAAACTAAAATGAACTTCATGTGTCTACAACCGTCAAAAACCAGTCACCCGAAAATTCTTCTGCACCCAAGTCGCTCCTCAATTATTTCATGTTAGTCTGAATGGAATAAAAGAGTTGGTTGAATACAAATAAGTTGTTTCATCTTTTGAGTTGGCAGGGTGTTTCTGTGTAGTATATCATTAAACCGTGTGCTTTTCTGCCAGTTGATGTGGAGCATAGCAAGTCAAATTGTCCATGCATCATTAGTTGCTAGCGAACGATCCGAAGTGACAACTTGGGGGCTTACACTTAGCGCTGTGTTTGCCTTAGTAGTTCTCACTAACACACACACGCACGCACACGCACGCACGCACATACACACACACGCACACATATATATATATATATATATATATATATATAATATATATATATATATATATATATATATATAACACTGAAAGTAATTCATTGCCATTAACAATACAGTCTTTTTGGCAAGGAGCACAGTATGAACACAATTTAAACAATATGCTTTTTGCACCAAGGAAATAATGAAAACCGAAAGAGGAAAAGGTATCTCCAATAACTATATTCAACCGAATGCATTAATTGTTATTATACATTAATTATTATCATAAGCTTGCACACACACACGCACACACACACACACACACACACACACACACACACACACACACACACACACAATAATATATATATATATATATATATATCGAGAGAGAGAGAGAGAGAAGAGAGAGAGAGAGAGACTGCATGCATATTTTTTGCATGAATACCAAATAACACAAGTTGTGGGCTTACTTTTGCATTTAAAATGTGGATTTTTTTAAAAATTTGCGTATATTGTGATGAGCAAACATAAATCGGCATGTATAGTCCTACTCAACTTCAAACGTGCCCGCTAATAATAATTATAATCACCCCCAGAAAAGGGGCGTGCAATCATTTTACGGCGAAGGCGGTCCACTTGCGAGGCATTTGGCTATTGTTACAATAAACACCACCAGCTACATAAATATACACTGCCCTGTGGGCAGCAGATCTTGTGTAGTGACGATGTCGCCACCAGTCATAACCCTGGCTGAAGTGGCCGGCTTGGAGGATTTATAACCCAGGTTTCCTCAGCCCAGTGGAAAATTAACACAGGGGATTAGATCCGCCAGACGGCAGTACAGAAAAAAAAAAGCCACACAGCCCCTTTGGCACAGAGGCCGCTTGCTACATACTGGTGACTTTGGGTCCATGAGCTGACCCACAAATAGCCGGCACATGGTCCACATCAATGTGATGTGTTCCACATATGTGGCTCCTTCAATGTTTCGGGGCATGCGCGTTACTTTTTTTTCTTTTGCTATAGCGACTGCTTCCGGTGCCCGTGTGGAGGACAATGGCGGCTTCTTAAGTCGTGACACTTTCAATCAAATCGCCATCAATTGATTTTTTTTACGTTCAAAGCCCTTTCTCCCTCCCCCCATGCTGTGAAAGGTTTCTGCTGGATGGAGCGATGGTGAGATAAGTTTTTCTTGGGAGGTTCAGGCGTCTTTAGCACGCCAATGCCGGTGTGGGGGAGCTGTTGTGAACAAGAGAAAAGCGGGTGACAGGAACTTGAGAAAAGTGGAGCGATCAGAGGAGATGAACGTCAGTCATGCAGCAAAGGTTTAGGCCGTGAAAGCGAAGCCGACAAATAGGTAGGTAGGTAGGTAGGTAGAAAGGTAGTTGACAGAGCTGACCACCCCGCCCAAGCTCTGACTGAGTCACACCTGTGTTGGGACTTGGATCGAACAACACCAAAAACAGGGTGCTTCTTACCTGGGGAAAAAAACCACACAGGTCATTTGTGCACATGAAACCTTACTGTTGCCATCTTTCAGTCAGCTGCCTTCAAGGTGTTAACGGCGTGCATTAACATGTTATCTCCGTGAGTGATAGATACTACGATATTTGGCTGGCGCAGAGGAAATACAACACTGCCAGAAGATATACGATACTGTCTGTGTAAACAATGAACAAGAATCCTGATACTTCGTCTTGTTCCCCAGTCTGGCAGAGTGGAAGTCAGTTTACTTCGTAAAAGACTTTACTGTGCAGCTTGTGTGTAACTTCTTGTGTAGTTTGAATTTTGCCCTGTTGGTTGTTTTTTGCTTACAGAATTTGGTTTGCCTCTACATGTGTGTGTTTGTAGTTCATTGATTTGTGTGTGTGTGTGTTTCACTGGAAACTGTGTTGATGATAGTGTGGGTCGGTCACACAGAGAAGATCAGGTCAGTAGGTCTCAAAGACGTGTCTGCTTTCTCTTCATTCATTATTCACTGACACTTACCAGCTGGCTAATTTGATCACCGCTGACTGTGGGTATGTTCATGTACAGAAAACAAGCACACAAACAAATACATGGAAAGACAAAAAATAAACAAGTAAACAAGCCCCCCCCCCCCCCAATTCATATCAAACATAACTACTAAGGCTGAACTTTTTTCAATATGATTTTGTCTTGATAAAACGTGACTGAAGGCAGTACCAATTATAAAGTGATGTATTTTTTGTCATCTATGAATCAAGCGTAAATAAATGGTCCTTTGTCATCCTCTGTTCTGAAAGTGTTCCTGCAAAGGAGACAGAGAATGTGTTGTATGAAGAACTAGAAGATTTTTTATTACTTGAGGCTGTGGTGAATATTTCTGCTCGGATCTTTTTCTGTAATAGAGTTGGCCAAAAAAAAACACCACAGCCTCAGCTTGAAACAAAACCACAGCCACTTCAAATCATTACCTTAAAAAAAAAAAACTTAGCGTATACATTATACAAAATATAAAGAGACAGTAAATAAATTTTGGTGAATTTACTGTTTGTATTTCAAAACATTTAACTTATCTTTCTCAAAATAATTGCAGTTAATTTATGGGGGTTTTTTTGGGGGGAAAGCATGAGAGATAACCCGTCAAACACAAGTATACTAATATGAAACGTGTTGTTGATTTGTAGTTCCGAAAAAAAGCAAGTGAGATAACCGGTCAAAATTATAAATACTGATATGAAAGGAGTTGTCTATGACAGTTATTGCATTTCTGAAAACGCCCAAGAAGTACGGAGGTTTTTCCAACAACGCTGATGGGGGCATGAGTAGAGATAAGTGCCGAAGACTTCAAGCAGACAATAACAACACAATTTTGCTCTGAATCATTGATCAGTATGGAGTATGGTGGAATTGTTTTCAGAAGTGACGCTGATGGAAAGATGGACATTAAAAAAGTGTGAAGTATTTCAGCCAGAACACGCTGCAAGAGTGTTATGAATCATTTATTAGCACACAGGCCCCATACCCTGCACTGGGGGAACAACATTCCGCTGTGAGGCACGACAAAACCAGGCAGAGTCCATATACAGCATGTAGAACAGAACGTTTCATCGATTTGTACATTGATTTTCCCTGTGTTGCTATGTCAAAGACTGCTCACATACATACAGCTAGTACAGAGCGGTGAACGCTGTACATGCAATGAGCACAGCGGCACTTAGCGTGAAACCCGGCCTGATGATTCATAACCATGACATCATGGCGGTCACCTCGGACAATGTCCACTGTCTGACTTCATCCTCGTGGGGAGGGGAGGGGTCGATGGGCACTGACCACTCCACAGGGCTGATGGTCACCAAGCTGCTCACTCGCCCCAAGACCTCGTCCTCTGTGTGCCGAGGCTCCGTGCAGTATGCCGCTCCCTGCGCCATCCGCGTGTTGGGGGAGAAGCTTCCCCAGCCACAGCCTCAACCTCAACCTCAACCCCAACTTCAGCCTCAGGAGCGACCGAAGACCTCAGTGATCCGCATCAAAGACAAAGACCGGCCGGTCACTTCCAGCAGAGAACGCTCAAAGCTGGTGGTGGTGCCCGGCAAGGAGCTGGCCCTGCCCATCTGCACCACGCGGC
>CM054140.1:21958483-22008483 GCA_028751875.1 Rapana venosa
GAAGGTGACGAGGTGTGGTGGTTGTGTGATTTTGATTCCGTGACTGTTTTACCAATCTACAACTCTAACTACTACTACTACTACTACCACACACACGCGCGCGAGCTGTGTCAACGCACAGAAATCTACGATCCAGTTTATTACGGCTGTAAAATGATTCACAAAGAACACCAAGGAAGACATTGTGTAGGGTATGAAGAAAATGCAAGCTTGGAGGGGGGGAAAATACTTCCCCCACCCCCCTTTTTTGTGTCTTTAATATAGGAAGAATATGAGGAATATGTGGTTCGATTCTGGTTGCTGTTGTTGTTGTTGAGTAAGGTAGCGGATGGGGGATTTAAAAAAAAGATACAACCAAACATGCTTCCTTCTGAAATTGGGGAGAGTACTTCTGACAGTGTTCACAGCGTTCGCCCGATCAAGAAAATCACCTGTAACTTCATCTACCCGGAGGCTACCTGGGTGTGTTCCAGTCCCTTCCGCCCCTTCTTCAAAGGCTATCGCAGTTTGCTAGAGTACGTCACTGTGGTGATATGGTGGTGGTTGGTGGTGTTGGTGGTTGTGGTGGACTGTACTACTGGTGGTGGTGGTGGTGATGGTGGTGGTGATGGTGGGATGTTGATGATGGGTGGGTCTGTGCGTGATCTGGCATTGTATGGGGGTGGGAGAGGTTTGGAAGTGAATGGGGCGGGGGTGGGGGTGGGTGGGGAGAAGGTGGGAAAACAGTTGGTAACGATTCGTGTGTGTGTGTGTGTGTGTGTGTGTGTGTGTGTGTGTTGTGTGTGTGTGTGTGTGTGTGTGTGTGTGTGTGGTGAGTGTTAAGGGTGAGAGAGAGAGAGATCAGCGAATGAGGGAAGGAGAGACAGAAAGAGAGACAGATAGCGAGACAGCAACGTTAAATTCTTTATTTAAAAAAAAACAAACACTGAGAGAGATGGGGCAGATTGAGGGAGAGGGAGAGAGAGAGAGAGAGAGAGAGAGAGAGAGAGAGAGAGAGAGAGAGAGAGAGAGAGAGAGAGAGAGAGAGGAGAGAGAGAGAGGAGAGCAGCACATGCCCGAACAAATGTGTGCACAGTTGTGGTTCAGTTCCCTTACTTTCTTTCTCCAATGAATTATCAATCCGCAGTCATTGGACAGAGTGGCCGGAAATCGATACAGTCTCCACGAAACTAAATGTCATCTCATATAATGTTCGTACTACCCCGACAATCAAGCGTTCATTTGTGTGTATCTGCCCTCCAAATGCACTTTGCTCTTGAGTTTCAGTGCCAAGTTGCTTTTGTTTGTTTCTTTTGGTTAAATGTTTAATGGTGGCCTTCTTGCTGTTGTTTCTTTGCATAATGAGGGAGGGGGGGGGGGGGGGGAGTGTTGTTTGAGCAGGAAACGGTTAGTGTCCTGAACAAACAAAACAGAACAAGAAACAAGAGCAGGTCGTGAGTTCTATGAAAATGGTAGGGTTTTTTTTAATTCGTGTGTGTGTGTGTGTGTGTGTGTGTGTGTGTGCGTGTGTGTGCGTGCGTGCGTGCGTTGTGTTGACTGGTTGGTTATTAGGCTAGTTTTTTGTTTTGTTTTAAACATTGTTTATTCGATCTACATACATCATAAGCAGACAGTAACAATACAACAAGGGAAAGGCTTTCTTTGTTTGCTTGCTTATTTGATTGTTTAAACTAAATTTACCATTAAAAAAGATAGCAGAGTAGTGGAAAAAAAGGAACCAACAAATAATATTTTCTCAAAACTTCCTACACAAGGCAAGATCGCGAGACCAGCTGTCAAATTTCCTCACGGGGACTCATAGGCAACTTTGTAGTCATATGAATACTGTCACATAAACTACATGTCTACATGTGCGTACATAGATCCCTGCAGCGCGGGGACTGAAGGAATAATCTATATGTATCCGGCAACCTACACTATCTATCTATCGTGCGTTACGTGTACACAAACACGGGTCAAAAGCGTGCATTGAAGCGCTAGACAATACATTGCGTTAGCCAGGTCGATCTGTGGTTGAAACGTAGCTGAATGTATGTTTTTGTTCCGGGTTTATTGAACAAACGGTATTGCCAGTGCTAGGAAAGAGAGAGATAGATAAAGATAGACAGACAGACAGACACAGACAGACAGACAGACTGAGAGGGTGGGAGGAAACATGTCTGTGTACATTTCTGGCAAGCAAACAAGTCCACGAACGCACACACACACACGCACAAACACCTCAACACAACACAACAGAGCGAGAGAGAGAGGGGGGGGGGGGGGGGGGGGGGGGGGGCAGACAGAGGGAGAGAGAGAGAGGGGGGGGTGAACAGATAGACAGAGACAGAGATAGAGTGAAAGAATGCGAAAAGAGAGACAGACAGAGAAAGAGAGAACGTTTAACACACGTTGATTGTTTCTTTGGGTAAAATGGAAAGGGCTGAAGAACTGGTATTGGTCACTACAACAAGTGTCCGTACAATAATATAATATATAATAATGTACACTCAGCTGTGTCCGAGCCATGGATACCGCCTGGTACGCAGAGTTGCTAAGAAGTATAGTGATAATAATATAGGATATGATAGGAGTGGTTAATGGACGGAGGGACTGAGTGCCACTTCATTCTGTGCTGTGGGTGGACAAGGGGATTGGGAGGGGGGTGGGGGGTCCTCTCCATTGAGTGTGTGTGCGTGCGAGAGAGAAAGAGAGAGAGAGAGAGAGAGACACACACACACACAATTGACACAATTTTATTGCTATTTAGCGATCAAGCCATATAGCGCTGCGGCGCGGTAACAACGATATCGAACGCGACGCGATAACAATGACATGGAAACCATGGCAGTGGTGGTATGTACATCAAGATTCGATACATTATTGTCTGTGTCTCAATTTTCAAACCAGCCTTTCCTTTTCCAGTCTACAGCCAGCGAAGTCAGCCCATGTAAGACCGGATCAGGTCCCGAAGATGATGTAACTCCTGCTCAGCACTCGCCACCACTGTCTCTGTGTGTTGTGTGTTAGTACACTGTTTCCCTTTACGAAGTCTGGCAAGCCTGACACGTTCTTCTGGCAACATGTTTTTCTCTTCTTGCTTGATGTACCAGAACACACACTTAGATTCCTCGCCAGCATCTCCATTCCAAGAGTATTCCAGGATGATGTCATCTGATTCACACATTACAATGTTTTGATCAACCGAACTATGTACCACCACCTTTCGAAACCGTGTGTTTCTCTTGCTGTCCCTTAATCGACGCTGTACACGTTTGTCAGTTAGAGTAGACACATACTGTTTCACAATACCAGTATCAGTATCAGAGTCATCCACTGTGCAGCCAACTGTCAGCTCTTCCTGCACATCAGGCGCCTCAGAAGACACACCGATCTTGTTGTCTGTTGCTGGATCACACAGTAGAACAAGTGAATCTGGTGTGGCTGAGGCATTCAATTCACTGCTGACACATAGTTCTGTGTACACACTGGTTTGTTTTCCTTCTGTTTCCACATCGAGCAGGGAGTCAATGTTACACAAGACCGGCTCTTCCAAGACACTGTCATTGTCACATTGGCGACTTGCCTGTCTTTCTTGGTGTTGTCTACTTCTTTGAACATCGCGACGTCTTTGACAAGGGGGTTTCTTGCGATAGTACTGAACACGGGAGTTACGGTTCAGCACCGGGTCCGCCATTTCTGTTGACACTGGCTTGTCAGCTGGCTTCATTCGCAAGACGAACACAACACTGCCGCTCTCCCCCGCGACTTTCCAACTCGATACGACGTTGTCGATCAGCAGGGCGTTTAAAGTTGTTATTACAGTAGCTGGAAGGCCAGTAACTGACATTTTGAAGCTAAAATGCAAAAATTTGCAGCAGCTTACTGACAGCACACCCTTCAGTTCTCGTCCCGTCACGTCGTCGAGAGAGAGAGAGAGAGAGAAGAGAGAGAGAGAGAGAGAGAGAGAGAGAGAGAGAGAGAGAGAGAGAGAGAGAGTGAGTGAGTGAGTGTGTGTGTGTGTGTGTGTGTGTGCGCGCGCGCGCGACATGCTTTGAACCTGAATGAATGTATACAGTCTCTGACTGTGTCCAGTGCATTAAATTAATTAAAGGCTATTGACTGATTGTTCTTTCCTTGTCATCGGTGTTTCCCTTTTCCTGTTAATTACATATTACTTTTAAGTCATGTGGTGTTGTTGGTTTCATTAGTCCCCAATTGTTACTTTTATTTTCCTTGTGAGCTACACAGAGGCAAAGAAAAGCGCTGTGCAAGTTTCCACTTACATTGCTGCATATATGTGATGGGGACGGGATAGCTCAGTGGTCAGAACACTCGCTTTTCCCCAGCTAAGGTTAACCAGCGTCGAGCGTGGTTACCACTTGGATGGGTGACCGTTTGCGCGCCTTGGCTTCAGCACAGTTCCCCCATTTCACCCAGCTGTAAATGGGTACCTGCCCTCTTTAGGGTCAGGGAAGGTAACGCAGCGAGGGAGAGGAGATGGGCGTCACCTTCAATATGCTGGCTCCTAGAGAAGTTGAGGTCTCTGATGCCTCGCTCTTCTACGACCACATAGGTTATGAGACACCTTTACTTTTTACCTTTATTATATTACATTTAACATTACACAACACTTCATATAGTTATACAACATTACCATTACGTTACATTATATCTCCAAGCACTGTCGTGCAGACTGTAGAAGTAAGGAACCGTCCAGCCTAGGAGTAAGATCTATACTGGGATAGCAGCCTCCATAGATAATACAGGCAGTAATTGTTCTTCCATTCAAGCTTTCCCATGCATGGTCGTCTGTCCACTTCTGTAGTAGTAACAGTTTGTGATAAGATTTTTCAAGCAGGTAAAAAGGTAGGTATATATACTTATGTGCTTGGGAAAGGGAGGGAGAGAGAGAGAGAGTGTGTGTGTGTGTGTGTGTGTGTGCGTGCGTGCGTGCGTGCGTGCGTGCGTGCGTGTGCTAGTGCTAGTGCGTGTATGGATGGTGTGCATGCATGCGTACGCGAGTGCGCGTGCTGCACACGTGGGTGCCTTGCATGGTCAACTGCCTGGTTGATTGCTTGATGTAGTGGATTGCGCTGATATGTGTCTTTGCTTGCTCCATCTCTGGCTCTTTGGTGCTACAGCCACGATCGGAGTGTACGATCATTGATCGCTGTTGTTGTTCTTGTTGTTGGGAGTTAACCTGGCGTAAACGGCAAATGGCGCGTGCGTGCAGAATTTCTCCGTGACATACTGCCAGCCAACCAGATATACACACCCCTGCCCCCTCTACATTTACAGAGAGAGAGAGAGAGAGAGAGAGAGAGAGAGAGAGAGAGAGAGAGAGAGAGAGAGAGAGAGAGAGAGAAGTCTGGTGGGGTTAGTTTAGGCCTTTTGTGCCAGTAGGAACGGAAAACAAAATTTTAATTTACAAACTGTATGTACAGAGGAACTGGATGTGAAGAAGCACATGCGTGCTTATTCCATTTTTCTCGAAATAAAAGAATAATTAGCCAATAACGAACAAATCACACACATACACTCACACACTCATATACGCGCGTGCGCGTGCACACACTACACACACACACACTCACACTACACACACAAACTCTCTCCCACTCCCCCTCTCTCTCTCTCTCTTCCCCTCTCTCTCCCCTCTCTCCCTCCCTCTCTTCCCCTCTCCCTCCCTCCCCCCACCCACTCTCTCTCTCTTTCTAACTCAACATCTTTTCTTTTTCGTTGTGGGTTACAGTTCCTCAAGCACGCCCTCAGTTCCTCTCTCGGGGTCAGATCTGCTCTACGGGGGCGGCGGGGGCGTTGATGGGGGAGCGGGGGGCAGACCCTCGGCCGGGGGACAGGGGGGCAGCGGGGAGGAGGCGGGGGAGGTGGGGGCCTGGGACCACCACCACCGCTCCTCCCACGACAAGCCCAAGCTGAGGGAGCTGGATCTCCATGGCAACAAGAGACCCCCTTCCAGGAACAACGCCAACAACCGCAAAGTCTCCAACTTCGACAAAGGTTCGTATTGAGCACAACAACAACCAAAACAACCAAAATTTTAAATTATTAAAATGTTATGTTTCAAATTGTCTTTTCGTATTGAGTAGAACAACAGTAACAACAACAACAAATCTATTTTTAATTATTAAAGTGTTATGTTTGAGATTGTTTTGTTCCTATTTTTAGCCATGGCAGTAGGCTAGTAGCATAACAACTTGGCACATTATTTTTTTTTAAGGACAAAAATCCTCTGAAGTCTGAGTATGGCTGCCTATATCATAGTCAGATAGTTTGTTAAAAATTCTTTTTATTATTAAAGTGTTTATGTTTAAGTTTGTGTTTTCTTTAGCCATGGCAGCAGGTTCAAAGCGTAACAACTTGGCACAGTCCTTTTTTTCAAAGAGGATAAAAATCCTCTGGAGTCGGAGCATGGCTGCCTATATCATGGCGAGATAGTTGGGGGGAAAAAGAGGAGTCATGCACGCAAAATTCTCATCCAGTGTGTGCTTTCCATCTCACACTGATTCTCAGGTGGGATAAGTCAAAGTGCATGTTCTGGGTAACTCTCCGGTTGTTAAGCTGGGGAACGCACAACAACGACAACAATTATTTAACCAAATATCGGTATTATATTATAGCGCCAGCTTTGCCATGCCTTGCCTCGCCTTTCCACCACAAAAAGCGCCTAAGCGTTTGCATTCTAAACTCTGTATTGTATGTGTTGCTATTATCAGTTTTGGACACTGACTAAAATCATGTCTGGCTTCTTTGAATCAGCAGTATGAAGAGTATTTCCTTTACTATTGGTGGCAATGGCAAATGAATAGGCTTTTTCTCCCCTGAGCATATCATTGTAGACGCTGTAGCTAGGTCTGAATGTCTGATCAGTTGGTGTGTGCCAAATAATTGAGATGAAACTCATTATCATGCAAGGGTCGACCTCTATGTGTGTGTGTGTGTGTGTGTGCGTGCATGTGTGTGTGCGTGCGTACGTGTGTGTGTGTTACATATTCTGCAGCTCATCAACAAACTTTAGAAAAATTAATACAACTCCACCGTTATTCCCATGACCAGTTGTTGTTTTTTTATTCATCAAATGCTAAAATCAGATTCTGTCTCGAAAATCACATATCTATATATTCCAGTTCAACCCGATCATATTATAGCCCTGCCCACCGACCACAGAGGCCCTATCAGGGCTATCGCCTCGATAAGAAAGTACAGCGGCTTAGATGAAAACTGTGCAGCAGCTATTTACAAAACTAAACCACCCAGATTAAAAGCCAACCATTCTGTCGTTCCTTGAATCAGCGCCCAAGCCTATCCTAAGGGTTACATTAGGACGATCACCATGCAGTGGAAGACCCGCATAAATAAAATTTTAAAAAATACCTGATACATAAAAATTAACTGTTTGCTCTAAAACAAAAACCACGCGTGTGCGTGCACGCACGCACGCACGCACACACACACACCACCACCACCACCACCACCACCACCAACAACAACAACAACAACAACAACAACAACAACAACACAACAACACAACAACAAACGAAACCCAACTACTATATGTAATGTAAACTCATATCAGACGGAAAATAACCCATTCTACCAGAAATGATAAAATTTTCAGTTCATGTGTGGACTCTGATAACAACAACAACAACAACAACAACGACAACAACAACAACAACAACAACAACAACGAAACCCAACTACTATATGTAATGTAAACTCATATCAGACGGAAAATAACCCATTCTACCAGAAATGATAAAATTTTCAGTTCATGTGTGGACTCTGATGTGAATTAAATTAATTGGATAAAGCAAAGGTTGACATTACAAGTGGATCTCAACCTATCACTATTAATTCTCCATTACTGAAGCATTCTTTCGTGTCATCAAAATATGTTCTGAAAATGAAACATTTGAGAAGCTTCATTATTTTTCATATCAAACATTCGGAGAAGTTATCAGTGGTAACAAAAGTACACACGCAACAGTTGGTACACTTTGACAAACAAAAGTCAATGTGTCTTACCTTTTCCCGTGAACTTGTGTGGCCTTTACATCAAACTTGTACATCCCAGTCCCTGTCCCAACCACAGAAGCACTGGACACCACATTTGATGAGCACAGAATATCATATCCACTTCGTCTTCAAAAGGTTGTAGATACACAAACTGTGGACTTTTTTTCAGTTATGCTAGCCCAAGTTCAATTATTCACACAAAACGTTGAAACGTTTGTAGGATTTAATTTGTCTACTTGTTTTGGTTTGGTGCTACTTTTCTGTTCATTTCTCTTTGTTCCCTTTCATCCAAGCTTTGTCATAATTTTTTTTTTTCGGGGAGGGCGTTTTGATTGGATGGGGTTTTGTTATTTTGTTTTTGTTTGGGGTTGCTGTTTTTTTTGGCTTTCCCTTGTTTGTTGGTTACTTTCTTTCTCTCTTTTTTCCTTTTTTTTTTTAAACCCATAAATCAATCTGCCGCCATTGGCAAGTAAATCTGCACATTTTTTACAGTCAGTACAGTCAGCAACATGTGTTGGTAATTTTAGGGTACCTGGTGTGACTAAAGCACTGTTTTCTTAACTTCTTTTTAATCCTGAATCCACAATTCCAGTGTGTTGTAGTTATTTACCAAGACATCGGCTTTTGCTACAACAACAAAACCAACCTTTTTCTTGTTCATTGATATCGTCTGCCCAATGTTTTTTTCACCTCCTGTTAATAGGTGCATCACGTTATCCTTGTATCTTTAAACACTAAAATTCCATTTCATGCTAATATGCGTCAAACCAATTTGGAACAAGGCACATCCATCAACTTCAGTGATTTTGTTGTGTGTGTTTTTTTTAACCTCAGTCCACAACCAGAATAGTTCTTCCCATTCATTTGATTCACGTGCCCCCAAACCACAAAAAGCGGAACGCCATTACTACCCTTTAGTGTTTTGTTAAAAAGTTAGCGCGGGTTCTTGTGTAAAGTAGGTCAAACGAAACTCATGCGTTTGATGTGTTTTTAGTACTAGATCTGACCTACTCACCCTGACTCCGTCACCAGTCGCCCGCTTCCCAACCCTTTCCCCCTTAAACCACCGTCTACAAAATGACATGAGAGAGGAAAGTGGGCCGGATTGAGGAGTTGGCGTATGTGTTTTTGTTTGCAAGAAATTTTTGGTTTTGTTTCGTTTTGTTTTCCTCCTAGATCTACTTTGTTCAGGGCACCAAAGTTCACCAATGGTGAGATTTTGCGAATGCGACCGTAAACCTACCATTTAGGTAACCCCATTTCGACTTGGGGGTTGATATCTAAACGCAGGAGTGTACGTTTGGTTTTTTCTCCTTTTTTTCTTCAAATTCTGTCATGGGCTGCTACTGGCAGGTTAGTGGCATACTCTTTCAACAGGTGGAACAGGTTTAAGTTATATGTGCGCAAGATGTTCTGCGTGCATTCATACACGGGACCTCTGTTTGTTTTCTCATCCAAGGACTTTGAGGGAAGTGGAGTCGGTTCTGATGTTAAGTTGTGTGTGTGTGTGTGTGTGTGGGGGGGGGGGGGGACAGGTGTCTCAGTGGTTGCTCAAACCTGTGCAGTCAGATCATGAGCTTGAGCAAGCTCAAACCACTAGGCTATCGCTTTCTTTCTAGTTAGTCATAAATTAGTTGAGGCCTTTGGAGGGCCCCTGAAGCCGGCCTGTTTTATTCATTCCTTCGTTCATTCAATCCTTCATTCATTCATTCACCTTTTTATATCTTCTGTACTTCGGTGCATTTCATTGTGATTATGTGGAGTTGCTATCTTTGAGAAACTCTATGGTTTATTCATTCCTTCGTTCGTTCAATCCTTCGTTCATTTATTCGCCTTTATCTCTTGTGTACTTCAGTGCATTTGATTGTGAGTGTGTAGAATTACGACCTCTGAAAAACTATCTGGGATTGGCCAGGATGATTCAATAAACCATTGGACATTCATTCCTTTGCCTTTATATCTTTCTGTATTGCCATATCATTAGGAGGTGTTTTTTTCGCGATTTTCAGTACCTGCAGTCTCTAAAAGCAAAACAAACAACAAAAAAACCTCTTTATTTGGGTTCAGTTTTGAACAGTCAGTTGAGCAATCTTTTAGCCTGAAGAAGGTTTTAAATAAAGTGAAAATTGTGTTCTGCCAGACATTTGGGTGTTGTGTTCAATAATTATATTACTTGTTTGCTCTTATAATAAAGAAACTCTATGAGATTCATTCACATCTTCATCCACTCATTCAGTCAGTCAATCACTTAACCCGTCAATACATAATTATGTGTGTGTGTGGGTGGGTGGGTGTGTGAAATAAGTCTGTCTTCTAGTCAACGGTCTTAAAACATTGAATTCATATATTGGTGTATGGTGTGCGTGTGCGTGTTCGCACACACACGTACGTGCGTGTGTACGTGCTGCGTATATGCGTACGTAAAAATAAGTTTTTATGTCTTCTAGTCAATGGGCTTAAAATTGTGTTCACAATTGATGTGTGTGCGTGCGTGCGGGTGTTTGCGTGTGTGTGCGCATGCGCGCGTGTGTGTTGGTGTGTGTGTGTGTTTGTGACATTTTATTTGAAAACCAATATGAAATATAGCTTTTGTGTCTTTGATATATTTGATGTGTATCAATCTGCCTGTCAGTATTGTAATTGCCCTTCATGGGATGATTAAAGTGTTTTTGACTTTGACTTTGACTTGACATCATTCCATCTCGGGACTATTCCTCCAGTCGTTCTTTCACTAATCCAAACCATTCTGTCCTTGGGTTGCAGTGCCTTTTGATCGCGAGCGGGAGGAGTTGCGGCCCTTGGGCAACGCTTTGGGACCGGCCAAACAGTCCCCTCTCCGCGCTAACGGCATCAAGAACAACCTGCTGAGGGCTGACCAGTTCCTGTCTTCACAGAGGACGAATGGTACGGCACAGGGCCTACATTGTTTCTGTTGTTGTTGTTGTTTTTTGTCTGTTGGTCTGTCTGACTGATTTCTCTCTCTCTCTCTCTCTCTCTCTCTCTCTCTCTCCTCTCTCTCCTCTCTCTCTCTCTCCTCTCTCTCTCTCTCTCTCTCTCTCTCCTCCATACACGCACACACACACGTACATTCTCCATCCTCCTCCCCCAAACCTTTCTTTCTTCCCTGCACCCCACCCTGCCCTATTCCCTCATCAACCGACCCCCACTCACTCACTCACATACACACACACACCCAACCCCACTATTTATTATTTCTTGCTGTACTGTAAAGCAGCGAGGGAGAGGAGATGGGCGCCGCCCTCAATATGCTGGCCCCTGGAGAAGCTGAGGTATCAGACGCCTCGCTCCCCTACGACCTTCTAGGTTATGGGACTCCTTTACCTTTACCTACTGTACTGTACTGTACTACTGACGATGGATGCTCCCACAGGACGGGAGGACGACCTCGTGGCCATGGGCACCATCTGGAACCCCAGCCAGCTGCAGACCCGGGGTTCCAGCACCGGCACCAACTCCTCCGGCAAGTCCACCTCCGCCCCCACCACCACCACCACCACCAGCGGCGGCGGAGGCAGCGGTGGGGGGGCTGGTGGTAGCGGGGGGAGTGGAGGGCCGTTGGGGGGTCGCCGTCCTGTCAACCTGAGCACCAATACTTCTACGCGGCAACTGCTGCACCACGGTGGTGGTGGCGGTGGTGGCTCTTTCGGCAACGGTGCGGGGCCTGGTGGGATGGGTGGTCTTCGGGCGGCGAAAGAAGGTGGGTGTGTGGGTGGGTGAGGAAGCGTGTGGGGGTGGGTGAGGAAGTGTGTGGGGGTGGGTGAGGAAGTGTGTGTGTGGGGGTGGGTGAGGGAGAGTAGGGGGTAGTGTGGGGTGGGGTGGGGTAGGTGGGTGGGTGGGTGGGTAGATGGGTTATTAGTTTGTGGGTTATGTGTGTATAGAAGGGTGTGGGTGTATACAAGTGTATGTATTCCTCCAACCCCGCCCCTCTGTGTTGTTGTTGTTGTCTTCGATTTTACGTCTGTTCACTCTCAGTGATATTAGACGAGTCCCCTCTGTGTGTGTGTGTGTGTGTGTGTGTGTGTGTGTGTGTGTTGTGTGTGTGTACATGAGCGTGCACACACGTGAATATACTTAAATATGTTTACTCACACTTGTATCCAGGCACACGTCAGTACACAGTATCAAGATTACAAGCAAGCATGTGATATTAACGAATGCCTTTAATTGAACAGCCATTTCCCCAACTAGCCCTGATAACTGTCATTTATGAACGAAACATCCCACTGGTGTCAATTTGATTGCGGTACCAGGTCATAAGTTTATAAGAAATGAAAATTCAAACAAACCACTGTTGGCCGTCGCTCCTTCCTGTTTCTGGTCCATCCACCTGGAATGACCTCCCTCTTTCACTTCGACAAAAGCCTTCAAATCCAGCCTCAAAACACACTTATTTCCTACCTGAGACTTTCCCCCCAAATATCTGTCCCTAATTTTCAACAGCATCTTTCACCTTCTAAGTGTTGTTCCGAGTGTGTGTGTGTGTGTGTGTGTGTGTGTGCGTGCGTGCGTGCGTGCGTGCGTGCGTGTGTGTGCGTGCGTGCGTGCGTGCGCGCGCATGGTTTTGAAATCTGTTGTTCATTATGTTTAAGGAGAGTTGCATGCCTGTAAATGATTGAGTGCAAGCGCTTCGATTTGTTTGTTGTTGGTTTTTTTTACAAGATTCAGCGCTATATAAATTCCATATATTATTATTATTATTATTATTATTATTAAAATGAATGTGTGTTGAAAGAAATATCCTCAGAGCACAGACATCTTACTGTGTGGGCTGCAGTCTGGTCACGTCTTGCCCAGAAAAGTGACAGTTGTTGAATATGCCAGTGTCATATTTATTATAAGATTTACACAAAATGATAGTTGTTGAAAGACGAGGTAATGTAATCCTTATTTACAGTTACACAAACTGACAGTTAAAAAAATAAAGTTATTTAATCCTGTATTGTTGTTGGGAAATTTCTCCTCCTGGGGGTCTGTCAGTTTGCAAATCTATCATGACCACAATTGGTAAAGGAATGCGTGGGTGGGCGGTGATGTGCGCACTTTTTCATGCCCACTTCTGCTAATTCTAGTGTTGTTAAATTTCTTATGGGGGTTTTGGAGGTTCTCGAAATGAGAATTCACTTAATGGTGGGTAAAAACGGTGGCATACACAAAATGTAATGATTGTTGGTGTTGATGAGCTCTAGTCGAAAAACGAAATTTAAAAAAATCTTGAAAATTACTTTTCTGGGGTTGTTGCTCCTTGGTTAGAGCTCTGAGGTTCACCAATGGTGAGGTTTTTGCCTATTCGACCGTTCCCCACCCCCCTCCCAAACCATTCAAAAAGCCACATTCTGACTTGGGGGATGGGGTCTGAACACGACACCTGTATGCATGCGTGTAAGGAATTTTGTCCTCTGTTCCTACAGGCGCGAAATGGCTTACTCTTCCAAAAGGCGGAACGGGTTTTTAACGTGTGCTCAAGATGTTCTGCGTGCATTCGCGCACAGGGCCTCAGTTTATAGTCTCATCCGAAGGACTTTGACATTCAGTTTAATTTTCTCATCAAACTGGGGAGAAAGGGCAACCCAGAACCTCACGGTTTAGGTCAACGTCTTGACCATCTTGCCACCTCCCTTCTTGAAAATAGGAAATAAAAATGATTGAAGTTGTTCAGCTGCACAGTACAATACAGTGGCTAAGCAGCTCTTTACTCTTTACCAGCAATGTCTTCATTACCAATGTCTGCTGGTGTGTTGCAGTGGAGCCCAAGTACAGCGACCCTCTGTCAGGCGCCAACCCCTCCTTCCAACAACGCCTCATGGAGCTGGCTGCTCTGGAGTCCGAGACGGTCAGGTGGGAGAGGACCAAGAAAATCAAGAAGAAACCCAAACAGGACAGGGACTCTTGATGACGGCCTGTGTGTTAAATGACACCCCTTCACCCCCTGAACAAAATCAGCCTCAGTCTGTATTTCGCCTGTTGCCTTCAAGACAGTCCAGACAGCCAAAGAGTGCAGTGAATAGGTTTTTTTTATTGTCATCGCCTGTGAGTGTGCATGTACCTCCTGCCTGTGCATGCATTCTCCTACATGTTGAACATGATGACTGATGCATGGCCAGTCTCCTAGGTTTGATGGTCTGCATTTAGGACGCTGAAACATTTCCAGTGGGGTTGGAACGAGTGTGGTAAAGATTTGGACCAGCCAGAGACAATAATATATTAAGAGTGGAAAGTTGACTTCCAATCAGCTGCTGATGAAAGCAATTTTAGCTGTCAACATGGTTTTCAGGGTCAGTGTTTCGGATTCTTGGGATTGTTTGGTTGCTCAGAAACTACAGAATGACAGAGGTGTTTGCAGACTTCAACTGACGGTGGAGAACTGTGCATTATGTGTGTGAAGGTGAAGGGGGAAAAAAGAGAAACTACAAACAAAAACTTAAAGAGATTTTACCTGTGATCAATCAACTTTGTGGATGAAAAGTCATTTTATATGTTCTGTGTGATGCAGACCTGGTTCTTTTGTCAGACTGGTTGAGTCGATGCAGTGAATGAGGTGATACTCATATGCATCTCATTCCGTGTGAAGCATTGGACAGGACTCGGGCAATGAACGAACCCAAAAGGGCATTGTACACTCATGTGCATACATACATCAGATGTTGGAGTTTTACATCCATTTTTCGTGACTGTTATGGGGGAAAAAAAGACTTGTGTCACCCATCTCAGTTTGTCAACTGAAGAGGGTTGTTTTGGGAGTAAATGCTTTGCCATTTTCTGCACAAATCATGAATTGGAAGTCACTGACAATGTTTGTCATTCATTTATTTCCTGAAAGAGTACTGTCATGTGTGTGCGTGTACGGTTACGTGTGTATTATTTAAAAAGTATAGTTTTGATTTTTCACTTTATACCAGAAATGTTTCACCTGTTCACAAAGTTGTTTGGTTTTTTTTAATGTAGGTAGTTTGGCACATTGGCTTCCTCTGTACCTAGTTCTTCCACAAATTAGACGACACTTTATAGATAGGGTTTTTTTCTGGCTATTTCCTTCTATTCAGTCTTGTTATCTCTTGGTGTTTGTAATTTAATATACTTACTTGAACATGTATTTTTCTGAGTATTTTGTACTTTTTATAGTAAACACAGAACACTGAATTGTTTAAAAACACAAAGTGTACTAAAAAAAAATAATAATCTTTTGATGAAAAAAAATACTTTCATCAAATATTATGTATAAAAAAAGAAACAGAAGATAGCAGAGCTAGTAAGTAAATGCACAAAGTGCATGATGTGCTCTATTTTACTGTGATATTTTGTGGCAGCAAAGCAGTTGGTCATTTTGGTAACATTCAGTCATGAAAACTGCCAATGATGTACAATTAATTCAACGAGCTGTCGTTTTCATGTAAATCTCAAACTCCCATGTACTCATCACACGAATGTGAGTTTGCTTTTGCATTTCTGGTTTTCATTTGGAACAATGTTTGGGGGATATTGTCACTGATTTGGAAATACATTGTGCCTTTAGATTATTTATGGTGAGCAAGATTTCACAAAATCATATCTACTTTTGGTCAGGGACTGCCAGGATGCAGAGGTTTCAATTCTCGTCATAATTCTAATTTTTAAAACTTTTTTTTTTTAACAAAAGAGAAAGTGTGGGAACATTTTTATTTATGTGAAAACTGTTTACCTCATTGATCTTAGCAACTTTTCATACAATGTCCAGCGTAATGTCATGAAGTCTTCACAACATACAGTTCCATGAACCAACCTTGCTGAAATCTTCAGTTAAAAGATAGAAACATCTGTATGTGAGAGATGGTTGAAATCTTTGAACTAGTAATATGTTAGGGGTGATCAAAAAATGATAAAAGCTTCCGGAATAATGACCTTCCCTTTTCCAAAATGTCAATGGTCTTTGCAAGAAATTTTGGACATATTTTGTCACCACTTCCCCGTAGTGAATATCCTCACAACTGACCCTAAGTGAAACTTGTATTTGTAAGTAAGTATTTATAAGTGAAACATGAACTCAACAGAAAAATATAAATTTGTGAGGAAACTAGTGTAAATGAAAATTTGAACTGAAAATCGTGCATTTTATTCAAATCATTTATATGCTTCTGGATAAATGAGTTTTTGAAAAAGAAAAAAAAAAAAGCAGGGTTGAGGGGAGATAGAAAGGAAGGTGTGTGTCAAAGGATGAAAGCTGGTAGATCTTTGCATTTCATGAATATGCATGTGTTTACAATTTATGTCATGTGATCAGCGAATCAAGGAAAATGTCACTATGTGACATGTGTACTTGTGCTTCCTGGCTGTAAAGCATGAACACTTTTTCATCCATTTTAAATCTGTATGCTGGTTTGTTTTGTTTGTACACTGTACTGTAGTAAGTCTGATGATGTGTGTGTGAAGTTTTGATAATGAAAATCAAAATATTTCAAGATCTTGCTTGGTCTTAAGGTCAGGATGGGAAAACAGTACTTTGTTCATCTCTATCATCAGCACTTGGTAGGGCATAGTACAATGCACCCTCTTTCTCTCCCACACACTCACACATTCTCTTTTCCCATCAAGCTCAGTCTCTCTCTCTCTGTCTTATAAATTATCAATTAAATGTAAAACAGTGTTACTAAAAGTTTGTCTTTCTGAAATGTTGGGGAAAAACTCATTTCAATTAATGAGGAAGATAACAAAAAAGTAACAATTCACCTTCCTTATTTCAGGTTTACAAAACTGCACTGGTTGGTCAACTTGATCAATTTAACCCAAAACTATAACTATTAAAAACATTTTTTGGGAAGTTCCTAGTCTATAACTGAATACCATGTTCACAATACACCATTTGCTTCCACAGTACATCTAGGCTCTCCACCAACCGTAAATAAAAAAAAAATTGTTTAAAAAGCATTTTTCATCATATTATATAACACAGTAAAGCAGAGAAAATAAATATACTCAGTGTCATAGTGGATTTTGACAATTGTTTGGAACAGACGAAAAGGAAGAAGCATACTTTCAATTCTGCATGCTTGGGCACACCGACACACATGTGGTGGACAGGGTGGTTCATGAAACAAGATCTACTTTGACTCACTAGTGAAATATTTGTGCCTTAACATACTTAAACTTGAGTTCATTGAAAGGACAAACAAAGATAGCTGTAAAATTACATTCTTTTACATGAAAAAAAAGATCTGCACAGCCTTACTGTAGAAAAAAGTTGTCTTAAAACCAGTTAGTGAAAGGCGAAGCACAAATAACAGTAAAATCACCAACTTTTTTTGGTTCAGATTCAGGACATTGTAAGCATGCTCACAATCAATGTGGATGTACTGATCTCTGAATGTTTCTCACTAGTTTGAAAAAAACACACCCAAAGAACATATGATTTTAAAACTGAACAGAAATTACATGAATAAATACAGATAAATAAAATTAAATTCGTAATAATACAGAAAAACAAATTGTCCTTAAAGATATTTGGAAAGAATAAAAATTGTTGGGGTGGGATTTTGATGCAACTTGCTGGATTTTGTATCATGCACATTCATTCTCCTCTTCTTTCTGCGTACATTTTTTTTCTTTTTCATGAAGAAGAGTTAAATCTTGACATATCTGCGGGGAGACAGGGTGTTTTTCATCATGCATTGCCTGAAAACTGAAGACATGTAACATGTGATACTTGTCCACCCTCTGTGATAAATCATGAACTGCAAGACACTGTTGTTGCAAAATATAATGTTATGTAAAATATGCTTCTTTTGTGCTCTGCATTTTATCATTGATCGGTGCGTGTGTGTGTGTGTGTGTGAGAGAGAGAGAGAGAGAGAGAGAGAGAGAGAGAGAGAGAGAATTTGTGTATTATGTACATCGTATGTGTGTGTGTGTTTGTCACATCTCTGCATGTGCACGTATGTACCAGCTTACATACACAGCATACCACTTTTTTCCTTCACAAAACCACACACACACATACACACACACTACAATTAAAAAAACAACCATTTACATGCGAATCTTTTTAATTTTTTTTCTCTCCTCTGTAAAAAGGCATGAAGGAAGCATACAGTAGTAGGATCCATACAAACACTACAAGGCAACTGACATGTTATATACCAGTACAAATTAATACACAACACGGGAGGTATCGACAGAAACCCTTACACTTGGTACATGTACACAGACAAATATTCCCTGTTTCACTGAGTCAAGCAAGACCCCAACAACCTTCTTACACCATCACAGAATCACGGGTTGGTTTAACCATCAACTACTTGAAACCAAACAAAAAAAACAAAAAGGTGAACATCAGATGTATTTTACTTAATGCAGCAGGTCTACGGATAGATTGAAAAAAAGGGTACAATAATGATTCTATAAAACGCACACACATACACTATCGAAACAGCATGTTTGACCCATATATGAATAATATGCATTGGCTACTTTGTTTGCTCTTTCCCTATCTCTTGAGAGAGAGAGAGAGAGAGAGAGAGAGAGAGAGAGAGAGAGAGAGACAGCGTGTGTGTGTGTTTGTGAGAGAGAGAGAGAGAGAATGTGTGTGTGTGTGTGTGTATGTGTTTGGAGAAAGAGAGAGAGAGAGAGTGTGTGTGTATTAAGCATGATGCCCTAACTTCATGAAAAATTAATTCCTTACCAATACATAAAATCGAAACAAGTAATTAAATACACTGTCTTTTTTTTTTTTTAACTGCAGTCAAACAACCATGAAAAAGTGACAAATAAAAATCAAGAAAAAAGGAAATTAGTGTATATTTACCAGATATTCAAAAGATTGTAATAATGTTCAATAATATATGGTCCAGATAGAATCTTTTCATGATAAAACGACCCTCAACTGCTTGTCAAGTCTGATAATATTCAGTTTATAAACAATCCTCTTATTATTAACAACATATGACCCAAAATACCAACTAACACACACACACACACACTCACATGCATAAAAAATAATTTCACATACACACACTCGCATATGCATCACACACACACACACATATTTTTAAAAAAAACGATTCTTTAGCTGCTAAAAGGAAAATACTAACTCCTTAACTACATTGAGAAATTTACTTTTTCCCCCCCCCCCCTTCAAATTTAGAAATATTTCAACATTTTCATTTGTAAACATGCACTACAATGAACTAAAAAACAGCTCAACCAGAACAGCAAGAGATAAAATAAGAGAGCAAGAGGTGCTTTGCTTTCATGTCGGCCTTCCGAAAAAGTAGCAACAACAACAACAACAACAAAAGCACGCACGCACACAAAGTTGATCTTTCAAACTTACAGACTAGCATCCATTTTTTTTTTCAAAAAATGATTACATAGACCACACCTAAAGTTGGTTAAATAAATCATGGCTGGATATGGGAGTGGGGTGGGGTGGGGGTGGGGAATTCACGCCAGCCTATTTATACACCCCCCCCCCCCCCCCCCCCCACCCCCTCCAAAAAAATTCCCAAAATAAACCCTCAAAAAACAGAACCGATGTGATTTTTCTGTTAACAAAAAGTGTAACATCCACAGGTGAATATTCAAGTCTAACAGGTTCAGGACACACAGTGCAGGAGGCATCATGCTGTGCAGTAGTCTCTTGTCGCCAATGTCACCAGTGAAGACATGTAGATCATCACCAAGAAACCAATTCCTAAAAGTCTGCATCCGAAATCACTTTTGCAGAAAACACACATGCTCACTGGCATTTACTGAATCTGCAGCACACTGTGGACTAACCGGTGCCTCGCTAAATTAACACAACGCTGGAGTCATGATCATCTCAAACACTGAAACTTTTGCCAGACATAGGTCATAGACATCATCAGTCTCCTATGACCACAGACAGCCACACACAAAAAAAGATTACATACAAAGTCACTTGAAATCCGTCTGGCAGAGACGTGATCAGTGTATGATATATTAGAAAGTACAATATCTGGAATATATATATCGTACAGAATACCAAAGTATCGTAGCCTAATGTGTCAGTCAAGACTAAAGCTCTGTCAGCAGGTGTGTGCATATGAAGTGTGCTCGCATGTGCATGGAGGTTACTGCCTATCAGCATGTGTATGTGCACATGAGCACAGTGAGTATGTGCATGTAACATGTAAGGAAGTATTTGTGCTATACTTGCTTATGTGCACATATGATCATTGTATGCATCTCCTCTCTATGTGTTGTTCTTTTCTACATGTATAATAATCATATGCTTACGTGCATACATGTTAAGGGTACATACCTGCATGAGACAGTAGCTCTGTGTTTCAAGATACATTTTACAATGAAAGACTTGTAAAAAATGCAAAAAAAATAAGAATAACAACACATAAATAAAACAACAAGAGAATATGGTAGTTGTGCACAGAGCAAAAAGCAAACTAAATTCCAATTTCAAAATGCAAGACCTCTACACACCGTGCTTTGATTTAAAAAAAAAAAAATGTATGCCATCTTCTTCAAGTGCAATTTGTGCTGATGTCAGAGCAAAGACAACATCATTCATTACCTTAGCCATATCAACTTTGTGTGTCAGTTAACAATTCTCCCATGCTCTACAGCAACACTGAATGTCTTGATAACCTTCCGTCATCTGTTAGTTCTCTGCTGCTGTCTTGGAACTGGGGAAGGAAAGACTGGTCACAACTGTCTTCCTCTTCTGTGTTTCTTCTGCTCTGGACACCGTGTTCTCTGTCCCTATGGGGATACTGAGGACCTGACAGTATAAACAGCATCCCCACCTTCTGATGCTATGGATTCCCTCTTTTCTACCCTCTCTTTGTTTCTGCCTTGTTCCTTTTCCTTCCTGTCACCTTCATTTTGTCTATTATCTACCTTCTTGGTCCATTTCCTGCCCCTTTTTACAGAAAAGTCTTAAAAGACAAATCATTCTCTCCCATGCGGAAGTTGGATACGCTGAGCCTGACTTGTGAGGTGCATAACGGCGGCGCAACACATTTTCGCTCATATGACAGACAACAATAGTTGCCGTCTGAGCGTTAAACGAAGAAGAACAAGGTGAGCACATGTTCTATACACAACTACATGAGCTGGTGATGTGATCACACCATCTTAGTTTTCAAGACTGGTTTAGTCTACACAAGGACAAGACTTTGTTGTAGTTGTTGATGATGACATTATTGTTGTTGTTCCACGATAATTATTAGCAGTTAGATGTTCAGCCAGCAGATGATCCATACATGCTACACCACATCAATCAGAATATGTACTTGGCGGACCTTTCACCAGCTACAAAATGGCAATGCACTGATGAAGGTTGAAGCCTTAGCGCACGCATGCTCTGTTGCTGTGTCTTTTCATGTCATCACCCATACCACCAGCCACAGCAGCTCTGCTCTTGGGCATATCCATGTCACAGGTCTGTCCATGAAAACAACTGTTATAACCTCCTCTCTCTCTCTCTTTTGCATTACTGGAATATTTTTGTTTCTCTTTAACATCAAGTCTTTTCTGTTTTATCAATATGATCATACACAAGCTACAAATTTGTCATCCTTTTTGTATACTTCATAATTTTTTAAAAATTGTTTAAGAGTGCAACTGACCCACAAAGTTAATCTCTTTGTGAAAAAAAAGAAAAAAGTTAACAAACCAATCTACCGAACTTCACCCCTACTCCCCCCATCTTCCCTAACCTTGTCCCCTTTCAGAAACCAGTTTCTATGTAAACGTCCAGTTCCTGCTATCTGAACAGAAGAAGTGTGTACACAAATAAATAATGGTCTCCCCTTTGTTTCTTTGAAATATGACTAATTTCTCAAGCAGTGTAACTCACACCTTTAAAATACAATAACGTACATAGAGTTACGGTGTCATTTTACATGAATCATGCATATAAGGTATAAAGCATTTTCCATAGATAAAAATATGTCAAATAAAGCTTCAAGCTGTGTGTTTGAAATCTCTCTCCCACCAGCCACAACAAAGAAAAAACAAAATACAGACAAAAAGTACCAAATACTCCTTAAAATAGATAAACCCCCAAATACTCCTTAAAAAAAAGAAAGAAAACCAAAACAATTACCCCCCCCCCCCCCCCACCACTCTCTCAATAAAGTAATGTTAATGTACTGGAGCATGCAAACATATACGCATTGTTTTTAAAAAACCCAAAGAAGTCAAAAAGACTGTAAAACTCAAGCTGCTGGAAGAATGATACTCGATGAACAAAAACCGACATTCCGTTCATCAAACACTTTAGTCATTCTTTTCATGGAACAGTTCCACAACTATGGAATAAATACTACAGTATAGACCACCAGCTGCCGTAAACAGCAAACTGATTTGAGAGACAGTAACTCACAACATCTGATCAGTTAATAATCAAGCACCAGTGTATCGTGTTCATTATTACATTATTACTTGTTAGCTTTTGGGGATGTTTTGTTGCAAGCAGATGTACATTATAGGGCAAAAGGTATCGACATTGGGTCTCCTGAACCAAGATGTTCTGTCTTTAGACACACACACAAAAAGGATTTAAAAACAAAACAAAAAAGCTATGCCCCCCCCTCCCCTAAAAGAATAACTTTTTTACGCCAATGCTTTTTATAAAAAAAAAATGTTCTGCTCCATATTGGACGGAAACAAGCCTGTGAAATATTTACGTATCTGCTTTCCTTATACAATGAATAGATCATTACATATATCATATTTACAAATGAATTGCAACTTAGAAGAAAATCACAGCCACATTCAAAGAAAAGAAAAAAAAAAGAACCACCAAGCAAGCATGCAAGAAAGCACAAGCAGATATATGGCAAAGGATGATAGGTAGGTAGGACCTCAAAAAAAAAAAGTGTGAATCATGTATCAAACATTTTAGCCTCCTTCAAGGAAAACTAAATTGCAAAACACAAGGCTTTAACTGCAAACTCATAACAGCAACAGTCCTTTATTTTATTCCGGTGTGGATTTTAAAAGAAAAAGATAAGAAAAAAAAAGAAAACAAGGGATACGACCATCTGTAACCAATACATCTAAACACATCAAATATTACATCTATAATCTAAAATACACAGGAAATTTTAGCTTACCTTTACAACAGCTTTGTCAAACAGTATGTTAAGTTATGTACAATTCATGCCAACCGACAATCATTACAACAACAACAACAAAAAAGAACAGTTATATTTCATTCAATCAAGGGTGGGGGATTCACAATTGATTGGTTCTGTATTCCGGTATAAATAATGAGCTATGTACAAACAATGTGTAGTAGACAAGACAAGACAAGCACTGGCCAGTGTCCCTGTCCTTGGATGGCAAGCTCTGAATTACTCACACAGTCTTCATTCTTCAGGTAGCATACAAGCTCTGCATAGCTAAGGCAGCAACGTCTCAGACGGATCTATAAGAAGAACTTGAGCTCTCTTCACAAAGGGACGTACATGATCAATGAAATGGAAGAAAATAAAAAAAATCATGTGTACAACACTGATGAATTTAATGGTCTTCTGTACAAAGAGCGATTCAAGCATAACTGTTTTACGTCATGATTTTTCTCTTCTTTCTTTTTACAGCGTGGGGTAGCTCAAACATCAATTACTAAAATAGAAACTTCAACTTTATTAACTCTGCCTTAGATTTCTGTCAAAGTGATCTTAATTTGAATAAAATAAAATGCTTCTTTAACGACTGGCAGTTCATCGTTAAACTAAGTTCTAGAACATTCAGAAAGCAGCTACAGGCATGTCATGACAGACGACAGCAGGAGACAAGTGAAAGCCTGCCGGCGACAAACACGTCCATCTATGTTCCTCCTCCATTTACATGATGAGGGCCAAAAACACACACACACGCACGCACTCATGGTTTGACAAGATTGTACGTATCATAACCCTCCAAGTTAATGCTTTCAGTACATTCAATTTACAAGTTCCCACAAGATGTTGGGCCAGTCACACCACATGCATGCACGTTTGCTTCAATCAACAGTAACTTAACAGGTAACAGCGAGATTTCATGAGTCAACAATTTAAAATATTAATCATTATGAAAAAAACAAAACCATAAACACCCCCACCCCATCCCTACCCCAAAAAAAGCAGTCCTGAAGAGATACCAATAAGAGCTTTTCATAGCAGACAGATCACTGGGAAACTTCTAGAATGATAAAACACTGAACAAGGAAAAAATCGAATCGGAGTAAACTGTGAACATGATAGGTAAAAACATTGTAACAATCCTCTGGTAACTAACTGCATAACAACACTGTGAGGTCATCCAAAACAGAGCAAATAAATTTAAATGAATAAAAGCCCGTGCTTAGTAAGAATCCATAATCAAATCTTCAAAGTTTATTTTATATGTTTCAACTTCAAAACCAGACAATGGTCAACTAGGAAACTCGGAATAAATTTTAAAACTCCTCCTACCTGTATCTTCTCCTGTGAATCATCTCCGTTTGTTTCCATGGTTCTTGTCTGATTTGACATGATCGCAAAATATTAAAAACTTTTTTTAAATGGGGGAAGGGGGAAGGAGAAAATTGACCACCCTGATAGAGTTTATGACAGCCTCAACATAAGTTTTCATATGCTATGAGTAGATTTTCCACAAAAGAAACTACATTGTAAGCAAACAGAAATGCAACCTTTACCACATTTCAGCTCTCTTTTGTCCACTTCTCTCTTCTCCCTCTTAACCTCCGTTTGAAAACAGAAAAAGCCAGAATATATTTTGCTACTCAATAATGTTTTAAAGTCATTTTCCTCTTCAAAATGAAAGAAATGCCACAAACCTACACACACTTCTTGGCGGCAGCATAATATACTCTAAATTGAAAATTCCAAAAGATAGAATGTTCATCTAATTTTATTAAGAAAATATTAGTTTGTCATCTGTGGCACAAGCAGTTCATTCTATGTGTTTGGAAAAATAAACCTTTTTTCATTATGATTTATCGAGCTGCCCTTAGCTGTTTTGTACAAAAAGTATATAAAGGAACCTTTAACCAACAGTGAGGTTTCGATTTTTTTTTCTAGAAAAAATTCCCAATGATTTTTACTACCCCCACCAATCAATCTTGATAGAACCTGCATGACCATAATAGACAAGACAACTAACAAAACCTGTGAATGAATGTCATGGTTAATCAATAAAACACTTGTCAATTCACAATAATATATACATGTGCACTATCAACACAACTCGACAACATAGAAAAAAAAACACCCTTCAATTTTCATGGACACTGCATAAAGCATAACAGCCATTTAGGAGTAAATAAATTAAAACATTTTTTTTTAAAACCATAAAATATGACACACGTTTCAGCAAAACTGCCCTTCACAAGCATAGGGTCAAACATGGCTCTTTAAATCACCTTTTCATTGAGTCAAAACATATTTCATCATACTCTATAAAATAAAATCACTCTTTATGTTACTGCCTATGTTGACACTGTATTACACACACTGTAAAAGAATGAAGTAATTCACTCAACTGATCACACAGGGATCTGCTGGTACGCATTTCATCTTCAGCTAATGAACGTAACTATGGTAAAATAAATATTCCTCAGCAATTTCACATGCAAAATAAAACTCATCAGTTCACTGGAAGGAAAGAAAACTCTGGAAGCAAACCTGAAAATAAGCACAACAGTAAAACAAACATTTCATTTTCAAACAATGAGTACCATAATAACAACGGTTCAAAACATAGCAAACAAACATAAAACAAAAAGAAAAAGATTGATACATGAATAAACATTCACAATTCCTCTAAAATAACAACACATATAAAAAAAAAACCACACACCTAAAAGGGCTTTAAGACCAAAAGGCACAAATAATATATGACAACACCTCACAGTTTACGCAAATGCCCCTGCTGACCTCACGATCGTTCCATACCGAACCATTCAGAATCATTTACACACGGTTGCTAACATCGTCTTTTACGCAGCACAAATGCTCTTTGGTGACTGGCTGATATATTCCTCAAATGCCAATTAACTGCTCTTCTTCTGTCATACAATAGCAACGACCTAAATAAATACATTTTCCGTCATACAGTGATACGCAGGTATATCATACACGTCCCTTACAAAGAAACCAGGACCATCTGTGATGAAATTCAAAAGGATGAAATAATTGTCCTAAAAAGAAGTTGGAAGCTTCTAAGCTGGAAAAGACCTCCTTCTCCCCCCCCCCCCCCCCCCCCCAAGCAATGGCAAATGATCATTTTGTGTAAAAAGACAGAAAAAAACCAAGAAAACAGTGGAAGAAAAGCTCTGCTAAAACAGCACAATTTTGTTGTGACTTTTATCAACAGTATGTAAAACTGAACAGATGTACATTAAATATCATAATGTATCTAAAATCAGATAATCAGACCTAAAAATCACTTCCATGATCAACTCAAAATGACATGTGAAGATACTGTCAACTGTCATTACACTAATGCGTTTCAGGACGCAAAAAACACATAACAATTTTTTTTAATTATAAAACAAACAAAACAACAGAAACACATTCACATTCATCATAACTCATATCATCTTAAACTGTCAAACTCTGACCAGCATTTTCGGCCACAGTCTTTTGCTCAAAATACACAAGTTTATATTTGCATCCCAATAATCATTTCCCCTCGTTGCATGGTAAAAGAGCACAGGGACAGCAATGTATGTGTGTGTGTGTGTATGCGTGTGTGCACGTGTGTGTGAGCATGTGTGTACACATGAATGCAAGTCTAGTGCAAGTCCTCAATTACACGCATGTTCACACACACACACACACACTTACACATGAATGCAAGCCTAGTACAAGTATTCAATATTAATATTGTATAAAGCTACGTTTAACTCTAAACAATGTAAAACAATCTCCACACACCGACAGTTTATCAGAGAGAAGAAGCCACATGACTCCAAGCTTCATCCACACTGCAACATGGCTCTGTTCAGTGTGGAAAACTTTCTGCAGGGATGTGTCCCATCACAATGTCTTACAAGATTTTGGGTTGGACCCCAGACTCATCTCCAGCAGACTCTTGGCTTATCCATAATCTAAGTCAACGATGAAAAAAAAAAAAAAAAGAAACGAAAGAAATCGCATCTGGAAAGTAACTCTGCTACAATTTTTAACATTCATTTCGTACTTTGTGATGTGATCTTATATTGAAGAGTTCTCCCCCCCCCCCCCTCCACTCCCCTTGATACTTATGTGAAATATGTTTCATTATGATGATGATAAAAAAAAAAATTTTATAATCATGTCACCTGAGCGCTTTGATTTGTTGTTTTACAAGATTCAGCGCTATATAAATTCCATACATCATTATTATGGCTGTTTTCCTCTCTCCTTATATAATAACACATTACGTGCCCTATGATTCATGTTTGTTATGATACAACAATCATATACATAGTTTATTCTAGAAGATGCTGGAGTGAAGGGGAAGATATATATCTGTTGAAACTTCCAGACTACAGCTGGAATATCATTTGCCAAAGACGGCACACTCAAAATGACACAACCCACTTCATTTACAGACAAAGACAACAACACACAAACTGGCACACATCCTAACCTTCACAAAAAAATGTGTGCAGAGGGGGAGAGGGGGAGAAAGAGAGTGGGAGAGAGAGAGAGTGGCACAGTATGAAAGAGGGGTCTGATGGCTGCCATAGAAGCTATCACAGCTGTCAAGTCTGTTGAGAAAAACTGTCCGTGTTAACTCCATGGGAACAGCGGGTGTGGAGGGAGGTCAGTCGCTTGAGTCGGTCGGTCGACTGATCAGACGCATCACCGAATCAATGTGGGCTTAGAAGTTGGAGTGTGAGCCGTAGCCCTGCACACAACACACACCATTTCCATCGTTAACCACAGGTCACAGTGTTGATGAGTCATGCTGCCCCCACAACATATAATTATATATAAAACAGAAAATCCCTGACTGCCAGTGGCAGTAAAACACAAGGGAATCTATAGTGACATTTTTACTTTCTGAAAGTCACTAATTGACAGTTTACTCTCAGGACTGCTTTTGTTTGGGGGAAGGGGGTGATGGTGGTGGGGGGGATGAGGGGGGGGTATAATCTCTTTTCATGATGATTAAGTATAAAGCGTAACATACATTTTTATTGAAATTTGACATTTAAAATTTAAAAAATCAGATAAAATCGTCCTTTTTTTGTTTTGTTTTTGTTTTTGGTTACATTTTTCAATTCCTTCTCCCTGAAAAGTTTCTTCTCCAAGAAGACACTGATACCAACAAAGAAATCTATGACAAATTCAATTATACTCATACACATATAAAAACATATGTTAACTCAGCAAATACATTTAGCCTCACAGTTTGACCATTCATCTATGACTGATTATTTCTAGATATTTTCTTGGTCAGTGTTCTTCACATCAGTGCATGCATACTCCTAAGGAATATCATAGCTGCTGGCTTCAAAAGAGTTACTATCCTTTTTACAGCGTTTTTGAATTTGCTTCTGGTCGATCTGATCTTGTCACCTGCACAGTTACTGTGCAGGTACTCGAAGTGGAATAAAAAATAAATAAATAAAAATAACAACAAACAACATTTTAAAAACAAAGAAAAACTTGTATACTTCTGAACTTCATCGACACATCAAAAATGTGTTTTATTTCACATTTTGTTTTAGAATGAATAAAGCAATAAACAATCCTTCTGATAAAAAACAAACAAACAAACAAACAAGCAACAACAACAACAAAAACAAGTACACAAAAACCCAACAACAACAAAATCTCTTTCATGTCTGTGCATTCAAAACCTGATTTTAGTTTTCACTGATATTTTCTTTTAAACACTTTCTTCTTCAACTATCTATTTCTCTGGGCTGCACGTCAATTGAGGTAATAACACTTAACACCTGAATACGATCTTAACAACTGTATAGGCTCACCTGACATAACAAAAGATGCTGACATCACACATAAGGAACTACACCTAACTGCCCACACACATATGTACCTAAGAAACGGCATCTTTGATAATAATCAACTGTCGAGTGACAACAACAGCACCACAAATGAGTAAATCCACAATGAATATATGTATGCACATGATTCTTTAAAAAAACATTGAACGAGTGTGATTTCTTTTAGTTACAATATGAAGGAGAAGGAAATAGGAGGATCTGCTTTCAATTAATTTTAAAATCAAAGTCAAAAATGTTTTAGTTATTGGAAATAATAACTCAGAAAGAAAAAAATATGAAGAAAATGATTAGGGATATAAGAAAAATAAAATAAAATAAAAAACGGTATCACACGACAATAAAATTTTCTTATTGATGAATACGGGATTACTTAACCAAATTCATGCCATCTAAGAAGTACAGGTTTAAAACGAAAACATCCCCCCTAAAACAAAAACACCCCCCACCCTCCTTATAAACACACACACACCAAGAAAAAAAAAAGCATGCCAAAAATAAAGAAAAAAGATCAAAGCACAAAATTAGCAAAAACAGTTTCACACAGTATCGTTTCTTGATGATAACATACATACTTCACAAACCATGCACAAATCTTGAGCTGAGTAAGACAAACTGTTGGTCAGGATCCAACATTCACATTCCCTCACATTATTCTACACATCTTCAAAACATCCTCAGTTTATCAAACAAAGCTGACTTTAAAAAACACAAAGAAAATGAGAATTGTATTCATGACAGCAAAACAAAATTGAAGTTATTTTTGTCTGATCAACAGCTTATACACACACATTTTTGAAGAAAAAGGTTTTCTTTTCCTCAAAAAGGGTCAGACTAAAAACATCACCTAGGTACAAATTACAAGAAGATGGTTTTTGTGACACATCCACTTAAAGAGAGAGAAGAAGAGAGAGAGAGAGAGAGAGAGAGAGAGAGAGAGAGAGAGAGAGGAGAGAGAGAGAGAGAGAGAGAGAGAGAGAGAGAGAGAGAGAGAGAGAGAGAGAGAGAGAGAGAGAGAGAGAGAGAGAGAGAGAGAGAGAGAGAGAGAGAGAGAGAGAGAGAGAGAGAGAGAGAGAGGGGCAGACAGACACACAGACAGACAGACAAAATTTTCTCCTTAGAACTTCAGAAGTGACCCCTTTTTTTTCTCCTCGACAAATCAACTTTTGTTCATAAGCATTACAACAGCTGTCAACATTCTTAACATTTTTCCAGCTTTAAATGTACAATACACTTGAACACATCTTGAAAATGAAACCAAAATATTCAGACTTTTTTTTCCTCCCTGTGTGCATGAGAAAACAACAAATTTGGAAGCATAACAAAATTTAAAAAAACAACATGAACAGATGTATTACTTCAACACTCATACCAATGAATATTAATAGAATGAACTTTGAAGAAAAATAAACATATAAAGCAGCAAACAAAACTTAATGAACAGACAAAATGATTTAAAAAAAAAAAGAAAACAAGAAGAGCAAATGACATTCATAAACAGTGTAAAGGAAAAACTTTGTTATTATTATTCCTCTTGCCAGAGACTCAGAATGTCAACAATTAAACAATATTTTTGGTGAATGTTTGGCATTCAGAGATAGTTATAAGCATGATAAAAGGAGGAGGATAAAATTCTCAAAAATTCATACACCGAGTTTGAAGCGTACAAAAGGAAAAGAAAGGACAGTTAGCCACCTCTATCAAATCCAGTAAAGGAGAAGAAAAAGAAAAAAAAAAAGGGGGGGGGGGGCTGCTGGAAAAAGCTTATCTGATATTATAATTGTCACAGCAGCTAAACCTTCACTGGAATATACTTAAGCAGACAACATGACTTGTCTTCGTCGAAGGTACACTGTATCATATACAACTTTAAATATATCATGCTGTACATTTCCATCATTCTTCAAAAAAAAAGACAAAAAAAGACTTCACATATTTTTTATGATTTTTTTTAAAATATCTAATCTGCATCTCAATAGACCCTGAACTTAAACTATAAAAGGAATATAATAAAAGAAGCTGTCACATGTTTATAACAAGACAACAGTCCTAGTTCAACGGTCCTAGCACCAATATACTCATACCACTCACAGGGTATCGTTTCATCCATTATTACATACATAATTTTCAGTGAATACAATGACAAAAAAAAAATAGCACACAATGTACATTAAACGATGCTTACAAAATCACCAAGGCTTTTTTTTTAAATAAAAAAACAACAAAACACAATATCTGGCAAGTGAAAAAATATGAAGAAGCAAAGCCCTAAAGCTTGATGGCAAATTTGCGCCTTCCAACAAATCTGAGATGGTTTCTGTGAGTGGGTGTGTTAGGTGTGGTAACTATGCGTGCACGCGTATGCTTCCACTGGCTAGTTGCTGTCAAACTGATGATCCTCACATAACATGCACAACCACAAAAGCACTAGCGCACAAATACACATGTCCACACACACACACACATCCATCCATCAATCTACTATCAGGTAACTTTTAACCACCAACTTTGTGTATTAATCATTTTTTTAAATTTTAAACCTTTATAAAAGAGAGAGGGGGATGTGGGGGGGGGGGGGGGGGAGAGAGAAAGATGGAGAGAGAGAGAGAGCAAGAGAGAGAAGAGAGAGGTGAGAGAGAGAGAGAGAGAGAGAGACAGAGAGTGAGAGAGAGAGAGAGAGAGAGAGAGAGAGAGGAGAGAGAGAGAGAGAGAGAGAGAGAGAGAGAGAGAGAGAGAGAGAGGGAGAGGGAGAGTATTGAAAGAGTGGGAATGAAAGAGAGAAAAGGTACAGAGAGCCAAACAAAAAATTCTTTTCACTTGGGACAAAAACCTAGCAAGCCAGAATTCTGATTTTCCTTAATCATAACAAATCAATCTCATCCCTACATGTACTAAACATCCATTCCTCACAACTGACTCGCTGTAACCTAACCTACGACAAATACCAGAATCACACACGACAGCCGATGAAAGATGAATCCACACTGAACTCTGTGCGCACCACAACAAAAATACCAACATGAACCAAGAACAGCAAAGCCAAGGAGCAGGAGAAAAGACTTGTCAGTCAAGGGCCATGCAAGGAACAGGTGAAAATGCCACAGCTTCAGGTCACGTCCCCAACAACAGTTGCAGACAGAAGGGGGTGGGGGGATGGAAGAATTGGCCATGTGCTCCCGTTTTAGGCATTAAGTGCAGAATTAATGAGTAAGTCTTGATTAATAACAGCCGCAGAAATGACCAGAGAGAAAGTGGACCTTAGGAATGACTTATTTTTTTATATCAGACTTTTCATTTATATTTTCACATGAAATTTTTTTTTAAATCATTCGCATAATCTGAGATATTTTGTCAATCCCCTCACCTCCCAGTAACTGATACATCATTGGACTGGGGCGAGAGGTGAAGGAGAAAAATGATGCTGGGCAGTTTGGGTGATGGTCAGAACTTCACAGAAAACACCACACTCAAGTCTGCATTTTCATTTTTAAGATCTGGCAGACAATGTCCTGTCAGCTCCGAATCAGATCAGGCTCTACTGAACGCTACCACAAAGACCTAGCAGAAGGGCAGGGTCTCCTTAGTTTGGTAACCTCATCATGGCCAACCACAGCAGCTATCTTGAGGACTTGTGGCTCAGAAGATCACACAACAGAATCAGCCATGACATGGCTGTGTACGGCGGGATCAGGATGAATGGTTTAGCTGTAGCATCACTGAGGTATGACAGAAAATGAACCCATTTAGGACAGATAGAAAAAGTACAGCATTTTCAGTTAACACAACACTTATAAACAAACGTTCTCCCTCCTCCCTTCTCTCAAAAGGCGCTTTTTTTTTTTTATATAAAGATTCAAAGAAAAAAAAATGGGGGGGGTAGAGGGCACAAAAGGAGGAACTAGCCTATGAATGCAAAACCAAAATAGAGTCACACTGTCAACTGAATCAAAATGCTAAATACTGGGAAAAAAAGACCCAAAAAGTTTTTTAATTTAACAAGGAATAATGTTAAAAATTTGTTTTTAGAAAGTTACAAAATCTGCTGATATAAAAAAAAAAGCACCCCCCAAAATAACACGTGTTACGACCTAAAAAAAAACAAAAAATTGTGAAAAAAGTGTTACAACAGCGAGTTACTGGCTACAAAATGTGCACCCACCCACCCCCTGAAAAAAACCACCCCAACAACAACAAAAAACCCCAGCACACATCAGGAAGGGGGTGAGTAAGAAAACAGCCTGATACACTAGGCAGAGCGGTCACTTACTGTCGTATACGTGGACGAGCGTAAATGATATTTGTAGGGCCAGGTGGAGGTGAAATCAGACGAGGATTTATAGATATCACGACTACTAGACAACATGCTTCCTTTATAGTCCCTTGATTTTGTGTCCAAGCTGTCAGATTCTAAGCCATACCCTATGCGGCTTGCACTGTCAGTGAGAAAAACAAACGAGAAACAAAACATCACAGCGTCAGCAGGCAAAAATGCGAACAGTCATAGATTCCAACAACTCAACAACATGTAAGCAGCAGTTGTTGGTTGTTTTTTTTTCAATTTTGTATTAGCCAACAAGAATAACAAAGCGTAATTTTGGTGGGTTTTTTTAGCATGCTCATATTATTACTGAAGCATTTGTTATAATCCAGTCAACATTTAAAATGACAACCACACACCAGTTCTTTGCCTGATGTTGAGTGAAAACTTCTTTTTTTTTCAACAAAAAGGTTCGTTTTAGAATTTCATAATCAGACACACTGCTTTAGTTTTAGACTACATTATATGCACAACGCAGATATAAATACATTCATGCATTACAACACGCACACACACACACACAAACACACACGCATACACACACACACACACACACGCGCACACACAAAATAAAGAGAAAATTTCTTTAAAACCGCAGCTAATGATAAATCAAATCACCAAGATAATCTAAGACCATCAAATAACAAAATGCTGAAAACCAAAACAAACAACTGTACATCATATTATTTGACACCAAACTGCAGCGTAACAAACTGTACACCACAGTAATTGGTTTTCAAACTGTACACTAAAGAATATGTTTGTTAACTGAAAACTGTAATGTATATAAAAATACAGAGGTAACCAGAGCGAGAGATGGAGAAGGCTCATCAATGTCAAACCTCACCTGGGAGAAACATGACAAAAAACGAAGAAGAAGAACCAGACGTAAAGATCAAACAACAGACTACTTTCTGAGCTGATATATTGATAAGTCCTTCGAATCAGACCCTAAACTGAAGTCCCATGACCCTAAACTGAGGTCCCAAAATCCTAAACTGAGGTCCCATGAGCAAATACAAGCACAACATCTTGCACACACTTCACAAACCCATCCCCCCTTTTGTAGAAGAGTAGCAGCCCAGCAATGGCCAACAGCATGGACGACACCAACATACTCTGCTCACAATCAGCGGCAAAGAAAGGGATGGGCTCCACCAAGTTCAACGTTACCCTATATCCACTGCCCGGAAGTTTCTGTGCATTGGGATTTTCGGGGGAATGGAGTCAGTACTGATGTAAACTTCCAGGGGGAAAAATCCCCTTGAACAGCTCTCTCGGTGGTGGCTCAAACCCAGGCCATCCAACAGTGAGCTCAAAGCTCTAACCACTAGGCTGTCTTGCCCCCACAAACTAGATATAAACTGCTGCAGAGCATAAGATGGTATAAAAAACAGTCACAAAATGGGCACTTTTTGGTACTATGTAATAGTGAAATAGATTTAACCAGACTAGAAACCACATCTGCCAACAACAACAACAAAACATTAAAAAAAAATTAACATTCAGTCCTGCAGACAACATAACTGATAAGGATACAAATATTCAATCTTACAAGAAAAGAAAAAGAAGAGGAAATCCCTTTACAGAAGACTGACTAAGGGCCATCATAATGCAGAAAGGACACTACTTACTGTTCCACACAAAGCTGTTTCATGACTGCTAGGAGAGACTACAGAGCAAACTCAATGTTGACAGGAAATTTCTTGATCTCTCTGCTCTCTCAAGTTTTCTTGTCATCCTTCTGACCCCTTCATGTGTCCTTCTCAGTTTATTTGACCATAGATCAAATGGTACTTGTGTGTGTGTGTGTGTGTGTGTGTGTGTGTGTGTGTGTGTGTGTGTGTGTGTGTGTGTGTGTGTAACCACAGCCTAGTCATGCCCATGTTTTCATACGCATGTGAAACGTGCACCATAACAGCCTAAACATCGACAGAAGGATACAGGTAATGGAGATGAGATGCTTTCACAAACTTCTTGGTATCTCATAAACAGATCACATCACTAATGAGGAAGTGAAAACCAGAATTGAAAACGCCATCGGACCATATGAAGAGCTCCCGACTTAAGTGAAAAACCACAAGCTTAAGTGGTACAGGCATGACACACAAACAACTGGAGGGAGACGAAGAGGCAGACAGAGAAAATGATGGGAAGACAACATCACAGAGTGGACTGGCCTTGAGTGGAACGATTTGCTATGGAACGCTGAGGAGTGGTGGACGCTGGTTGCAAAATCTTCAGTGGTGCCCCAGTGGTCTACAAGACTACGGGATAGGTGAAGTGAAGAAGAAAACCACAGCCCACAAGTGCTGTTGGAACTAGATTATCTTACCACTAGTAACAGCCTGGCCAAAGATTCTTTTATTTTGATATTTTAAGTGCAGTACCATTCCCATATCATGTGCTAATGGTATTCAATCCAGCACAATTCACAACATTCATGTGTGTGATTGTGACAAACAAATAACAACTATAGAAGGAATTTCACGAGAGCCAGGCCCCACACTGTCTATGAAAGCACATGTGTGCACACATTCATTTATAGGCCTAAGGAAGCAGTTTAAGTTCTGATGCAGTGTGTGTGTTGTTGTTTTTTTTAAAGTCCAATCAAGTCTGTCTCTTTTCTCACAAAATTCTTTACAATGACATTTTTATCAGAAGTTTTCTTTTGCAGACAAACAAACACAAAAGCTGCAGATCATTCTAAGCCCATCATGCAAGCATTTGCACAAGCAGGAATGGATTTTTATTTTAGTATGACTTTTTCTCCAACATTGTCAGTTTTTTTTGTTTTTTAAAAAAAAATGATATTTTAAAAAATCAGTTGAACATAAACAAAAACATTACATTTTTTTCAATCACAACTGAAGAAACAGTTCAACCTTTACACACCTTCAACTCATCTTAAGAAACACTGTTTATCCCTGGAATTTGTGGTTGAAATATTTCAATTTTAAAAGCAACATGGACTTGAGTACACTTGAGTATACTTGCAAAATTGCACAGTGTTTTTGCAGACTGAAGCCTATACCACGAGACTCAATACTGCTTGCAAGATAAACAGGGACACAACCCAGAGCATTAAGATATGGACAGT
Source organism: Rapana venosa (assembly GCA_028751875.1). Classification (NCBI taxonomy): domain Eukaryota; kingdom Metazoa; phylum Mollusca; class Gastropoda; order Neogastropoda; family Muricidae; genus Rapana; species Rapana venosa. The sequence goes on from CM054140.1 coordinate 21,994,895, forward strand.
TCACACAGTTCCTACCCCACAAAAGACATTGACTACGAAATAAGTCTGTACCAGTGCAACCACAAAACGTCAGGGGTGGGAAGGAAACAACACACAACCGGGACAGACTTCCACAACAAATAAGATATATGAACCACCAACACTTGGAGAACATACATGTACATTCAGATATATACTACTTCTTTAAACAGAAACAACAGCAACGACAAAAACGCCACCCTTGCACCCATAATTCACTTGAAAAGGGTTGGTGGGAGATTTTTTAAAAAACTAAAAAAAAAGCCACCCCAATTTGAATCAGTCCAGGTCAAATCACCAATGTATAATACACACAAACCAAAAAAAGAAAGAAAAAGACCACAGGGAAAAATCCATTTACCTACATAGTCTAAAATATACTCGTATAACTCAGCACATAAAGCGCTCTTCTTCATAATCAACCCTGTTTTCTTTTTAGATTAACACAAACCCTGAATGACAATCATGAAAATAGCGCACTGTGCGTAAACTTAGAAATATCAATAATCAACCCAAATGACAAAAATACCTGCATATAAACTGTTAATTACACAATAATAAGTTACCAGCTTGTCCAATAATAAGTACTTATCGAAGGAACGTGGTGAGAATAAAAAAGAAACAAAACAAAAAACAACAACTAAAACAAAAAAACCAAACTCAACAACAAGTACAAATCATTTCTCAAAATCTATTTTTTTCCAACAAAGCTGGAAACTAGTTATGAGCAAACAAACACCACTGGTGACACCTTTACAACAAATGTAGACGTACAAACAAAACGTAAGGGAAAGGAAGGGGGGAACCAACACGTTAATCTCAAAATACACCACTGACAAACCACGCCATACCATAGGGAAATTAACCAAAACAAAATGCACAATCTTTCGTTTTCCCAAGTACGACACGGCTGCACATATCTGTGTCACTCTAATACTATAAACGAGCAGAATAAAACCCAAACTTTGAAGCAAAAAACAAACACCAAACCCATATTCAGGTCAGTACAACAGCTCCAAACCAAAGTAGGAACAATAACCGGCTAAAAAAAAGGTCAGGCTTAGTGAAATGCATACATAAGATGACAAAAGGTGCACTACGAGTAAAGAGAAAAACCAAGACACCAACCATACCTAGTGTTTACAGTCTTCCGCAAGCTATGCAGCTGGTTTCTTCTAGAAACGGCACAAACGTACACCATTTAGTACAATGAGAGGATTATCTGGTGATGATAATTACTGAACAAGCCCTCACTGGCTTTTGACATTTTAACACATCGTCAAAGTGTCCTACATTGCAAAAGTCTACTGCTCAGGGTTTTTTTTCCCCTGTAATCCAGACTGCAACGTGTGATTATTTTTAAGGTATTACACACCACTACAATTTTAACCAGGAATAAATAGCCTAAGATACAAATATACAATTAAACACATATCAATGAATGTTGCGGGGATTTTGGGGGGTGGTTTTTTTTTTAAACCTTTTTGGTTCATGACATTTTGTATAACTAAATTAATCCTACAAATCAGCACAAATTAGCATCATTAACTTCCACAAAGACTAAAAACTCTAGAAAATTTCAACATTTGAATATGTTCCAAGCCTTCATTATCCAAATCTGCTGAAAGAACACTGTAGATATATACATTTTAAAGTGCATCAATCAAACAAAAACTGGAGTTAATGAATACAGACAGCATTTAGTGGTCAGAATTCAGGCTGGAATTCAGTGACAGCTAAGCAGCCATACTGTTGGCTTTTAACAACTGGCTGTAACAGTGTTGTAATGCTGGTTCCAAATGTGCAGCTCCATATTCTATGAAAAAGATAATTGTGTTATTACACATTTCCATCAACAGAAAATGGATTCATTCTGAAATTGCTGAGACTTTTGCTCCTAAAATTCTTCTTTCAGACTTTGTAATTGTTTATATGGGTACTCTTTCAGATTGCAGTCTACCACAATGAAATTTCATCTTTATTTTCTATACCTTCAGCAAGAAAATCATCAAGACAATTTTTTTTTTTTTTACTCCAACTGTTTTGTATGATTTTACAACACTCCCATAAAAGGGCCTAAATATCTGCATTTCAAATGAACGTTATGGAATTTCGAAACTTTAAGTTGCACATTCAGCAGATTAAATTTCTTCTTTATTTTTCTTTGAGCACAGAAGACGGGAAGGGGTGAGGGGTTTCTTGTTGTCTGGGAGGGTTTGGAGGTGTTTCGTTTTGTTTTGTCACTTGTTTCAAAACTCATTATTTTTAACTTATCATTCAAAACTAAAAAGGGAAGAAAAAAAGCCTATCACACCAGCCTAGGAACTCTGACCACTGTTGGTTTACACATCAACCCCAACGAAACCTTGTGATTCATAGCTTAGCCAGCCAGCCAGCCAGACAGACAGACCACTTCTTCACTCTCGCACACCAAGTCAATCAACCAACCAGCCAGTCAGTCAGTCCCCCGCTCACACCACAAGTACCCACCTCTTGGCCCCGAGGGAGGTGGTGGAGGTGGACAGGGAGTGTCGGGGGAAGCGCTTAGTGGTGCCGTTGGCATGCTGGTTGGACAGATAGGAGGAGGAGGAGGTGGTGGTGGTGGCGGGGGTGGAGGAAATCTTGCAAGACTTGAGGGGAGAGGCCGCGCTCTGACCGGCGCTCTTGGCGCCCATAGAGCGCAACGGCTGGGTGGTCGAGCGCTTATGGGCTTTCACATCTTCCGAGCTGCAGTGGGGGAGGGTACAAGACAAATCACCATGGCAGGTCAGGGAGGAAAAGGAAGGGGGTTGGAGGGGGAGAAGTGTGCAAATTTGTTTACATGTTAAAAAGTGCAGATTCATTGAAGGACGATGGAAAAGCAAAAAAAGAGAGAAAACAGACATGTCATTTTTGCAAGAGGAAAAGAAAATGAGAGCTCTCATTTCCACAACCCATTGCAAGATGCACAAAAAGCACAGCTGCAGTGGTAACTGAGAAAGTAAAAACCTACAATACGTACAACAAATGTCTTAGTTATATTATAACTAGTACTTACACCTAAAATAGTCACAGAAAAAAAGAAAGATCAACGTTGCTGTGGAAAATGGCACATCTCTTTTTTTCCCTCTCCATAATTCATTATAGAGATAGAAAAAATTAGATGCACAAAACCAGATTGCAGTGATTTAACATATGAAAGAAAATAAGGTATCATTATAAGACAAATAAATGCTGTAGCTTTAATATTACCCGCACTCACCCCCAAAAGAGTGACTGGAAAACCACAAATATTATGACAGGACAGTCACTTCTTTTATATTTGAAGTTCATGACTAGAATGCGAAAAGTAAGCTGCACATATGCAGAACTGTTGTTACTGGTAGTGTTTCACTTAAGCTCTGTTCCCTCCAGGTGGGTGATACTAGACTTCAGAAGAAAAAAAAAATTTCAGTTCAATCCAACAGACCTTTCTCTAGAAACATCAGGAATTTTCAGTCTTGAACACATGTTCTGATAGGTTCCTATGACTGAACTACATTTATAAAGAATTTAAGATAGGGTAATCCAAAAAAAAAAATTGCTTGCCAGATAATGAATGAGCATAAGCACAGGATACACTTTGGGATGGTTTTTTTTTCTTTATATAAGCGCTTTTTTTAAAATGCAGGACTGCAGAGGTAATGAAATAAAAATATACCTACGAGGCAGATGTTGAGTTTAATGCACCTCTGTGTCAAGTGAGGGAGAGCCATGCTCACACTCTTGGGCACTGACAAGTGACAAATTACACAGCTACAGTTTTGTCATACATTTATACTCAAAGACAACATGAGAAGCAAAGTTCTCTGTCAATACATATTCGCTAAAAAAATTTTCTTAAAGCTTTTGTCCAAAAGTTATGCACGACAGCACACAAACTGGCTTCACAAGCACATTAAGTTATAAAAAAATGTAGCTGGCGAATTTTTACCCAATCACTTTCTTGCACAGGTGGTGTATATGTATAGAATGTTATACATACACTGATACCTTCATGAAAAAAACACACCAACAACTGAACTTCGTAAGATTACTTGCAAGCAGACAGCAATGCTTTTCACAGACTGTCATGCTGTTAACCCATTCTCAAAGCAATCACGAATCACATTTTCATGCCTGATACGTCTGCTTCACTGTGTGTTTGCTTTAATTCATTTATCTATTCTTTAAAAAAATATATATATAAATTAAAATAAAGAAAATAAAACATACATAGCCGTATGAAACATGAACACACACACGCACAGAGCATTCTGGCTGAAAAGGGACTGATACTCACGCTCCTACCAGTCCTGAGGTGGCGGAGCGACTGTGTTTGCGCATCAGCTTGAGCTGGTTCAGCTTGTCCCCTTGTGTCTCTGCATACTGCCCGTGGCTTCGGGTCAACGGGGGATCATAGATCTGAAACATTCCTTTGACCATGAAATCAGTGACACATAACTCTATAACTCGCTTTTTCATGCCCATGTGCACAAGCATGCACGTTTATATGTGTGCATGCACACACACAGACACAGACATATACACTCTCTCTCTCTATTTGTGTGGGTCTTTGGCCTAACAAATCAATCATTTGACTTGACTTTGACACCCGTCTCTCTCTCTCTCTCTCTCTCTCACACACACACATCTCACTCCTTTCCAACCCTCTAACCCACCCTCCACAACATAAACAAGTTTTAAAACACACACACACACACACACTCACACACACACACACACACTCACACACAAACACACACACACAAACACACCCCCACCCACCCCCACCCACACATCCTCTCTCCACACACACACGAGAAATGATCCAAACCAATAAACAACAACAACATCAGACAGCCAACTCACGACGTCATAGTTGTTGAAGCGGTTATCGTTCTCCACGGCATCGTGGATGCGCATGTCGTCCACCCCAGTCAGCAGGTTGGAGACGCTGTGCTGCCGCTCACGGTACTTGTCCTTCTCTGTGCTGAGGTCCTTGTGGCGTAGACGCAGCGAGTCCCCTTGAGACCACATCCACATCTGTCGTCTGCATTGCAGGCAAGGCAGAGAGAGAGAGAGAAACCAAACCAATCGGTGTTATGTTAGGGTTGTTTTGTGTGTGTGTGGGCGTTGATGGGTGTTTAGTGTGTGTGTATGTTTGTGAAAGTGTGAACATTACAGAAGTGTGTGTGTGAGTGTGTGTGAGTGTGTGTGTGTGTGTGTGTGTGTGTGTGTGTGTGTGTGTGTGTGTGTGTGTGTGTGTGTGTGTGTGTGTGTGTGTGTGTGTGTCTGTCTGTCTGTGTGAGTGTGTTGTGGAAGTGTGAACATAACAGAAGTGTGTGTTTGTGTGTGTGGTGTGTGTGTGGTTGGGTAAGTCTGAATATAGCACAAGTGTGTGTGTGTGTGTGTGTGATTAGATACACACATTAATTTGATTTCTTTAAGGAAAGAAACAAAGTTTAAAAGACAAACAAACAAGCATAACTACCAAATGTCCTACTTAATTAAAGAAACTCCCCCCCCCCCCCCCCCCAAATATTTCTATCCTAAAACTGATTACAAAGACTAGGATATGTTAACAATTATTATGTCACTAAACAATTTTTTCCTGTACTAAGTTTATTACAATACTATACTTTCTCTATTCTAAGTTCATTAAAGTTCATTATGCTTGAAATTTGAAAAGAAAATAATGGAAGGGAAAACAAAACCCATACAACACATAAACACACAAAACATGCTTGCAGAGAGAGAGAGAGAGAGAGAGAGAGAGAGGAGAGAGAGAGAGGAGGAGAGAGAGAGAGAGAGAGGCATTCACACACACATGCGCATGAGTGTGCATGCACTCTTTCACACACATACATACACACGCACACACACACACACACACTTATCAAGTTTGTACAAAGAAGGTGGTTTTTTCCCTTAACCTCATTTTGACTCTATTTATAACATAAAAAAACCACAATTCAGTGTAAATGAAAAGATTCAGTATGAATCTTTTTCTGACATAAAAACAAAAGAAAGTCTTAAAGAACTAAAATAAATGTATGCAAGATGCAATGTAAATACTTCTCATTTCATGGTACCGTAAGTTTATCAAGTAAATATTCATAAAAAGAGTACATAAATGTTAGGATACAAAGACAAATTTAATTAAATAAATTATAATAATTTCTAAAAAGTTATCAACTGGAAACACACATTGGTCGTTGTCAGCTTATGTGAATCTGAGTAACTTGATTAAGTTTGCATAAAAATTTTTTTAATGGAAACTGGTTGGAAAAAAATGCTCTTTAAAAAATTACATGCAATGAAAGTCAGTTCATATATCTACCATTTATTATACAATGTCGGGGGTGGGGGTGGGGGGAAGTCTGTTAAAAATCATGCTCATGCAGTTAATGGATAAACTATTTGTTCATAAAAGCATGCACTTACATAGTTCTAAATGCACAGTTTAACAAACACATGAGGTTAATAACTATCTAAAATTTGCTTTGTGTATGCTCATGCATTTTGTCATTTGGTAAAAGTTAACATTACAAAATTTCAATACACTTTTAGTACAAACACTTGATTTTCAAACACAGAAAAAGGGGGTGGGGTGGGAGGGTGGCTACAGAATTAAATATATCTAACTTCAAGACCCAACTGAATTACTAAATTCAATATTTACCAAAGGATGCTTACAAGTTGCAGTAAAAAACAACAAACAAACAACAAAAAAACTAACTTTCTATTCAATCATTGCATACAATTTACAAAACTGTGCATCTCGTTTCATCTGAATTTTCAAAGTCGACCCTTTTTTTCAAATAACAGTAAAACATGACAAATGTCCAGAAGCTTAGAAAAGAAGAATGTGAAGTGAATTACTTTTGAGAATGAATTTGCTCAAAAGTGAAAACATGATGCTTTGAACACTAGAATTTGCAAACAGTGAAGTTTAATTCAGGTTAGATTTCTTTCTCTTGCAGTAGCTCCTGTTTTAGGGAAATAAAAACATACTAAAGACGGTTGCAGCTTTACAATATTTATACTGTCATACTAAGTCTGTCATATACAACAACAAAAAAGAAAAAAATAGGGGTATGAGTGGATGGGAAAAACAGACAAAAAAGGTTGTTTTTTTCAATTTAAAAACATACATTGTAAAACAAATACCTGTTCTCCAAATGTTTTCAATACACTCAAGCAACTTACTTCCTCAAAGTATCTTTTAACAAGCTCTGACTGAACTCAAGTTTGCTGCAATTGCCTGATTTCAGCTTCAGAATTGTCTGGTACCTGAATAAGCAGTGCATATGTCTACAATGAAACATAAATAACAATCCAGTTGATGTTGAATCATGATAATGTTGAAACTCAAACAAAGAATCCAGGACTAGAAAATAATGATGAGGGAGATAATGATGAGGTATGTAAAACCAAACAACATATATATATATATCATTCAAATCTTGACAAATATGTAAACAATCTTGACGAATATGTACACAATCACCGTGCATCTGAAACTCACAATGTAGGGGTAAGGCTGAGGAAAGAGAAGGGTGGCAGTGGTATGAGAGAGAGAGCGAGAGAAGCGAGAGAAAGAGAGAGCGGAGAGAGAGAGCGAGAGAGAGCGAGAGAAGAGAGCGAGAGAGAGAGAGAGAGGAGAGAGAGAGAGAGAGACAGACAGACAGACAGACAGACAGACAGAGAGGGGGAGATGGAGACAGGGAACACTGAAATGATGTAATGTGTGCTGGCCTTGGGCCACAATACATCTGTTGAGATTGGGGAGGAAAATGGCTTCAGTCATACTATCGGCAAAGTAAATGCAGAAATAAACTATGATTTATGATTACTTTAACCAAAAGAAGAAAACACAAGACTTTTAAAATGTATATGATTATGATCATTCATAACAAGCAAAATAAAAACCACCAGAGGAGGACAATCTCTAAGGCAAAGCGTGGAGATCATGCATAACAAGCACATAGTTAAACAATATTTGGTAAGAAAGAGGCATACTTAAGTATCTCAAAATTCTTCTTCTTCTTCAAGAGCCAGGTCTGTTGCAGACATCGGCGATCATGGCCTTCCATTCCATTCAAAATTAGAATAGTCAAACCACTAATATGGTCTGTATTGCTGTGTGGGTCAGAAGCCTGGACACTACGGAAATTGGAAAGAGTCAAAATGAATGCAGCTGAAATGTGGCTCCACAGGCAACTTCTGGGAATCAAATGGTCAGAAGACCAAATGAAAGTATTCTGGATGAACTCTCATGCAAAGACAATGTTGGCTGAAACTGACAGGTGCAGACTGAGATACACGAGTCATGCAAACAGAAACACAGAGAAAAATCAGAAGGCAACAGTTCTCCAGGTAAGGATGGCCAGAAGGAAAAGAGGCAGATCATCAACATCCTACATTGCAATCACCAAGATCTGGGAGGTCTACAGGTGATCATAGAACTCAGCAGAGTCAGGGAGATATGGCGAGCCCTTGTGGTATTGTGTGGAGCTTCTATTGACAACAATGGCAACAGGGACAGTTGAGCCGAGTTTTTAGTATCATACCAAGAAGAAACAATCCTGATACTACAATTAAAAAGCTTCTGTTTTGAGACTATCACATTTCCTGCTTTTAATTATGGGTACAGCTCCATACTGTGCTGCACTATACTGGTTTGTGCTGTACTGAAATGTGAGCAATGCTATGCAATGCTGTACCATGCCACAGGGTTAAAACAAAACATGTTTACAGACTCAAAGTAGGATATTATCAAAAGCACTCACTCTTCCAGGAAGTTTTGCTGCGGGCCGATGATAGACCCTGGCCGACAGATGCGACACCAAGCAATGCACTCGGCCGCCGTGAACTTGTAATGCTTCATCATGTAGCAGGCAATCAGAGTCCCTGTCCGACCCAAGCCAGCTGAAACATACAGTCATGATGCTTCAACAGTTAGCAGGCGTGTTCCTGTCCGACCCAAACTATCTCTACCATGAAAACACACCATCCCTACAGCCATTCAAATACATCAAGAGTGGCACAAAACGTCATGTAACTTTTAAAATTGTATTTTGCTGCTGAGAATTTTATTCAATTATGTTTTACTATGCTAAGCTCCATGGACTTCAGTAACAAGAGTGTTAAAATGCCATTTTTGCAAAGTTTGATTTTTTGTTTTTGTTTTCTTTTGTGCTCTTCAGCTAGAGCTTCGAGGTTTACCAATGGCGAGAATTTTGCGTACGTGCCTGTTTTTGCCCACCATGAAGGTAGCCATATTCCGACTTCTGGGATAAGGTTCAGAAGTGAACTGACACTATCAATGCACACACACACCCCCACAAACTGACCTCCACCGCAACCTACCCTTGCAATGCACCGCCACAGCCCCATCCGTGTTCTCAGACAGCTCCAGGAACTGGCGTACGATGGTGTCACTGGGCACGCTCCCGTCGATGAAGAAGAGATCATAGTGGTCAAAGCCGGCGTCTTTAAAGCGCCGGGCATCGTAGATCTTCTTGTTGAGGCGCACGATGGCTGTCACCCTGTGTTTGCGGAAGTAGGGGAAGTACGACTCTGGGGCATGCAAGGGGTACCCTGCAACACAGCATAACAACTGCTACAGAGACAAAGACACAAAGATCTGAAAATCGGCAACCACATATTCTTTCAACTACAAAGGTGCATGCAAAAGGAGTGGGGGGAAAAAAATGAATACACAGCACATACTGCCTTATTTTTCCCGATAACAAATGCAACTTCAGACAGAATAAAACCAAACAAACTATTCAAATATATCCCTGAAATTAAGATCAGGAAGGATCACTCAAAGGGAGTCATCACAATATCTCTTTTCACATATTACACAAGACATTAAAAGGAGTAACACTGCCTCATTTCAAATAACAAGGAAACTACTGATGAGAATTAATAATAAGAAGAAGAATGTATGGAATTTATGTAGCGCTGAATCTTGTAAAGCAACAAATCAAAGCGCTCAGATTTTTTTTTAATGCGTGTGTATGCGGTTTTCAAAATTTTGTCATCTGTTCCCACCGGCACACAATGGCCTACTCTTTCGAACAGCGGAACAGGATTTAACGTGTGTGCAAGATGTTTTGCATGCGTTCGCACACGGGGCCTCGGTTTATAGTCTCATCTGAAGGACTTTGACATTCAGTTCGATTTTTTGGTCAAACTGGGAAGGGCGAGGCTGGGAATCGAACCCATAACCTCACGGTTTACTTGTTGGCAGGCAAACGTCTTGACCATCCTGCCACCTTCCTTCACACATCAAAGCACATTCAACAAAATAACCACAGAAAACTATGTTGATTTGGTTTCCAAATAATCACAGAAAAGAATGTTGGTTTGGGGTTGGGTTTTTTTCCCCAAAATAAACAAGAAGAAAAGACAAATTCACACAGACATTAAAGCAGTATGTCATACTAAAGTCTGTTTTCTTCTCTGTGCATTGTCATTTTTTGCGCTATATAAATTCCATACATTATTATTATTATTATTATTATTTTAATGACTAAAATACTCATGAACAAAAACTCACCATGCGACCAAACCATTACAGCATGGATAAGTACCACTACTATCTGTAATGTCACTATTATAAGGTCTATCTGCAATTAGCTGTTTTGATGAACTCTGCCATAGCCGCACCTCTACACATACAAAACTATACTTTACCACCTTACTGACTTAAGTAACACATGTAAGACCTGCCATACAGCATAAGTAATCACTTGTACAAGGCTTTTTAAAATACCAAATTTACTCACCATTTTCTATTTTGGACTTTGGATGTGGCCCGCAAAAGGCAAGAAATTTGTTTGGCACAATCCAGTTCAAATCACCATTCTCCACTTTCTGTTGAACATATCACCGTTCTTTTGTGAGTATGCAACCTCATACTGATGTGTGTGATATGGATATATATTTATTTATTTATTCTTTTATTTCGAGGATAAGGGAATAAGCACTTGTGTGCATTTTCACCTCTAGTCCCCGTGTGTATGCAGTTTTGTACATTTTGTCATCCATTCCCAATGGCACACAATGGCCTACTCTTCCGAAAAGCGGACCACGTTTTAACATGTGCACAAGACATTCTGCGTGCGTTCGCACACGGGACCTTGGTTTATAGTCTCATCCAAATATATGGATATATAGAACCAGTGTGTGTGCGCGAGTGTATGCATGCGTGCTTGCATGCATGCGTGCACACACATATGTGTGTTACTGCAGTAGGACTAGTAGTGGTACCAGTGGCAGTAATGGATGTAGTAGCAGAAGTTCCATTTCACTATTTTGCTTTTATTGCTATGGTATCAGATGAAGCACGTGCAAGCGTGCATGTGTGTGTGTGCGCATGAGTGTGTGTGTGTGTAAATAAGCATACTTGAAAGTATACATGTTTGTAACAGGAACTGAAGAGAGTGTGTTAAATACATGTACTACTCTATGACTAATCGACAAGCTAAAACTTGCTGACAAAAATCATCTGCTTGACTGACAGACTAAGTGAATGTATGCCTGACTGATTAATCAATATGATACATCAGATATTTTAAATATGGCTTTTGCGAGTTAAAATTTATTCCTATATACTCGACCCATAATGTTTCAGATATTGTAAAGTTTATATAAATGATAGAATGCAAGAAACAAAAGGTAAACAGACAAGTCAAGAAGTGTGATTACATATTAATAAAATTTATAACAAATCTTATTTTTCTTTCAAAGCAAATTTCTTACCTAACACAAATAAGCAAATAACAACAACAAAAGTAAATGAATATGAATTTTTAAAAACCCACATATATAGCTTTAAATACACAGCTGAATGATCCAATATTTGCTCTTCCTGCCAAGTTTATTATAAAATGGAATTTCTGACTTATTTTGTCTTAGCACTGAGTAAAGTGTGTTAAATTTGTTAATTTTGTTGTTGTTATCCTTCTTATTCTTCTAAAGGATAACCAAACCTAAAACTTGGAGAAAAAAAGTTTCAAGCTCATATTTAAACTTTAACTTGAAACTTTAAAAATTGTATTCATATCTTACAAGTAAATCATGAACATGAGACATATAACTGAACTTAAAATTCAACAGCAGTCTGAAATTTTCAGTCTCAGACAACTTCAACTTGACACTTTAATAACTTTTTTAACTCATACAAGTTAATTATGAACATGAGATTTAACAATCTAATTCAATCCCATACAAGTTGACACATTCTGCTGTGAAAGCTCAAATCTTTGAAAAGTCAGTCACCCTTACACTAACTCACTCCTGCACACCACAGGGAACTCAGCACAAAACACAGCAACAGAGCTCTTACATTCTGGGTCAGAGTTCCATTTGCAACCCTTTCACAGCGGCACAATAGACCCAACACACCACCTCTACAAATGACGGTCTGTCAGGGGGGGTGACACCTCAACCTGCATGAATTAGTATCTCATTCTGTCACCCTGCCAATTTTATTTGTGTTCCCATATACTACCCCCCTTTTCAAGCTTCTAAAAATAAAATGTCTTCTCTTCAACTGACATACATCATCCCATGTCACGACAGAGTGAATGGTATGACTATAGACCAAAAGAAACTTGCGTCAGTCTTCGATCAGGAATGTACGTCCCCTTCTTTCATGCAGGTTACAATTGTACAAACAACTAACTGCATCTAGTCTATGTCGATGCTCAAACTTGCAGCTTACCTCGTAGTGCTCATACTCGTCGACATCAAATGTCTCAAAGTCAAAGAATCCATTACACAGGGCCTGTAAGAAGAAAAAAAATTGAAATGAGAGAAACTAGTATGTCTGAAATGAATTCTCACTTGAAGACGAGTACATGAAATGCAATTTTAATCCAGTCATATGTCATTTCCCCCTCTTTCTTATGCTAAAACTCTATCTATATAAGTTACCTGATACTCTAATAGGGTAATATCTTCTCTTACTAAGATGTACCTTGGATGGTTATGATGATACACATAAAACTGAGATTCTTCTGTTTCATTAAAACTAAGTTCATCTCTCTCTCTCCCTCACACACACACACACATACAAACACACACACACACACACACACACTAACACACACACACTAACACACTACACACACACAAAGAACCTTTTACCTTGTCTATTGCATGGAGACAGTCTAGAACTGTCAGGTTGTAGGAGCATGGCCCAAATGATGCATCTCTGGAAAAAACCAAAACCAACATAAAAAAGATAAAAATACTGACGATACCATCACACCAAAGCTAACAATTATTGGCATATGTATTCAAGCAGGGATACAGGCTTCGATTCATACAAAACAACAGAACTGCACTGTTCTACCTTGACTTTGAATAAAAACAGAAATGATAAAAATAATGATAACACTCTCTCTCCTTGTGCCCCCCATGGTGCTACATTTAAACATATCTATGGCGGGTGATCATGTGAACAATCCCTTTGTATGTTATCTCTGTAGCAGCCTATGCATATATATATATATATATACAAGTAGATGCATACTTTGTTTGTTAGTGTATGC
>CM054140.1:22010983-22038483 GCA_028751875.1 Rapana venosa
AATAACCTAGCCGGTAGTAGTCAGACAGCAAAAGTACTGGGAAAAAGTTCAGTAAGGGTGAATGCCCTAGGGGCAGAAAGCACAGCCAGTGTAAATCCAATCCCACAGACCAGCTTATACTCTTAGAGAAAGTCAAGAAGGGGCGATTGTTTCAGACTATGTTTTCCAGCCGTCTTTTAAGACGGAGCTCAACAAAGGTGCTCGCTATCTATGATCTAGCCTGTCACTTCAGTCGCTCACTCAAATCTACTTAGTACTTTTCTCCTTGTGGTTCAAGACATCTTTTCTTTTTCCGTAACAATACTTGTTCCCTCTCTTATTCTATACCTCTCGTTATTTTGTTGCTATGTACAGAGAAAGGTTGGGGGGTAACAAAAGAGAAAAATATGTGAAGTAAAATATAAAAAAAAGACAAATGAAAGAGAAAAAGAAAGAAATTTACAAAAAAGGGAAAGGTAGATGGAAAACACAGAACTTGCCACAGAATTTTTTTTTAACTCTAAAAAGAAAACGAGAACGAATGCACATAAGAAAAACAAGAGAGAGAGAGAAAGAAAAGGAACCTTAAAATTAAAAGAGAAAACAGAAAAAGAAAGGATAAATAGATCAAACTGGAAAAATAAAAAAATTGTTTAAAGAAGGGGAGGAACGGAATGATTCAGCAAAAGAATGCAAGATAAAAAAAACACCAAAAGAACTACCATAAAAAAAGAAAGAAATGCTCCCTTTAAAAAACAAACAATAATAACAAAAGATATATCTATTAAGATTTTTTTTTTAAACCGAAGTCAGAAATCCTGATCAAACTACTTAAAATTTTAGTCTTAGCCTAGGTCTCTCTCCGAAACGGTATTGAGAACAGTCCATCTTTTCATTCCTAAAACTACAACAGCTCGTAACTCAGGAGGAGGAACAAAAATGAAAGACCCGCAGAAAATGATCCAAAAATACCCACACTGATAGCAAACAAGAATGTCTGGCATTAAAGCCCAATGTGATTATCAGCATGACAATACCTATGATGATGATGATAACAAGAACATCAAACAATTATCACCATGACAATAACTATGATGGTAACAACCAGCTTGATAAGGTTTATCTTATGTACGAGGGTAACAGTGACATTATTATTTTTCCTCTTGTCTTTGGGGACTGTGACTTAATTTCTTACGGAGGTCCTTTGTGAAGGTATTTGTATATATATATTATGTATTGCTTGAGATGATTTTATGTAATCTTGTGAAGCCTGGTGTCTGTTTTCAGAACCTATTTCGATCTGAATGAGAGGGAGAGAAAGGTGTGTGTGTGTGTGTGTGTGTGTGTGTGTGTGTGTGTGTGTGTGTGTGTGTGTGTGTGTAAATCAATCAATCATTCAATCAAATTTATTCAGTTTTTGCAGGTGTGTGTGTGTGTGTGCATGAGTGGGTGTGTGTGCATGTGTGTGTGTGTGTGTGTGTGTGTAAGGGGTGTGTGTGTGTAAGAGTGTGTGTGTGTGTGTGTAAGGGGTGGGTGTGTGTGTAAGGGGTGGGTGTGTATGTGCATGTGTATGTGTGAGAGGGGTGTGTAAGTCAGGGAGGGAGGCTAGTGCATGCATGTTTACATGTGTTGGAATGTGTATGTGTGTTTGTATACATGTACACACACATGTGTGTGTGTCTTTGCCTCTGTTGGTGTGTGTGTGTGTGTGTGTGTGTGTGTGTGTGTGTGTGTGTCTGTCTCTCTCTCTCTCTCAAACCTGAGACAGTTTATGCACTTGTCTAAGTGGACGAAACCTGTCAGTAACCAATGTTATCTCATTGGCTAGAGTGCATGGCCTAAAAAAGGCAAGCTTCCACCTTATCTGAATTCACTATCTCCCTCCCCTCACCCCTCCCTTCTCTCTCTCTCTCTCTCTCTCTCTCTCTCTCTCTCTCTCTCTCTCTCTTCTCTCTGTCCCTCTCTCCTATCCCCTAGTTAGCCTAGTAGAAAACCAGTTCAAACCAGTCCAATAATCTTCACAACTGTAAGGTACTCCGGTCCGTGACGCACATGGCTAAAAAGCAAATGCCGGTGGAATGACTGTGCCACTATGAAAAGAACTGTAAAGCAGTCAAGGCTGTAAGGCCAGTTTATAGGATCTTGCTACCTATGATCTCCTTAGAACTGTTTAATGCTTTTCTTCTGTTTCTTCTCCCTTCAAAGTGATTTTATTCCTTTCCCATCTGTGCATTTTATTGACCAATATCAGTCCTTCTCTTCTCTCCTCTTTTCTAGCTCCTATAAATCTACACTAAAAAATACACCAAATAGTTCTGAACAAAAATGAGAAAGAGAGACAGACAAGCAGTTCTGAACAAAAATATGAGACATACAAAAAGAAAGCAGGGAAAGAGGTCGACACGTAAAAGACAAAGAATAGACAGGCAGGGGAGGGCAGGGGGAGAGAGAGAGGGAGGGGGAGAGAGGGGGAGTAGGGGAGAGACAGAGACAGACAGAGAGACAGAAACAGACAGATAGAGACACACAAAAAGAAAGCAGGGAAAGAGGTGGAACCGTAAAAGACAAAGAATAGACAGGCAGAGGAGGGCAGGGGGGAGAGAGAGAGAGGGAGGGGGGAGAGGGGGGGGGGGGAGGGGGGAGAGACAGAGAGAGACAGACAGACCGACCGACAGAGACAGACAGACCGACAGAGACAGACAGACAACAACAGACAGACTGACTGACAAACAGACAGACAGATAGATAGACAGAGAGACAATGACAATGGTTTATTGTGGTAAGCTGAGCTTTCAAGCCCATTCATAAGGGGACAGTGTTGAGGGGACTGGGCACAAACACACATTCAACTAAGATGAGAAAAACAATTCCCAACAGCCCAGATAATCATCACGACATGGACGCCACGTCCTGGTTGAACAGTTACAACAAAACACAGTTATTGTAAACTATGATTGATTACTGTGATTCTTCAGCAGGGTAATAACAATGAACAACAAAACTTATTATTGCTGTTAAAGCTTTACCATCACTATCAGCACTATCATACAGACAGTCAGACAGACAGAGAGAGAGCTACAGAGAGAGAGAGAGTTGGAGAGTGAGAGTTACAGAGAGGGAGAGAGGGAGGGAGGGAGGGAGAGAGAGAGAGAGAAAGAGAGAGAGGAGAGAGAGAGAGAGGAGAGAGAGAGAGAGAGAGAGAGAGAGAGAGAGAGAGAGAGAGAGAGAGAGAGAGAATGAATGAATAAGGGAAACAAGGAGAGCATAATAAAACTAGAGTTGGATGTTTTGAGGGCCCACTTAAATGTTGTTTTCATGTGAGTGTGTGAGTAGATCTTACTTGCTCTGTCATTCAGTGATTCAGTTATTTACTTAGAGAGTGTGTGTGTGTGTGTGTGTGTGTGTGTTTGTGTGTGTGTACACCTGTCTGTAATGTATGCCTCTCTCTCTCTCTCTCTCTCACACACACAACACCACCGCCACCACCACCAAACAACAACACACCACATACACACTCACACACCACACCATACATGTGCATGCGCACACACACATCACACCACATCACACACACAACATCACACCACAACATTAGTTACACAACAACACAACACAATACCACACAACACAACACAAACACACCACACCATACACCCCCCCCCCCCCCGGCCCATCTCACCAAAAACAAAACACACACATAAAAATTTATATAAACACAGTCAATTCACTCACCTGAAGGGCAAGAATGGGGGGTTGGCGCCAGCCACCAAAGGCTTGTACGCTTCCTCAGGCGTTTTCTTCAGGTAGATGATCTGCGTTGCACACAAACACAAACAATCAACACTACTCCCATTCATTGTTATGGGACAGAACTTGCTATTGTATGTTGCGCACCATGCAGACTGCAGCCAATACAATGACTATGGTGTTCTTTTTGTTTCTTTGTTGTTGTTTAGTTCGTGCATGGGTGCAGGAAGTTTTGTTAGTGAGAGAGTAAGTGGGTATTGAGATTGTGAGTGAATGTAAGAAATCTTGGGAGTGTGGGTAGGTATGTGGTTGTGCGTTGTTTGTTTGTGTGTGTTGTGTTGTGTTGTGTAGAGTAGAGTAATGTAAGGTAGTGTAGTGTAGTGTAGTGTAGTGCAGTGTGTGTGTGTGATGTGTGTGTTGTGTTGTGTTGTGTGTATGTGAGTGTGTATGTATGAGACACACAGACAGACACACAGAGTGTGTGTGTGTCTGTGTTCATTTTTGTTTTTGAAAGCAGAGAAAAATGTTATTATACAGGCTACAAAAGATCATAATTTCTTCACACTCATAACAGCATATATCAAAATGCCAGATTTTCAATTCAGAATTCTCACTTTCCACTCAATACATGTCTCTTTCAGTGTTCACAATGAATTCATGCACACACACTACACAAATATACAAGACACACATGTATACGTGCATGCGCATACATGTATGTATGCACACAGGATACACAAAAACCTGGGTACTCATACATGTACTAACGTACATTCACTAAACATTATGACTCCCCCCTCTTTCCCACTCGCACACACACACACACACCATGTACTCACAATATGTACATAAAACACTTTAAGCACAGTCCAGATGATTCTCTCTCTCTCATACACACACATACACACACACATACGCGCGCATGCACGCACGTATGCACACACACAATCTATGGATACATTCAGCAACACTCACAGCATAGGAGGCGATAAGGAAAGCAGCATTTGCCCGCTTTCTTGCATCAAAGCTTGTGTAATGGACAAGGCGCTTCTTTGCCAAAGAAAATGACTGCACACACAACATCAGATAACTAGTCAAAACAAAACCAAAGAAAGATATTTCTGACACGGCCAAAATAAATAAGCATCTATCACCACTTCCTATCTAAAATCTGTTCATGCAAACAAAGTAAATGCAGAGCGAGAAAGAGAGAGAGATGGGAAGAGTGATGGGAGGGATGGGGGAGGGACAGAGAAAGAGAAAATGCACCATTGTGCATGTCTGATTTATAATTGTACTTTAGTAAAGAAAATCTGAACACACAGTAGCATGATCTCTCCTCCCCCCCCCCCCACTCCTTCCCTCCCTCCTCAGGTACAACTCAGAAGTTAACCCATGGTGAGATTTTATGAACATGACCATTTGCCTTCCAATAACATAGCTGCACTCTGACTTCAGGGAAAGTGCAATGATCAAAATGCAGAAAGAGAGCGCGAGAGAGAGAGAAAGGACCTTTTAAAACTTTCCCCTTCAAATCTTGTCATCTACAACCTTCCACTTCATTTCTGGAATTCACTGACAACAACTCTACTTTCTTAGATCATATGGTTTTCTGGAAAAAGTCATATCCGATGTCTGAATAAATAATGCCAGGAAACAAGCAGTAAAGTGTAGTTCATACTGATTCTTACATATTTATAGATCTCCAACAATCATAACACAAATAAAAACACATTACATTTCTTGTTATAATCTCCACCCAAAAAAATCAGAAGAAAAATAAAAATAGAAATAAAATAAACTAGAAAAAAAAAGAACACAAAAATAGACCCTAAAAATACAAAAACAAAAAAAAACAAAATTAATCTAAGTTACCTTACAAAAAGAAAGAAAAAAGAAATGAAATTACCTTTAACTTCTTGTTGACTTTGCAGCAGTATCTGTATAGGTTGGCCAAATTCAATGGCCCAAAGTCTGCATAGAAACTGTAAAGAAAGAAATATAAGTAATAAATACATAATAATAATAATAACAATAATAATAATAATGATAGTAGTAGTAGTAATAGTAATAATAATAGTAGTAGTAAAAGTAATGATAATATTGATAATATTATTAATAATCATAACCTTAAAAAATAAATTTTTTTTTAAAGGAACACAGCGATGGTCCCTTACATGCAAAGTAATCAAAAACATACTGGAAACATTGCCTTGCAAAAATAAACTATGCACAGGGAGGGGGGGGGGGGGGGGGGTGGTGACAGAAAATGGCCAGGCAATTCAGTTGTCATTTAATTCTGTGATGTGGAATAACAATAGTAAAAACAATATATATCTTCATTAAGTGGTGTACACTTGTTATTTTTTTCCTTCTGAAAATGCAAACCACTTCCAATTCATTTAACATGCTTTCTGTTTAGGTGTTGGTTTGGGGATGGGAGGGTGTGGGGGGGGGGGGGGTGGGGGTGTCAAACGCTGCTATACACGTAACCAGAACCCTGTACACTATATGCAAAATGAATGTTCTGTAACAATAGTGATGTATAATGATATATATTTCATGAGGATTGTATAATATACAGAGCAAAGGACAAAAAAGACTCCTCCCTCTGCCCTTTAAGTCCACAATACTGGTAATCAATAATTACGAATATTACAGAATGCCTGACATTTACCTTGGAAACAAAAACTCCAAACAAGCACTTAGTGAAGATTACAAATAAATAAATAAAAAGAACAAAGACATGAGACTGTTAAAAAAAATACCCCCCACCAAAAAAAACAACAACCCAACAAACAAACAAAAACAAAAGTGATCACAATGATTAATGCAGAGCATGGCACATCGCCCTGTTTCACACAATAAGAGTAATCAATACTGATGCAAAAAGCATTCATGCATGCATTCACACACACACACGCGTGTGTGCACGCACACACACCACACACGCATGCACGCACACACACACCTCACACACACACTACTAACACCACAAAAACAAAGATAAATGACCATGTGTTGATTTCTAATCATTTTCAGAATACATGTTTCAATTTTCATCTAGCTCATTATATAATATAATACATTTGAATAATCATTTGGGGGCACTGTTTTTTCACTATTTGAAGTATTTCCTAGTTTAAAAGCACATCTCAGATTCTGAATTGTACAACACTGTATCACCATTTTGTGTTACATTATTATAGATTAAGACTATTAATGCAGATAGATCTATCAATAATTATGTCTCTCAATTTCCAGCCTCTAAAATCAGTTAACAGTCCTACACTATCTAAATGTATTACATGTACTTTATGTGGTACAAGCCCACACAGCAAAATTGTTTGACTTTTCATCAGGGTTTGGGGGCCCTACTGTTTGGATAAGGGCTAACAACAACACTGACCACCAAAGGCGGTTAAACACGTATTCAGGGTGGGTAGGTACCATAAACTAGTATGTTTTCTTAATATATTATCCAGTTCGGTGGGTCTCCACAAAAATCAAATCACATTCACGAGTTGGTCTGCTGAAATAGCAAACCTGGATGAAAGTTTACCTACATCTTTTATCAGCGATCTTATTTAAGTTCAGGCTGAGATTAATTTTCTTGTAATCAAGTCTAGTCAAGTTACATTTTTATTTCCAGATGGTACATTGAATAAGCAATACATTTGCTTTTTTCCACCAAGCCATCTATCTAGGAACAAAAACAACTTGATCAATAATGATCTTACAAGTACACAGTATTATATATATATGAGCACAATCACAGGCTGATCTGCTTGCAGTGCATGAAAAGCACAAAATAAAACTAAGAGAACTTATAAATTTAACAATACTTTGGTTTGTTATGGTGATAGTACACTGTTTAGAAAGAAGCAGCCTCCAAATTCAGAATGTGACTACATTGATGATGAGGGGGGAAAAAACGGTCGCATATAATATATGCAAAAATGTCAAAAGTGGTGAACCTCGGAGCTCTAGCCACGGAACAAAAACACCAAAAAAAGCGTGAGAAAGAAAATGTCATCTTGAAAAAATAGTTGGTCAGTAACAACTAATTGATATATATATACTTTTTGTTTGTTTGTTCCTCGACTAGAGCTACCAAGGTTCACCAAGAGTGAGATTTCTGCGTATGCAACCACCGCCACCACCACTACCATTTAGGTGGCCACATTCTGACTTCAGGGATGGTATCTAAACACAACACCTGTGTGCATGCATTATTGACATTTTGTCATCCATTCCTACCGGCATGCAATGGCCTACTCTTCTGAAAGATAAAACAGATTTTTAACATGTGCGCAAAATGTTCGCAATGTATTCACAAGTGGGACCTCAGTTTATAGTCTCATTTGACTTTGACATTCAGTTTGATTTAAAAAAATAAATAAATAAACTGGGAAGGAAGGGCAAGGCTGGAATCAAACCCAGAACCTCACCGTTTATTTGTTTGGCAGGCGTTCTGCCACCTTCCTCTAAACCAATTTTAAATAGGAAGACTGCAAACAAGACAGCAACAGTTACACCTTTCAAACCATAAAGAGTTATCATGCTAACTCAACTGCAAAACATGTGCTGTACACCTGATTAGTAATCCGTTGACCTCATCCACAATTAGGTCAGCAACACACTATTCCCTTTAACTCACTGTAAAGCTAGCTTTCCACACACAAATTGTATGCCACTGACCTATACGGTAGAAATGCATGAAAAACAAAGTGTAATGGAAGCAAAATTCAAACTTGTAACTTATAAAATTCAAATTCAAAATGCTAGTCAATAATTAACATTCTGATGGCTGAAAATAGCTTCCTGATTTGCCATATTTCATCATCTAACTGAGAGTGAGACTTTTCATTTTTGAATAGTTTAACTGTAAAGTAATACTGGTCAATAAATTAGTAATAATGTGAGTTTAGATTTATGATTAGATCTTTTAAAATATATCCAGTCAGTAAAATGGTATCAACTTTTCAGAAACATCAAATCTTTCCGAGTACCTACATTTTGAATTTATCACAATTAATTATCAATTCATAACATTTATTTCACGAAGGCCTATAGGCTATAAGTGTAACATTAAAAATCTATCTTGTATCTGGATGGTCGTACTTATTGAGTCCATTCTAACCAGTAAGACTAAAAATGTGTAAATTCAAGCAATGTAGCCTCCTTGATGAAAATCTAGTTTTAGTGTCAACTGGCCAGTCTTATTCTTAGCTTAAAGAAAGTTTTATTTTAACATAAAATGAAAATTTCCTCTTCCAAACACCTATGTGCTTTGTCTTAATTTTTGCTCACAGATATCAGATAAGTCTCAGTCAAAGATAACAACACATGTTTCAAAACTTTCATCAATCATTGTTTCATGTTTGTTATCAGAGAAAGGAAAAAATTGTGCTTTGTCTTAAGTTGTTATCACAGGTAATTCTGGGTGAGTTAATATGCCAACACATCATCAAGACACCATGCTCATGTTTTAATATTATTTGTTATCAGAGAAGAGAAAATTACTTTAGATTTGAAAATACTGATTTTATTTCATCACAATATTATAATTTACATATATATATATATATATATATATATATATATATATATATATATATATATATATATATATATATATTTTATATGAAAAGAAAACAGTATGTGGTCACAGACACAGACTATAAATTTCAGCATTGCTAGTGTGCATACTTACTTATCATACACCAGCTCATCATCAGTACAGAAATAATGAGTGTGCGCAGTTGATTTGGGGCGAGTTCTCAGTGTTGCAAAATACAGGCGATCTGGAAAGAAAATGAATGACATATGAAACAACCCGTTAAGCCTGAAAGAGTAACTAAATAAGCATGCACACATTTGTGTGTGTGCATGTGTGTGTGAGTGAGTTGACTCAGTCAGTAACTGTTGGGTGTGTCAGTAAGTGAGTGAGAGAGGAGAGAAGAGGGAGGAAGAGAGAGAAAGAGTGTGTGTGTGTCCATTGCTCTGTGTGTGTGTGTGTGTGTGTGTGTGTGTGTGTGTGTGTGTGTGTGTGTGTGTGTGTGTGTGTGTGTCACTGTGTGTGTGTCACTGTGTGTGTGCACTGGTAGAATACAGTACTTATTACTATATTACTATTATATATATATTACTAGTATATTATATATATTACTATATTACTACTATATATACTCTCTCTCTCTCTTCTCTCCTCTCTCACTCATACTGACACAGTAACAGTTACTGAGTCAACTCACACACACACACACACACACACATGCACACACACATGCACACACACACACAAGTGCGTGCATGCTTTGACTTGTTTTTTGCAAGATATAGTGCTGTATAATTATATAATGATATATTATTATTATTATTATTATTATATTGGCACATTACTACATACACGAAAAGTTTTAACTTTTCTTTTAAACATCATTCATGAATACTCTTCAACACAAAAAATGAATTTAGATCAAAGAACTACATCAGCACATGTCTTTATTTATTATATTCATAATCCTTACAAATCATTCTGTTCTGATAAACAACTTCCAAAACTGACAACAACATAGAAGAGAAACTAAACAAAAGATATGACTAGTCAGTATTCTTCTTAAAACTATAAATCAAAATTCAAAATATAAACTCTCACTCGAACCCTTATCAACTTCATGTACTTCAAGTTCAATCTTATAATACTATTATTACTATAAGTTTTCAATAATTCATAATAATGATAATATTGAAAACAACAGAACTTGAGAAGTTTTCAGTATAATGTAATTCAAAACTAAGTATGCTTTTGTCAGTTTTGAAAGAGAGGGGGAGGACTGAGAGAGTGACTGTGTGTGTGTGTGTGTGTGTTGTGTGTGTGTGTGTGTGTGTGTGTGTGTGTGTGTGTGTGTGTGTGTGTGTGTGTGTGTGTGTGTGTGTGTGTGTGTGTGTGTGATGTGTGTGTGTGTGTGTGTACACAAGCGTGTCAGTGTGTGTGTGTACACAAGCGTGTCAGTGTGTGTGTATGTGTGGTGGTGGTGTGGTAGTGGTGGTGGTGGTGGTGGTGGTGGTGTGGTAGTGGTGGTGGTGGTGGTGGTGGTATGTGTGTGTGTGTGCTATTTGTATCTATAGGGGATGTGTGCAGAACTGTATGAATTGATGTTGGTATAAACACTCTGTGCAGGCAATGCAAATTACAAATGGCAATACATTTACATCATTCAATTAGAAAAAAACCCACATCAGTACTGGTAAATTCTGGAAATAACAGAAACAGTACACTATACACATAACAGTTTCTGATCTGATGACCCACATTGGAATCCCATTCATGAGGATATTTTCTCCTGGAGTTAACATCAGTGCCGACTCACCCCCCTTTGAAATCCTTTGGATGAGACACTATAAACCACGGCCCCGTGTGAGAACACACGCAGAGCATCTTGAGCACAGGTTGAAACCTGTTCTGCTTTTGGGAAGAGTTGGCCACTGTGTGCTGGTGGGAACAGATGACAAAATTTACACTACTACCAACGCACGGGGACTGGATGTAAAAACGCACATGAGTGCTTATTCCATTATCCACGAAATAAATGAATAAATAAATAAAAGCAACAAAATTTGGGGCTGGATCATTTATGACTGCATTATTTGATGCCAAACTACAAAGGAATCCAATAAAAGATCATCATTTAAAACAAAGAAACTTACCTCTGATAAACTCTGATGCACTTCCAATAATATCATGATCATCTGCCATCCTTCAGATTTATTATTGCTGGAAAATTACCAAAAAGTAGCTAGATTCACAACAGACGATAGCCTAGTCCGACAAGGTTCCCTCTGTGCCCGTTTGTGATCGTCAAGTGTAGGGCTACTCCTTGCCCTCCCCTCTCACTTCAACCACGAACCTACTCGATCTTTCTTCTGTCCCAGATGTACACAATTATACCTCAGATGTTCAAATACAAACAAAAAGCACCAAAATTCTACGCACACCAAGTTGTAAATAGATTGCTATGTTGTCGGGAGGTCAGCCATGTTTAAACCGGAGCTAAGAATGTCGAGCAGGCACGTGATGAAGTGTAGCCAATGAGATAAATCGTACTCTCTGTCGTCATGACGATTTGAACTTTGACCAATAATGTGGTATTTTGTGATGGGGATGGGATGAGGATCAAGCTATTACCATGCTGTTTGATGTTTACAAACAAATGCCTCCCAACGTCTGTTTGTAGACACTCGAAGAAGCCAAAGCTTTGGGTGCGCAGCCCAATATGACAGGAAAACATGTAGCAGCTTGACTTTCGCTGAGACAGCCAAAGGATTCAATAATTATCAGATCCATCAACGGATCAATATTATCAATTTCATATATCTCTCTAAGCGAATTCCAGGCTTATGTCGATAGGTGGGAGGTGACAGCCAAAATTGAGTGAGCTGATTATTAATAACGTTTAAAAATCGCTGATAATTCCTACCGTTTAGGTTCGCTACGGTGGCAACTTGCATTGGCTTTTGAGCCAGTGTGAAACGTGTCTTCAATCTTGCGGGCTGGTTGTGCCAACTTCAGGCATGTGTGTTTTCTTGTCATTTGCTGTAATCAGCGTCAGTCTTTAACACGTCCAACGATAGCTTGCAGGCTAGATAGTGGAGATAAATATTGTTTATAGGTTATGCATTGTGTTGTGGTGTGTGTGTGTGTGTGTGATTTGTTCATTATAACTAATATAGCTCTGTGTGTGTGCATATGTGTGTGTGTGTGTGTGTGTGTGTTTATCTCTATTTTATTTCAAGGATCATCGAATAAACACCCGTGCACTTTTTTACATCCAGTCCCCATGTGGTTGTGTAAATTTTGTCATCCGTTCCAACCGGCATACAGTTTATAGTCTCATCCAAAGCACTTTTCAGGGGAGTGGAGTCAGCACTGATGTTAACTGCATGGGGAGAATATCTCCTTGAACAGGATTCAAACCCAGGTCAGCAGATCATAAGCGCAATGAGCAATGCTCTAACCACCAGGCTATCCTGTCTTGGTGTGTTGTGTTGTACTGTATTGTAAACCACAATCAGCAACAGCTCATTTCTCTGTGGGAAATTTGGGGTACTCTCCCCAGGAAAAGCACATCACCACATAAGCAGAGCCACCTCTTTTTTTCTTCTTCCTGTTTGTCTGTGCATTTTTTCCCTGTTAGAATCACATTTTTCTACAGAATTTTGCCAGGCACAGCTCCCTTGTTGCTGTGGGTTGTTTTATTGTGCACTTGTGCCCATGTGGACATTTTATATTCCCATTTGAAAGACTATCACTCAGATCACCACTCAAAGTCTGGTGGATGGTGGGGGGAGGGGGGGGGAGCTTAATTTCAAATTGGGATCAAGCCTGTGACTTTTCATTTTCTTGATAGATGTGTTACCTCTATCCCACCCTGAGTGTTTTAGGGCCCCAAGTTCTGCTTGCATCCAAGTTCAAAGGTCTGTCTCTCTTGTGCCTTTTCTCTGACATCAGGGAAGGGCTGATGGAGTGATGTTCTTTTCATGTGATACACCCCAGCCAACGCTGTCGTGTTGTTTTTACTAATGCTGGTTGCATCTCTACTGTCTTGGCTATAAATACTAGTCAGTGTGCTTGCAAATGGTGAAGGTTAAGGAATTTTCAGATTTTCTTCTGAATTTTTCTGTGTGGAAGGCTGACAGTGTGTGTGTGTGTGTGTGTGTGTGTGTGTGTGTGGTGTGTGTTGTGTGGTGTGTTGTGTGTGTGTTTGTGTAGGTGAGAGAGAGACAGACAGACAGACAGACCGATTATATATATAACTTTTTTTTTCTTTTTTTTAATCTTGGACAAAAATCACTTTTCTGATGGGAATGAAGTTGTAACTGGTTACCTGCACTTCTTTTTTCTCACTATATTTTCTCAATTACACACACACACACACACACACACACACACATATCTATATATATTCACAGCTCATGACTCAATTCTCCAACATTCTGAGCTATTATGTAGGGCGGATGAGAAACAGGTCTGGAATAATCTCAGAGGGTACTTACTAAATAACCTCAAAACCATGAGTTCTTTCTTCTTTCTGTTTTTTATTCTGGTTTTGTTGTTTGTTTTGGGTTTTTTTTTTTTTTGGGTGGTAGTTCCTCAGTTCCACTCTGAGGTTCACCATTGGTGATATTTTGCATATATGCAGCTGTTTTGGCCCACCATGAAGGTAGTCGCACCTTTCTAGTATCACCCAAAGTGAATGCTTTTTTTTTGTCAGAGTGAAAACATTTTTAACAGAACAATTCCAGTTTGAACTAACTGCAGTTACTAGATAGGTAGACTTCTGGTACAACTATCTGAGCAAAAAATGATTGAAGTTGTCATGTAATTGTAATGTGAAATACAAGCCAGTGGGACATGTGTTATGAATAATAGTCATCACAGCAAATTGAAAAAAACAAACAACTGAGACTAAACTGGAAAGATGACTATCATTAATGTTAATACTGCATAACTAGCAGCCAGACAAGAGAACATGTGCTGCAGTCCTGCCCACTACATGAGACACTCCAAAAGAAGATCTGGCCTGACCCATACTACCCCAGTGGCCAAGAAGCTCTGTGGAGACTGGGAGAGAGGACCTGCAGTGTACAGCTGCCATTGCCACATAGACAGAGCTATCCATCTGATGAGTGTATGTGTGTATATATATAAATATATATTTCAATGTAAATGATTCGTCTGTGCAGTACTCAGCTGGTTTTGCCAAGGAGATGGTGTCACTATAACACTGCATCATTCTTATTCAGCAAAACTATGTGTGTTTACCTTTGAGAGAGGATTTTTGGCAGGAGTATAGCAGGTTCTGCTTTGGTTTTGTTGTTTGTTCTGATGTATACATTCAAGTATATTTAGAGCTGCTTCCATGTATGCATGCATACACACACACACAGTGCATAATTATAGTGATGTATATTTATATGAAGATAAATGTTGATTTCATACCCTTGTTTTCCACACACACACACACACACACACACACACACACACACACACACACACACACACACACACACACACACACACACACAGAGAACATATAAGCACAAATGTAGAAGGAAGACCATGACTTTGTTTCTTTTTTTTTAGAAAATCAATATAAAAACCTCAGCAACAAACTCTGCTCAATAATTGTTCAGAATAAATGATTACTAAAAAAAATCCTGCAGTACTTCATCATTTAACAAACAAATTTAATTTAAATAACACAGAAGTCAACACATGTCAAAGTGAAGTCAAAGGTTAACATAATCTTCAAGCTGCATCCATTGCACGGCAAATAACATGGGCATAAGTACATACAAAAATTACAAAAATTAAGGGAGGAGGAAGGTGTAGTGCGATAGATTTTTGCTAAAATTTCAAGTCACGTGATTTCTAACATCTTTTTTCTAAAAAGTGACGCTCAAACATGACATTTCTGGTCCATTTAATTCATGTCCAAACTGAGAAAAGGTTGACCACCATTTCTTCCCTGACAGTCTTTTTGAAGACAATCTTTAAAAAACAACAACAGGGTATGTGATGAAGGAAGTACGACTGGACTTTAAAAAATCTAACATTTTCTACACAAGTTCTCTGCTATTACTCAGAATGTAATGCTGTTTGTGTATTCTGGATAAACATCACAGAGCACAGAGAAAGTGATCCTTTGAGTAGGGGCTTCCTATCAGCAAAACATGATCAGCTCTCTGTGTTCTACTGACTCTTACAGCTTGACTGTGACTGTGGGATGAGTTCAGGATCAGCAGCATTGGAGATGCGGTCCAAGGACTTCAGAGAAAACACAGCAGCAGCAAACACACACACACACTGGGATAGCCTAGTGGTTAGAACATTGCACTCGCAATCTGACGACTCGGGTTCGATTCCCGTTCAAGGGGACATTTTCCTCTGGAGTTAACATCAGTGCAGACTCCACTCTCCCTAGTTCTTTGGATGAGACTATAAACCGAGGCCCCCGTGTGCGAACACACGCAGAACATCTTGTGCACACGTTAAATCCTGTTCCGCTTTTGTAAGAGTAGGCCATTGTGTGCCAGTGGGAACAGATGACAGAATTTACAAAAACGCATACACACGGGGACTGGATGTTAAAAAAAGCACATAAGTGCTTATTCCATTATCCTCAATATAAAAAAATACAGAATAAAGAACACTGCACACACAAAAACCCATAAACAACCCTCACTTTCAACCATCACTTCTCCGTATTCTCTCTGCTTTGAAATGCTCAAAACTGATCCTCTCATAAAATTTCATTCTCTGTAAATAAAACTTGGATTGTGGGGATACAGTCCTTTTGTCTTGTGTATATATCTATAAAAAACAAACAACAACAACAAAAAACAAGGCAGCACTAAACATCAATGAAATTATACAACAGCAGGTGAGGGACTTTTTCTGGTGGGGCCTCCTGGCTTGTTTCCTTCCTTCCCATGATAGCCTTTCACTGAGTTCTGGTTCCAAAAGTGTGTGAAAGACTGTGTGGTATGGTGGGGATAAACTGCAAGTGATACTACGGCTGTACTGATGAGACATCTATGGAGAAAGGATAACAAACACACAAAGTAAAACAAAGAAGCAACAAATACAAAACACAACAACAAAAACAGACTGTCACATCCTACATCCATTCTGCTTCATTGCATGAAATAAATATACTTATGTGTGCAGACTGCCTCTCTAATCTATGCTTCATAGATTGATTTTTTAAAATTATTTTTTTGCTTCATAGATTTGATTTTTTCTTCCCAAAACCATGCCAATCATTTTCCCCTTTAGACATGCATAAAGAATATTATAAAAGGTTAAAAATATGTAGAATCGCAATTTATCATCTTGTTTTTATAATAGCTGCCTTAGACATTCTGATAAAGAAGCTATTCAAAGTATTTACACACCCTTTTAGATAACATTCTTCAAAATTGAAATTGATTTTTACTGATTACTTGATTGGTTGATCACTCAATTACTTAGGTGAAATCAGATCATGGTCTTAAATTCAAAACACAATTTTGATTGATTACTTTATGATTGATCATGGAGTTACTTGGATAAAAATCAGATCTTTACATTTTCACAAAAATTCATCATCTCTGACAAGAAGAAAAGATACAAACCAGGTTACGCTATCAACAAAGTAGTGAGTATTTTCCGATCTCAAAATTATCCGATAAAACATAATATGAAATATCTTTACCCATTCCAACTTACTTAAATACACTTCATATGCTTCTGTAAATTTGCTACTCTCCGATTCAAGCATGTGTAACACACAGACATATTTCATAAGCTTATGGTATAATTCATCAAGCAGGATTGATATGTCATGATAAAACTGTCCTTACAGCCATACACTGTTGCACCTAAAACTATATGTATTAAACAAACACAGCAGTGTCTTCCAAATTCTGCACCATGTCATGTTGTTGTTGGTTGTTTTGTTTTTTTACCATAACAACTTTGTAGGTTTAGAAAATTCAAAATCTAAAAGCTCAAGCTTTCTGTCAGATAAAGCCACATTGAAGGTAGACTTATAAAGAGTTATGGTCATTCAAGCTAGCTTTCTTTCAGAATGGTTTTGATCCCTTGTGGACCAAAAACAAAAACAAAAACTTGCAAAGAACAAAAACGAAACAAACTACATTTCATTTCTATGAGGTTTTGCCTCACTGGAAAAGCTAAAAACACACTGACAGAGAGAGAGGGAGAGAGTGAAGTATTTTTGTGGGTGGTTATTGTTGTTTTCTTTTTCTTTTGCTGCGACAGAGTTCATGCTTCACTTTCTTCAGCCATTTTTATCAGAAGATGCTACACACAGAGACAAAATGGTGCATGCAATCGGTGGCAAGACTGGGGACATGAAAGCATTTTCATGAAATGAATATGAAGTAAGCACGAACAATGTTCACAGAAGATAGCCCTAGGCTATGATTAAGGTTGTGTTCTATGTTACTGACCTAAAGTCTTTACAATGAAGACACTACTCCTAAATTCAAAAAGAAAGCTACCTTAACACACTATCCCTAGGTTAAGGGAGAGAACCCATATTTCCCAGGACACATGCACTATGCACATTTGTTTGCTACCGTAGTCTTCATATACACTAAGTGTGCAAAGACTTTTAACAAAACAGACAGACAGACAGTATGCTACGTAACCCAGAAGTGGGTGATACAGAAGGAAGGGTTAGAAGATGGTTGGTTACCCTATGTTTCCTATAGTGGGTTACCCATACAGAAAGGGTTAATAATGGGTAAAAATGATTGCATTCACAAAATCTCATCATTGGTGAACCTCAGAGCTCTAACCATGGAACAACAACAACAACAACAAATATGGAAGCTACTGAAGTTGTAATCATTAAAAAAAAATCAATGAACAACAAACTCTGTATGATATAGTGTTGAACTTGAGGCAAGTGTCATGAATATGCATTTAAATGTTTGTCTGGATCTACGCCAGCTTAATCATAAGTTACACTGAAACAGCAACACCCAATTTTAGAACAATCACAAATAATTCTTATACAATATATCAAATGAAAACAAACAAATCAAAACAGTCATATTCATACACTATATCAAATGAAAATAATCAAACCTAAAGGCAACTGTTTTAAAAAATGATTAGATCTTTGCAAAACAACCAGTCCAAAATGTATGAAAATAATCAAACGTTTATCGACCTTCTGTACAAAGAAGACATTCACCAACAAAGAATAAAATGGATGATTTTTTTTGGACACAGGAAACCTCACACATACACTTCTTAGTCCTTAAAGCTCCTAGCGGAGCATAGGGCCTCAACAGCGTCCCTCCACCTTCTCCTGTCTCTGGCAAGGGTCTTGGCCTCTTCCCATGTCAGGCTGGGCATGAGTTTTGCTGTTTAAGGTTTCCGTAACAGGAGTTCTTTTACAGAGCAGGGTTGTTAGCCCTGTGTCCAACCCCCTTTACCTAGGGGAAGGTGCCTCCTTAGTCGCCTTTTACGACATGCCTGGATGGCGGGCAGGGATCCTATTCTTGCAATGCTCGCTTTGCAAGCATACCCCGGGAGACCCACGGGGGTACACATACACTGGAGCAATGATATTTATGTCTGATTCACCCACAAGGAATAAACTGTATAATTTTTTGCACAAAAAATCTCATGCATACACTGGAGTTATAGAGTTCTGTTTGATTCATTCCCACAAGGAAGAAAATGCAATATCATTTGCACATGAAATCTCACGCATGTGCTGGAGCTGTCAATTCTGCATAGCATCAAACAGACAAGGACTGATTCAAAACATGCACATGACTAACAACAGATTGGAAGTGGCTCATTCAAACAGTATCTTCCTTCAGATGAGACTACAAACCCAGGCCCCGTGTGTGAGTTGCATGCAGAACAACTTGCACACACATTAAAGCCTGTTCCACTTTTCAAAAGAGTAGGTCACTGTAAGCTGATGGGAACAGACGACAAAATTTACAAAGCCGCATACACAAGCGGACTGGATGTACATTCTCGATATAAAAGAATAAATAAATAAATAGATCTCTACTGACTGACTCATTTTTACATCTTTTCCTTTTCTTCCACCCCTGCATCTTTTTATATGTACTATCCCCCCACCCCATCTCCTCCCTCTCTGCTATCTCCCTCTCCTCTCTTTCTCTTTACATTCATCACATAATACAAGGTACACCACACCATACTTTTTATAGTTCAATGTGTACCCTTAAACCGAAAGAATAAAAAAAATCTTGTTTGTTATTCAATGTATCTGTCGCACAAAACTCGCAGATCAACTGTCAAAATCCAAAACAGCATCATGAGACATAGAAACAGACACAAATCCTGAGAATACACATATAACCACACAGTGGAAACAGACCTCACTACATACATCGCAACTTGTTTAAAAAAAAAACTGGATGGAAATAATCATATTCAAAGTAAATGCAACAAGAGATAAAAATATATATATAATTTTTTTTATGAAGAAAAATGTTTAAATTTGTTCTCAACAATCATCACAATGTCACACCAAAACAAAAGGGCTCTGGCAAGAGGTTGATTATTATGGGATGGAAAACCCTGAACACTGCACAAGGACAGTCGCGCTCATCAAATGGTGACGACTCGCTGATCTTTGGGGAAGGAGACGGGCTGCACACCGGCCTCGATCAGCAAGTCGTTAATGCTCATGTGGTCTGTGCAGGTCTCGTCCAGGTGCTGAAAGTGTACCACCTCACCTGCACACAGCATTTAAAAAAAAAAAAAGTTAAACGGATTACTGACTATTCCTGAAGTCGGAATGCAGATACCTTCATGGTGGGTAAAAACTGGTTGCGTATGCAAAATCTCACCATAGGTGAGCCAGATGATTACTCAATGACTGAATGCTAATGAATAATCCCACACAGGACTCTATGACATTATACTTATAGTGCGTTATTTATAGTGCCATACACTGTGTATGTCAACATAAAACCTCACAACATTTGTTTGTTTGTTTGTTTATTCTTTTATATCGAGGATAATGGAATAAGCACTCATGTACTTTTTTACATCCAGTCCCCGTGTGTATGCGGTTTTGTAAATTTTGTCATCCGTTCCCACCAGCACACAATGGCCTACTCTTACGAAAAGCGGAACAGGATTTAACGTGTGCACAAGATGTTCTGCGTGCGTTCGCACACGGGGCCTCGGTTTATTGTCTCATCCGAAGGAACTGGTTGCATATGCAAAATCTCACCTTGGAGCTCTAGCCGAGGAATACTCCCCTCCCCCTTCCCCCCCCCCCCCAAAAAAAAACCCCACACACCCAAAAACAAAAACAGATGATTACTCAATGACTGAATGCTAATGAATGATCCCACACAGGACTATATGACATATATTGATAGTGCGTTCTTTGCCATACACTGTGTATGTCAAGATAAAACCTCACAACATTGAATTGCGAAGATTTGAAAATCTGTTGTAATTCCTTCATCGTAAAAAAAAATCTGAAAGGTCAGTTCATCACTGCCTGTCAGTTAAAAACACAATATATCCAAAGTTGAAATGTGGCTACCTTAATGGTGGGTAGAAGCAATTGCATACACAAAATCTGACCATTGGTAAACATAACATCGGAGCTCAAGCCAAGGAATGAGAAAAAACAACCCCACAACAATGATTCAGAAATGATTTGATAATTGAAAAATTTGCATATACTGTCCATAACAATTCAACAGCTCCACGTCTTGTATTTATATTTTATATATTTCTCAACAATAAAGTAACATACCAACCTACCAGGCTGTAATATGACCTAAGAGACTTGTGTCTCATTATTAAATTTCCAACAGCAAAGTAACAGACCAACTTACCAGGCCCCATATCGTCTTGTAATAACCTAACACCTTACTCTAATTCCAGCAACAAAGTAACATACCAGCCTACAAGGTCGCATGGTGTCTCATGATAATCTAACAAGAAGGAAGGTGGCAGGATGGTTAAGACGTTCACCTGCCTAACCATTTTTTTTTTACTTGCCTAACAAGTAAACCATAAAGCTCTGGGTTCAATTCTCAGCCTTGCCCTTTCTTCCCAGTTTGACAACAAAATTTAACTGAATGTCAAAGTCCTTCGGATGAGACTATAAACTGAGGCTCTGTGTGTGAAAACACACAGAACATGTCACGCACGTGTTAAAAACCTGTTCTGCCTTTCAGACAAGTAGGCCATTTCATGCTGGTAGGAATGAATGACAAGTATTTCTTTAAAAAACGTAACTATTGGTGTCATGTTTAACACTATCCCTGAAGTCGGAGTCTTCTTCCTTTTTTGTCATGTTTCTCCCAGGGGAGGTTTGACATTGATGAGGCTCCTCCATCTCTCTCTGTTTTGAGCTTCCTCCTTATTTATGCCCCTTTCTCTAAGATCATCTGCAATACAGGCAGCCCAGGTCTTGCTAGGTCTTCCATCCACTACGAAGTTCATTGCTCTTTTTATGATGTGGTGGTCTGCTTTCCATTGAACGTGCCCAAACCAGCGCAGTCTATTGGTACTAGCTACAGACTTCAGATCATCCACTTTGCACATTCTCCATAGTTCTTCATTCGTGATCCTGTCTTCCCATTTGATCTTTGTCATGTAGCGTAGCATTCAGTTTTCACAGCTCTTCAACAAATGTTTGACGGTTTTTGTGAAAACCCATGTCTCCGAGCCATGCAGGAGAACAGGTCTGATGCAGGCCTTATATATCAGACAGCGTCTCTCCAGTTGGATTTTCTGATTTCTGAGCACCCTGAAGTCAGAGTGTAATAGTAAGTAAGTAATAGTAAGGGGGTGGGGGGAAAACAGTCGCATATGCAAAAATCTCACCATTTGTGAAACTAGGAGCTCTAGCCAAACCATACAGGAGAACAGGTCTGATGCAGGCCTTATATACCAGACAGCATCTCTCCAGTTGGATTTTCTAATTTCTGAGCACCCTGAAGTCAGAGTGTGGTTACCTAAATAGTAGAGGGGGGGGGGGGGGGGGGAACGGTCGCATATGCAAAAATCTCACCATTAGTGAAACTAGGAGCTCTAGCCAAAAAACAACAAAAATATCTAACATCTCCATGTCTCAGTGCCGTTACACCTCAAAGCACCCCATCCACAACTCACCAGGCCCCATGATGAAGGACCCCCCTTGCTGTTTGGGCTCCCCCTGGTACTCCTGGTACTTCATGGCCCTCCACATGCTGGTCAGCACCCCCATCATCGCTCCCGACTTGATGTGCTTGCTCTCTGGGACATCACAAACGCAGGGAAGAATCAAACAGCGTCCTAGTTCCAAGTAGTCCAAGCAACCCTTCAGGGCTTCGTCATGATGCGAAAAGACAAGCAAGGAGAAAGGGCGAGGCACCATACCCATTCCTTAAAGCGCTTTGATTTGTTGCTTTACAAGATTCAGCGCTATATAAATTCCATACATTTTTATTATTATTATTATTATTCCATGCATAGACCAACAAATCTAGGACAAGCTGTCCCCTGGGGACAGCCAGCCAGAAATGGAATATCCTGATATTTCTTCTTCTTTGTCAAAACGCTCAGATGGCAACTATTGTTGTCTGTCATATGAGCGAAAATGCATTGTACTGCCGTTGAGCGCCTGACAAGTCAGGCCCAGCACATCCGACTTTGGCATGGGAGAGAATTGTTATCTTTTAAGTCTTTCTGGACAAAAAGTGCAGGAGAATGGACCAAGCAGGCAGAAAATAGGCAAGAAGGAGGTGAAAACAAGAAGAAAAAGGAAGAAGGCAGAAACAAAGAGAGAGCGAGAAAAGAGGGAATTCCTGGCACAGAATTTTCAGAAGGTGGAGATGCTATTTATACTGACAGGCACCCGGCATCTCCAAGGGGAAGGAATACCCCGATATAAGAACTATCATGGATTGAACGAGAAAGTGCATTTTTGTCATACTTAAAATAACCTACACAAAGCTGTTCTTTTCGTCTTTGATGGATACTTCAAGGCTTTTGAAAGGGCCACTGCACCAAAGAGAGAGAATGGCATCTACTTGAGCTAACACTATTAATGCTAACAGCAGCAGCAGCAGCAGCAGCAGCAGCAGCAGCAGCAGCAGCAGCAGCAGCAGCAGCAGCAACAACAGCAGCAGCATCACTGATAACCAAAGTGATACAATAATCTAAAACAACAGGGTTGATTTACTATTTTGACTGTCATTTTCTAAATGCACTGTTCACTTTAAAAAGCCTTCTTCACAGTAAAGTTCACTTTGTAAACAATTATTTCACAGTAGTTTTTCACCCATTATAGTCCTTTTTACATCAGTTTTCACCTTCTAAACAGTCTGCTTTTTAACAAGGGATTGTTGGGGAGGGGGGGGGGGGGGAGTTGGCACCATAAACACTGGTTTTTAAAGTAATTTTCATCAAGTAAGAAATAAAACATAAGAAGAAAAGTATTCATCAGCAGCTCTTACCTTCTAGATTTCCACCCTGTAGTTTTTCGAACAGGCCAAGGGCTTTGTAGACATTTCGGTCAGGGTCTGTGTACATTGTGTACTGATAACCCGTCAGCTTCTTGAAGGGCTGGAAGTGCAGGCAAACACAGGCATGAATGTTTGAACACACACACACACACACACACACACACACACACACACACACACACACACACACACACACACAAATCACTCTAGGTGAACTGATGTTAATAACTAAGTCACACACACAAACACATTTGTGATAAATGGAAGACCTTACACACACACACACAAACACACACACACACACACACACACACACACAAATCACTCTAGGTGAACTGATGTTAATAACTAAGTCACACACACACATTTATGATAAATGGAAGTCCTTACACACACACACATACATACATACACACACACACACGCACAAATGCACACACACTGACAGGATAGCCTAGTGGTTAGAACATTACGCTCGCAACCTGACGACCCGGGTTCGATTCCCGTTCAAGGGGATATTTTCCCCTGGAGTTCACATCAGTGCAGACTCCACTCTCCCCTAAAGTCCTTCGGATGAGACTATAAACCGAGGTCAAGTGTGCGAACGCATGTAGAACATCTTGCGCACATGTTAAATCCTGTTCCGCTTTTCGTAAGAGTAGGCCATTGTGTGCTGGTGGGAACAGATGACAGAATTTACAAAACCGCATACACACAGGGACTGGATGTAAAAAAGCACATATGTACCTATTCCATTATCCTCAATATAAAAGAATTAAACAAATAAAATAAATAAATAAAAATAAATAAAGTCACACACACTCACTTATGATAAATGGAAGACCTTACACACACACTCACACACACACACACACACACACACGCACAATGATACACACACACTCACCTACACAATGATACACACATACATATTTTTAAAAAATTAAAAACTGGGTTTTTTTATAAGCGAACATGGTCCTTCAGTTCGTTT
Source organism: Rapana venosa (assembly GCA_028751875.1). Taxonomy (NCBI): domain Eukaryota; kingdom Metazoa; phylum Mollusca; class Gastropoda; order Neogastropoda; family Muricidae; genus Rapana; species Rapana venosa. The sequence goes on from CM054140.1 coordinate 22,035,747, forward strand.
TCTTGCTTTTTGTAACACACATTTAAACAACACATATAAAATTCATTTCTGTATAATACATGTGAACATTTCTAGAGGAGATAATAGGAAAGCAAACACTGTAAAGTCAAAACAATGTTGTTACCTTAATGAATTTGACAGGAGCTGGTCCAATGACCACAAGCCGAACATCCACCTCCTGTTGCAAAAGAAGAAAAAGAAAAGATTATTGATAAAATGTGAACAATTTCTAAAACTCTCTCTCTCTCTCTCTCTCTCTCTCTCTCTCTCTCTCTCTCTCTCTCTCTCTCTCTCTCTCTCTCTCTCTCTTGTTTTGGGTTATTATTAAGATGTATCCCTACAGGCATGGACTGGATGTAAAAAAACCACATGAGTGCTTATTCATTATCCTCAAAATAAAAGAATTTGTCATTGTCTCTCACTCTGTGTGTGTGCTGAACATGTCGTTTGAATCAGCAGCTGCAAGTGATACTTTTATGAATGCTTGTTGGGGTATTGTTGTTGTTTTGTTTTGTTGGTTGTTGTTGTTGTTTTAAAAAGATCTGACCCTGAGAAGTACTTAATCAACTCCAGATTTTCTAGCAGTGCAACTGAATTTTGTTTCTTCTTTATCTGCAAGTTTTACATGGAAAAAAAGGGGAGAGGAAGGGAGGTATATGCATGCGTTTGAATGTGTACGGGCGCCTACATCATATATCTGCATGCGTGCGTGCGTGTGTGCATGCATGCATGTGTGTGTGTGTGTGCAAGTTCACAAGCATGTATGTGTACATGCATGCATGCATGTGTATGTGTGACTGTGTATGTGTATACATATATGTGTATAAAATATGTAGCACAAAATGTCCATACATGTGCACGTGTCTTTTCTGTTGTGCATTTAACAAACAGCAACTTTTTGGAAAATGTTTTTGGTCTGATCTACATATACACTGATCACACAGGCACTAAAAACTGTGCAAGGAAAAACGTTTTGCGATGGCACATTAAGATACTGGCTGAAATATATTGCCTGTTTTAAATGACAAAAAGAAAACAAAGAAAAAAGTTTAAGCATAGCTGTCCAGTTTCTTACCTGCAAATATTCCAAGGGAACGATGGCAAGATCTGAAACAATCACACACGACAAAAGATCACTAAGAGTGTGGAACAATCACAATTCAACCACAAAGAATACAACTATAAAACAACTGAAACTCCACTTACATTTTGCAACACTTCAAATGGAGGCACATGATGAACACAACAATTTTAAAAAATACTTTGAAAGATATAATCCACATGCAAAAAAAAGGCAGCTAAACAAAAATAGAAAAACCTGCTGACAGACAGTGACAACCAGGTACAGTTAGACTACAGACTATAAAGGTTGCACAGAAACATGTATACATGCATTGAACTATTGTTGTTTTGATCACTAAATAACAAGGCAGGCAAAACGGACAAATCAATAGACAATTAGATCAGAGTATGACACTGACAGACTGAGCCACTTCATATACACAGTATGTATGCACACTTCTCCGCTTGTAAGCATCAACTAAGTTTGATAACAGCTTTAAAAGCCATTATGTATATAGCTGGACATATACAGTAAACAAAAACAAACCCCAAATTAAAAAAACCCCAAACAACCTTGTATGGCTATTCAGGTATGAATTCAAACCAGCTAACAAGATGCCATGTCCAAACTCATACATATGTGAAAATTACTGTAGACTTTACCAAGAAAGTATTTTCTTCTAATTCCATTGAAAATGGGGCAGTTGTATATGAATTAACTGTTACTTGCATGCAATCCTTTTCAACAAAACAACAGTATAAAAACAAATCAAAAACCATTTTACACAACTGAACAAAACGCATAAATTGATGTTGCATCTTACCTTCAACATACTCCTTGGTGATGAAGTCCAGAAAATGCTGAAACACATGTAAACAGTATGACTTACTTCACTTGGTGAACATCAGATTTTCTTTGTTACAATGATTCTACTTTGGCAACCTATATTTAAAATCCGTTCAGATTATTTTTCCAGTTTTCATGAGAATGTAATTCTACCTACAAGAGGGTTTGAAACTAGTAAAAGTTTGTATTGCGATCACTAATATAGATACTGTATACTATAAGTAGAGCTCTTGAGTTGTTATGCACATTGAGCTATTCTGTGTGCATGTGTGTGTGTGTGTGTGTGTGTGTGTGTGTGGTGTGTGTGTGTGTGTGGTGTGGTGTAGCATGGTGTGGTGTGTGTGTGTGTGTGTGTGTGTGTGTTTGTGTGTGTGTGTGTGTGATAAAGAGAGAGACAGAGAGAGGGGGGAAGGGGGGTTGCACACGTGTGCACTGGGTGCATGGATGCAGGAATGCACATGCATACACACACATGTGTGCACGCGTGTAAAGGTGCATACATTCGTTCTTCAAAATCAAAACTGCTACAAGAAAGAAAGACCCACACTCACCCTCACAAAAATGATAATTGTCTTCTGCTTCTTGAACACGTCCGCGAAGCACACTTTGTTGGCATATTCGTCATACACAAACAAGGTTTTGAACTTCTCGAAATCGATGGTTGCTTTAGGTCGCTCATCGCGCGACATTTCAATGTCTGTACTTTTGGAGGACGGAGCTTCTGGGGGTGCGCCATTTTGACTGTCGGCGCCGGCTTTCTTTTCTTCGCCTTCGCTTTTGTCCGTCATTTTGTACCCGCAGAAAATGGTTTGCTGTCTTGTGTAATAT
>CM054140.1:22043483-22083483 GCA_028751875.1 Rapana venosa
TTAGGGACAGATTTTTTGTTATAATCTGCATGAACTAACGGTCTCATAGCATTCGCCCAGCAACTTGAAAATTCAGGGCTGGTGCCTTTTCCTACACAATTTTACAAGCTACATTTTGACAGTAGGCCTAAATCTACCCATAGGCCTCACTATCACTGACAGCACACATGATCTCAGCTTTTCATCTGGAAAGGAAAAGAAAGAATGATAGCACCTACACTATAAATACTGAGCTGATAATCCTCCTGCACGGTAATCATTTAATGACCACGCTTGATCAAGTGCATGGCCAAAAGCGGATTTGCCCTGGCGGGATTCACAGGAACCTTCTTTGGTTATTGTGATTGCACAAGTGTACTTTCCAGTAGATAGCCTATGCCTAGGGACATCTTTCTTTCCATTGAGACGGGTGTGTGCATTACCTGTTAAAGAATCAAGTTACGGTCTATTCTTTGCAAATTCGTGGAATTGTCTACAGCCGAACCAAAATGAATGCGTTGAATAAAGCTGGAGTCTGCTAATATTGCGTTACAGTATCATTCATCCTGGTCTCTTGGCCTAACACCCACCAGCACTTCACTGAGTCTATGATTAGGCTGCCAATATTCAGCTGGATGTCAGTATTGAGGCAACATAGGCACAGGCTCAATATACTGGTTTGGTGAATCCAACGTTGTTAATATAGATTTTTAAAAAAAAAGAAGTCTTTTGACAGGTTGCTGTTAGTATGATACTGGTGGTTTGACATAAAATTATATTCAATCCAAATACGGCTGTTTTTATTCAGTGCAGACTCGGCACGCTATAGACAAATCTTCAACCCTGAACAGTAGGCTGCACTTTGTTCACTCAGTCTAGACTGTCGTGATGGACGAATGGACAAAGCAGCATTTGTATTCTAATGCAAGAGATCAAACTTAAGTTACTCTAGTTCTGGAGTAGATATTGTATACATACATGACTTGTGCATAACTTTAGATTCTCAACCACCTCTGTAATGTTTTTCGAAAGTTTATGTGTAACACGGTGTTCTCTCTCTCTCGGCAATAAACCGAGGTCCCGTGTGCGAACGCTCGCAGAACATCTTGCGCCCATGTTAAAACCCGTTTTGCTCTACGAAAGAGTAGGCCTTTTGTGTGTGTGGGGGGGGGGGGGGGGATGGCGAAATATAACTGCATACACACTGCGACTCAATGGGGAAAAAAAGCATATGAGAGCTTATTCCATTATCCTTGAAATAGAAGAATAAATAAATGATACAGAATGCGAGCTGGGTAAAGTCCGCTTCGCCCATACTGATCTACTCTTCTACGCAACAATTTGTTTTTAACCAGTGTACAGGGGTGTGTGTGTGTGTGTGTGTGTGTGTGCACGCGCTTGTATTTGTGCGCATGACCTCAGTTCTAACTGTCATATCCGAAGGACTTGAATGAGAGTGGAATTAGTCTCAGTGTTTTCCTGAAGTCGGAGTGCGGCTACCTTCATGGTGGGCAAAAAACAATCGTAAACGCAAAATCTCACCATTGGTGAACCTCGGAGCTCTAGCCGAGGAACGAAAAAACAAAACAAAAACAAAAAACCCCAAACACACACACAGGGAATCAATGTTAATTCTGGAAGGACCAAAAAAAAAACACCACCACCAACAACCCCTACGACCTTATAGGTTATGGGACTCCTTTACTTTAAAACGGACAGTGTATGCTCAACAGGGATTTTCAGATGACCGTTAGGGTGAGGAGCGCAGTGCTCTGACCATTGGGACATTCCCGTCATCCTTTTTCTCTTGGTCAGCAAGCAGGTGATTATCAAATCGATGAAGAGATAACCTCTGGGGCAACAGGTGAAATAAGTATTATTTTGTCTTAAAATGTTCTCGATGCAGGCAATTGGATCATTTTATTTAGTAATGATAAAAGGTTCAAATGTTTTTTCGGTTTTTTTAAAGATAAGTCACATAAAGTTTTTTTTTCCCCTTTGGTGATGTCAGGGGCCTGTCAATATAAAAAGCATCTCCACCTTCTGGAAATTCTGTGCTACGAATTCCCTTTTCTATCCCTCTCTTTGTTCCTTTTCTTCTTGTCACCTCCTTTCTTGTCTATTTTCTGCCTTCTTGGTCCATTCTCCTACCCTTTTTTTTCCTCTCTCTCAGAAACTTATTTTAAACAACTCTCTCCCACGCCGAAGTCGGATGCGCTGGGCCTGCCTGAATTGTTAGGCACTTAAACTGCACCGCAACGCGTTTTCGCTCAATGTGACAGACAACAGTAGTTGCTGGTCTGAGCGTTCGACGACGAAGCTTTGCTCTATATATGGGCGTTCGTGCGCCGCGCACGCGAGTGTGTGTGCGTGCGTGCACTTGTGTATGCGTACGCGCGTGCACGTGTTTGTGCGCTGTGACATTTTCCTTGCGCATGGTTTGAAATCTTCAGGACTTTCTTTTACCCTGCCTGTTTACCAGTGTTATTCGACCAGAGCTCGTAGGTACACCAGTGGTGAGGTTTTTGCATAATAATTATGCGGCCGTTTTTTTCCTTACCAATACAGGTATGCGCATTCCGATTTTGGGGGATACAGTTGAGAATTAAATCTACCAAATTTTTACCAGTGCAATCCGGAGGGACATCCCTGCTCCTTTTCACATTTTGACATACATTATGTCTGAAAGTACAGGGGCCCGACTGGTTTAGAGTGCATGCCCTCCGAAAATCAGAGAGAGAGAGAGAGAGAGAGAGAGAGAGAGAGAGAGGAGAGAGAGGGACAAAGAGGGAGATGCATATATACAAAAGAATAAACAGCTAAAAAGAAACACACACACAAGCACACACACACACCCACAAAACAGCCAATACTCCAAAAAATCAAAATTTTTCATTTATTTTTTTAGAGCATCTCTGAAAAAAAGGCAATTATGTACAAACACAAACCGAAAAAAACGGAACTGGTGGCCACAAGCAAAAAAATCTCAAATAACCAATCCTTTCATCCCATCAATCACTCAAAACACATCACCCACACGCACTCACTTTTTGAAAATATGTCCTCTCATTTGATCACACCTCAGTTTTTGTCACACCTTGATTTTGTACAACCAACACGTCTCAATTACTTTCTTCTTTTACCCCTCCCATTTTAACACTCTTGCTCTCAGACACTCCTCTAAACTCAACAGTCTGCATTTACAACCCACAGACAAACCTTTGGCTAAGCAAAATGCACACACACCAAAGAGAAACAGGGAGGAGGGGGGGGGGGGGGCGCGACAGCACTGAATCAAAACGCTTCGTAATACAAAATATTCTGAAAAGGGGGGGAGAGAAAAACAATTGACATCTGAGGACACTGAACGCAACACTTTTGTAGAAAATATACACTGTATAAAGTAACACTGGACTAGTTAAAGGAGGAGAAAAAAAAAGACAAGAAAAATGACATACTCTTACTCTTTCTCCAGACGTACCAAAACAACGGTCCTATCCCCTTTTGAAACCAGGAATGTACACACCATGTCATACATTATGTGCACGCATGAGAGATGGGGACATGTCATACAGATCATGGTGAATAGCAACATGAGAAGTGTAACCACGCACTACATCCATACTTTAAAAAAAAAAAAGGAAAAAAAAAAGAAATGGGTGTGTATGTCCCATGAACTAAACGTTTAACTAACCCTTTGTGTAAAGCAAGTTCAAGTAAATGAATGTTGGTACTGGCAACACTCGCTGTGCGTGTGCATGTATGTGTGTGTGTGTGTGAGAGAGAAGCAAAAAGAAGCATCTCTATACATGCGCATGCAATTTTTATTAAGTGTAAACCTGACAGCACTGCCAAGGCAAAAAAAAACCAAAACAAAAAAAACAACCCAAAAGACCTGAATATTTTAATGTAAGTAACAGTTGAGTGACACAGGAATATGGAAAAAGAGAGGAGCTAAGAGTCGAGGATAATGAACAAGAAAGCCAGTGAAACAACCTGATGGTTTGACTTGTTTAGAGAGAGAGAGGAGAGAGAGACAAGAGAGAGAGAGAGAGAGAGAGAGAGAGAGAGAGAGAGAGACAGACAGAACAGAATAAAGAAAAAATCATCACAGACGCTGTTAACAACCCACACATACCATCTCCGTTTATACACACACACAATCCCACATTAAGTTTTCCACACAAACAACAACAACAAATAAAGGTTTATATAACAAAACAAAAAAAATTACAAAAATAAATAAATAAATAAATAATAAAAGAAAAATAATATGAGGTGAAAATTGGTCAGGTGAAGAACAGAGCTCACGATTTTCTAGAACAAGACGACAGACACAGTCTCACAAAATGTACATCAGTGTTTCCAGCCTGAGAGATATACATACATATATATAGCTCCAAAATTGATGTTGATTTCCTCTCTTTTTTTTTGGTTTCTTTTTCTTCCTTTTTTTCTTTTAACTCTCCATCTCCATCTAAAAACACCGACTACATGACCATACATGAAGGAGGAACATGTGCACAGTACATATAACCCATGGCAATATTACACACAGTATATATATACGTGAGGAACACTCACACACTCTACCAAATGAATCAGAAAGTTGTACTCGCTCAACTATCAAACACAATTTTTCTCCTTTTCCCTCTCACTAAATTCACACCGAAATCCTTGCTTACTTTATTAAAAAAAAAAAAAAAAAAAAAAAAATGCAACTAATAGCAAAAGTGAATAGCTTCTTCAATATTTTCAAAAATTTGGTTTTTTTCCCTTTTGATTGATTAAGCACTGATGTGTGCAAGGTTTAAACCAAAACAAGTATTTTAAATGAAAGTCGTATTTATAAGACTTAAGCTTTGCTCTGACACTACTTCAGCTCTTTGTCACAAAGTTGGACAATAACAATCTGGAATATATATATACAGAATTTGAACTAGGGCATGCATTTCTAAATGTCCCGTTCACGAGAAATACAAAATTAGAAAAAAAAATCCTTTCTGCTCAAAAAGACCTGGGAATGTATGTAAAGCAAGGCATATAAATATCCAAACACACCTCTTTTAGCTTGAAGCAGCTAATATCTTCACCAAAAAAAAGATACAAAACAAAAAACAGAAACCATATACTCTTGATACTATATGTCGACATGTTGAACAACTATGCATCAACATATAATATGTACATCTGGAATTCACACAACACCCAGTACACTCTCTGCTGTAGCACTGCTCACATGCACAATAAATACTTGTGTTCAAATTGTACAAATGAATGACTTTCATATCCAGGAAAAAGAACACTTCACATCATTATTCCACCTATCCCAAGCAGGGAAACCGAGATTGTGAACGATACTTTCATTCGGCCACACACACACACTCAAAACCAACAAAAAGAAAGAACCCCCCCCCCATCCCCTCACAAACCACATGCATGCACACACCACTACACAAATACCCTCTCTGCCTCCATGTCCCCCCTTCACAGTTTATGACCTGTGCATACATCAAAGAGTGTCAAGGAGAACAGACAAGACTAGGCATTACTTTTAATGGCAAACACACACTCACACACTCTCTCTTCCAGTCTTCATTCACCACTGAAAAATGTGCACTTCATATTCTTCCAACCACACATGGAATTTCACTTTTGTGTCCATGAATTTGTTCTGATTTTTCTCTGCTCCGTTTCCAAAATTCATACAAGTACACACACACACACACACTCTGCCAAAGCAGCTGCACATCCATTTCAAACGGCCCTTTTGCCCGAGAACTCATCATCAGTTCATGTCTTCGCCAGGATCCAGGCTTCCAAGTGTCAGCATAGAGGCTAGGCGTCTTGAGGTGGGAGAGAGGGGCAAGAGTTCAGGGCTTTGCACATCCGTCTCCACTCGTACGTAACCGTTCAAAATGTTCACATCTTTTCTTTTTCCTCTCTCTCCAGTTGGCACACACATCCGTCATCTCTCACAGACTGCATTTCCCAGGTCAGGTTCATTCATACCGGCGGCAGAGGTCTTTTTTTTTTTTTCAAAATTGTCTTTTTTTACCACTCACATCTGGAATTCATGTTGAGCAGAAATAACACAGGCAATGCAGTGCTCTTTTGGCACTAGTTTTTTTTATCTTTCTTTTAAGTGGGGAAAGCCCATTATGTTCATGGGCTTGGTTTTCTCTTTTTATTTATTTTTTTTCCTTTCTGATTTTCAAATTTTGTGGGTAACAGACTGTTGGTTTGATTCGTTAAGTGTTAACTAACTAAAGCCTCTGTGTAGGACAAGACCTTTTTGTGTGCAGGACAGACTTAGTAAAGGAATAATTCTAGGTCTGTCTTTAAGTGTGACCCGTGACAGCCATGCTATTCACAACTGCCTTTTTACAGGTGGAGATGATGTACTTCAAGTCTACAGAAAGCCGAGTTGAGTAGAGGTGCTACAACTGTAGAGAAAACATAGATTTGTGACCAGGAGAACAGCTTCAAATATTTCTTCCTGGAGGCGAGATTCTACCTCTTTAACGTAAGCTCAGTGAAGTGGAGGCAGGGGGGGGTACAGACCTGGCCCCCCTCCCCTTCCCTCCCCCTTACCCATCTACTGTGACCCGAATTTCACTCCACAGAAAGACGAACACTGGCCCAGATTTCTGCCACGTCATACGTCCAGCTAGCACATCACCTCAGATCCCATACTGTTGTCCCATGTTATGACTAGCATGGAGGAGATTATCAGTGACCAGAAGGCTGGCAATTCAAAGCAAACAGCACCTGCTATACATACATCTATGTGTCAGTCATAAACCACCAGCCTACTCTGGTGATGCCCCCCAGATTTCTTTCTCCTCCCAGTAACGATGGACAAGGGGATGATAGATTATAAACGATGAAGGAGTGTGGGTGGTGACCTATTTCTTTCATTTTTGACAAATGGATTTTTTAAAAATGGTGGTTTATAAATAAATGTGAAGTACTTATATGCCTCATTTTTAATCTCATAGTTATCCCCATAATATTACGGTGCATTCACAACTCTTTGTTTTCATAGGCGCACACTTCTGCCCCCTTCAACATACAAAAAAGATGCACAACTAAATGATCCCAACCCCCCCAACTTCCAGACGGGAAAGAAAATGAAGTGAACAATATGATGGAAATGTATTTCAACCACTTTTAGAAAATAACTCTCCTACATGTTCCTCTCCTGAAGTGCATGAAAATAAGTTTCACTTCAGGATGTAATTCTTCAAAATGTTCATGGAAATGAATTGTGAATTTCATAGGACTTTCCAAATGGTTCACCTTTTACGGTATGATGAAAATGGCATTTCATGTTACATGAATTCCCCCAACAGTCTCGCCTCCCCGCCCCCCCTTTCCTAAAAAGGAGGGAAAGAAGGAAATGAACTGGATGGTGATGGAAATGAATGTTCACTTTTAGAATGAATTTTTCTCCCCTCCCCCCAAAATGCTCCTCTTCTGCTCTGTTGGTGCCACGATGCACAAAATGGCGACGGCTCGCTGCCAATGTCTTGATGCTTCTCAGCTGCACGAGCTTCGTCTGGAGGCGTCCTGGAAATACCTCCGTGCTCTTCCTGGTAGCAGTGACAGCAATATCCTTCTTGGATAAGAAACAACAATGCCCAACAGATGAGATCTTTCTTCAAACGGTCGCGAGTTCTTCTCCCAAGATTGTCGTTCTTATCAAGTCCTCCTGGGTGTTCGACGTTTTGATGTGTCACAGAGTTTCAAAACAACAAAAAACAAAACCAGCATCAACAGTTTGTAAATCAATGGTAATAGTTGTTTTGGTGATGAATCTGAAAGCTGGCCATCAACTGTTGATAAATCCCCAGTACTCTTTTTTTTGATGTCTGGGAGTTTGAAAACTGGCATCAAATGTTCATAAATACTGTTGATTTTCTTTTTCTTTTAATTCCAAATAAAATGCAAAATTGCGTTTTTGATATCACAAGTGGCTTGTGCCACTTCCGAGGACAAAAAATGCTGCAGTCGTTTCAAAAGTCTTGGATGTTTGGTTTTGACTCGCACAAATTTTGTAGTTTTTGATCACACTTTCTTTTTTATTAAACAAGATCCTTGCACTGTTCGTAAGTCAGAAGAGTAGACATCAGATGAGACCGTAATGCAGCACCTTCACAATCCATACCCCCATCCTCATCACACCACTTCATGGTCAGGATTCAAAGGCTGCATACTCTGCAACACACAGACACCACGTCTGTTTAGAAATGTCATTCTTCACTTCATTTGATTATACGAGAGAGAGAGAGAGAGAGAGAGAGAGATGAGGAGGAGGAGAGAGAGAGAGGTGTGTGTTGGGGGAGATAGAGAGGGAGAGAGCAAGTTCATACATTTACACTGTTAACAGCCCTGCTGAACACATTCTGACCAATACCATTTCCAAATGAAACACAAAAACAAAACAAAACGAAACCCAAACAAACAAAAAGGGTGAAGTGGAGACCACACAAAGGTATATCTATGACAAATATTAAAATCCAATATCAAAACCCAACTAAGGTACACCTGTGTGAACAAAGACTTAATAATCAACATTAATGGAATTCATACAGTGCTATGTCTTGTAAAAACAAATCAAAGCGCACAACACTTCTGAATCTGAAATATACAGCCACCCCTCCCCCTCCCCCTCATGAAATCACACAAGCACCACCAGAAGATGCCAAAAGACACTTACAGAGGGCAAGTTTTGTCGTGAACCAGAGACCTCCATGAACACTTTGTCATCATCTGCCGTTGTTGTCTTGCGGTATACAGGGTTGTCGAAGTTCATGCTCTTGATGTTCTTGCTGCGGTGGTGACGGTGCACAAAGAAGATGACCTGAACAAGAGGGCAGCAAAGTTCTTCAGCACACTGTTATCCCACCACGTCAACAGACAAGACTTGTTCAAGACATATTCATGTTACAGCGCTCTGAAGCCAATTCTGATAAATGAAAATTTCCTGTTTCTGCATAATTTTCATTCCGTCTTGTACGATTCAGAAAACAAATGACATCAAAAAGAATGTGCTTTAATCACCATACGCTGCATAAGCTTCTGAATATATTTCAATGCTTTCAGTATGCTGCAGTTTTCTAAGTAATCTTCTAATATATTTCAATGCTTTCAGTATGCTGCAGTTTTCTAAGTAATCTACTGAATGCAATTACTTCCACATCTAATATAACAACTCAATAACTTTTTCTATTCACAAAAAACTTTCAACTTTTCACTACAGGATGACTTCTTGCAACAACAGCAACACCCCCCTCTCTCACCACCACCAATAAAAAAACTTCTGCTAAAACTTCCTCACAAAACATGTTCATACAAAAGTCCCTACTAATACAACTGAAAAAAATGTCGGGACAAGATTTCACTGTCAAGTAAGCAGCCCACACAGAACGTCACTTACAGCGCCAATGAGAGCCAGCAGCACGACGACCACGACGATGACGATGATGACGATGTGCCCCTGCATCTCCTCCACCTGCTCCCGAGGGACGCTCTCCGTGGCATTAGGCTTTTCCGAGCTGACCACAGTGACCGAGGCGATCGTGGACACAGCAGGAGCCTTGGGGGTGGAGTTGGGCCCAGTGGTCTGCGGAGCAGGGGTAGGGTTGGCGGGTTTGGGGGCGGGGGTGCTGGGGCGTTGGGTGGTGGGGCCTTGTGTCGTTGGTGGGGGAACCCCTGTTCACGACAAAAGGGGAAAGAGAAAGATGAGCGACTGCTATGTTTCTGAAAGCATCGACTCAATGGCGTACTACAGCGACAAGCTTGAGCTACGTCATAGTCCACAAAAGCCTGTCGTTTTACAACAGAAAAAAAAACTGGGCGAACTTTTATTGGCTTCCCTTTCCTCATCACTTCTTTGCACTTTTAGCATAAATCAATTACTGCTTGACGCTGATCCTCATCGCTGTGTCAAATCCAAATCAAACCTGATATCCACATATTTGTCAAAAGAAACATCCTTTGTATCAATGTTCAGATTCAATGTGTTATCTTAACAAAAATCTTTGTAAAAAAGAAAAAATTATTGCAGAAAACCCCCCAAAACAATAATATTAAAAAAAAGATGGCTGGCAGACATACTATACTATAACATATACTACAAATCTCTAAATGATTGCATACCATTACACAATATAATTTTTTTTATTCTAACAATCAGTGAATCACAAACATGCAGTTTTAGAAAAAATCAAAAAGCAGGTGAGGGGTTAATTACAACACTTATTTTTAATCTAAAGAAAAACATACGCACAAACGCTGACATGCTATGATTACACTCCAAATCAAAATAGGCACAACTACACTTGTCCTCAGAGTTATTCAGTTTTGTACAAGTCAAGATGCCAAACCTGAAAACTCGAGAGAGATGTTCTATATTTAATCAATTACTTGGCAGCAATTTTTTTTTTTAAGTTGATGTTCCACAAGTTCTGCTGAACACTATTATTCATGCAGATGATTAAAGATCGACTAAAGTTTAAAAAAAAAAACAACCACATCCACAAAAATATATATATAAAATAAAAAAAACAATTGACTAAAAGTTTCCAATCATGCAAAATATGGACATCAGCTCGTTTTGGAATTTGATCTAAAAAAAAAAAAAAAAGGCTAGTACGACTAGGATTCTACAGCATCATGCAAAATTATCAAGGACATTTTTCAAATTCTTAAAAATGGAGGAATTCACAGATTAATGTTAAGCTTATGGGGCATTCTCAAGTGACTATACAGTTAACATCAAAACCAAACAAAAGCACATAGGAAGGGTAAAAAGCAGGAATCATCCTCTTTGAAAATAAGACCATGGAAGAAAATGCAGGAATTATCCTCTTTGACAATGAGACAATAAAATGGGGAAAAAAGCAGAAATTATCTCTTTGAAAATGAGACAATGAAAAGGGGGGAAAAAAAGCAGAAATTATCCCCTCTGAAAATGAGACAATGGAAGAATATGCAGGAATTATTCTCTTTGAAACAATATGACAATGAAGGAAAATGAGAAGAAGGAATCATCCTCCCTGAAGATGAGACAATCATTTTTAAACAGCCAGCAGAAGAACAGGGAGGGCGACATCATCGTCAGCATGCAAAAGAACTGTTAAAACAAGAAACGAACCCCCCCCAACACTCTTCCTGGAAGGGTGAAGAAAAAAGACAACGAAGCCACACACACACACAAGGGATGCAACACCCTGCATGGAATGGGAAGCAAGAACAACACCCATCACTAGACCATTGGTTGCATCCTCACCAGTGCGGTTCTTGTTACTTCCATTAGGAGAGAGAGTAGTGTTAGAAGGAGGGGTAGGTCGAATGGTTCTGGGCGCCACATCGCCTTAAACAATACAAAAAAAAAGAAAAAAGGTTGACGCCATCTATGTGAGGCAGAAGACAGGACCGGACAAAGGTTATCACGCGCATTTTCTAAGTGTTAGTCTCGCTACTTCTTTCCTGAGGAAGGCTCGTGTTAGTGCGGTGCCAGCTACTACGACAGGTAAAGAACATATTAGGCTACGCTCTCATGTAATGCTACACTTACAATGCTGACCGTTTTGCCTTTTTAAAGATTTGTCAAATATGTTCCATGCTTACAACACTTTCATTCCCTCTCCCTTATTATCATTTTTACCCCAGTCTACTTAACACGCCAAAAAAAGACATGTCAGTATGAATAATATTCAATAATTCACAACATTTTGAAACTTCTTACATTTTTTCAGGAAAAAGGTTATTTTGCCTATTTCCTGTTCACTGAAACCCTCCGTCCCAAGCCACAAAGCCCCCAAATAAATACCCCACCACCATTTTGTTAGCAAACATTTCTTCAGATTCATCATGAACAGATAACACAAAGTGCATGTACCGTTAACTTTCGAGACAAAATGAAATATAAAATCTGGGCTTACCTTCAATACACTTGGTTTTGTCGTCATGGGCGGGCATGTAGCCGGTCATGCACACACAGGTGTACTTGGTGTTGGGGTCAGGGTCCGGCAGACAGAAGTGCTGGCACCCGCCGTTGTTGTCACCGCACAGGTTGCTGTCTGAAAACACGCCACCACCGCAAACATCAACCACTCTGTCCACCAAAGCACGGACAAAAAGCTTCAAAACGAACGGGGGAGAACACTAAATAAATGAAAGGAGAAAGAAGCCGCCATTTCATAAAAAAGGCCACAAAAACAAATGATAAAAGGCGAATTTCATTATTTCCAGTGGTTGGTTCAGAAAGAATGAGGAGAAGGATGATTGAAGTCTACACCACAATTCAAACATTTAATTTGCGTTTCCTCATGAGATACTCTTAGTGTCTTAAGCTGCTTAGTTTCACACCATTCAGGAATTGATCCTTACATTTATAAAAAAAAAAAAGCCAAAGATGACAGTGGACACCATTCAGGAATTGGTCCTTACATTTAAAAAAATAAGCCAAAGACGACAGTGGAGACGGCTGCCATACTTACAAGCTTCCTGTCTGTAGGGGTGGTAGATGTGGATGTCCATGGGCGTGTCAAGGCCTTGAGCAACGGTCTCCACGACTCCCTTCTGGAACTTGTTGTAGCGGCGGATTGACTCAGAGGGCCAGTCACTCCAGTACAGGAAGTCCTGCAACACACGAGAGTGAAACAGACCGTCAGCCTGCAGACTATGTACCAGACACACACGAAATAAGTATGCATGTTAACTTCTCAAAAGAAAAAAACCAAGTATGAATGTTTACCATTTACAGCCTATACACTATACAGTAAACACCCTCTAAAGCAAAGTGTCTTAGGCAGAGATTTAAAGCTAAGCACTGCAATAGTGTCTGTATAGCAATGTACTTGGAACAGACCACCTTGAATAAAATCTGGACTGATCCTCCCAAAAGAACATATTAACTCTTTTCTTACAGCCCTGCTCTTTATGAAAACTATTCTACAAAAGATCACAACACCATAGAATGATACCTCACTTATTTTTTTCTCTACATTCTACTGCAACGCATTATCAGAAATATCATTCCTTTACCCTATGCTTTGCTTACAGAAATCATCAAACAGCTTAAACCTGGAGGGGGGCAAAAAAAAGGCCTGTGTGTGACTCACCTCAAAGACAGTGATGGAGAAGGGATGTCCAAGGTACTGGTGACCCTTCAGAATCATTCTCCGGTTCAGGCCGTCCAGATCAGAGCTGCCGATCTGGTGAGTCTTGGCGTCGATCCAGTACAGACGGTCATCCACGTAGTCTGCCACACAAGACAGACAGCGTCGTGTCACTTCTAACTTCCAGTACAGGATGAACGGAAAGAATGTCAGTTAACAACAGGCCGTACACTTGTTGCTGCTGCTCAGCAAAATGTTGGGTGTGTATAATAGCTCTGTTAGTGTTCAGATTTTTTTCATACGTATTCAGAGACAAGACAGTGAAAGCTGTATTTCTCATTGAAAGCTTCTTTCCGACTCGTTTCTAAAAAATTCTAGACTGGGAAATAGACACAATCTCAATTCCAACATGTCATGTATACAGTCCCTTTCCAAAAGTGTCTTTCTTAGATTGTCATTTGTTCATAAATTCACAGCCGAGGGACAAAAAGGGGAGGAAGCTTACCGATAGTCAGGCCATTGGGCCAGATGATTTCTTCACTGATGATGGTTTTGCGGTATTTGCCGTTCAGCCCAGCGCTCTCAATCTTGGGGGAGAATCCCCAGTCAGTCCAGAACATCAGGCTGTGCACACAAAATAACAATAAATAAATAAATAGATAACAACATCAGTCTTTATCATAATAATAATTTCTTAAAAATCCACAAATATCCTGTTCTAAATACACAAAATGCATCATACAGGAACTGAAAAAAAAACACCCACACTTACCATCTTCTAACATAAAATTCTTCCATATTGATTTAGATTTAACCCCTACCTCCCCAAAAACAACAAACTAAACTTAAAAAAAAAAAATCAAACAGATAAACTCGCAGATTTTCAAAAATATCAAGAAATACTTTTTATTTTGTACATGATCAAACCCCCAAGCTGGTCAGAAGCCCAGTTTACAATTGAATCAGTTGCCACAACGCCGAACAACAGTAAAAACAATAACTTACAACTCTACACAGAGAAACAAACACACACACACACAGACAGACACTCTTCCTTACCCTTTCCTGGGATGCAGGGCAATGGCTCGGGGCTCGTCCAGACCATCCTGAATGAGGACAGAGCGCATGCTTCCATCCAGAGTGGACACCTCAATATGGTCCAGGCCCGTGTCTGTCCAGTACAGGTGACCGTGCACCCAGTCCACCGCCAGACCGTCAGGGGTGCTCACGTTCTCCGAGGCCACAGTCTCGATCTGATTCAACGTCAGGTTCACCCTGTGTGACCAGACCAAAACAAGAAAAAAATGGAGGTGGACTTTTTAGTTTGGTTAACTACTAAAATAGAGAATGAGAGGAGAGGATAGGTGGGGGGGGGGGGGGGGGGGGGGGGGGGGGGGGGGGACAGTGAATAAAAACAGATTTCAGTGAAAAATAACATTCGTGAAAGCATTCAGATAATTTATATTTTTGGCATTGAAGAGATGAAACAAGGATTTCTTTTTTTTTTAAATGAAAAAAACCAGAATGACAAACTTTAAAGAAAAATCACACCAAAAAATCCAAAACATACCCCCCCCCCCAAAAAAAGAAAGATCATTGAAGGACTTTTACCTTCACACACTATTCTCAATCATAAAAGAAAAAAGCAACAAGTGCCGCCTACATCCCACGCCATGTATGCCGGGCGTCCCGTCACCTACCTCTTGATTTCCTCCTTGGTGACATCGGTCCAGTAGACGAAGCCATCAGCCAGGTGGAAGTCCATGGCAATGGCTCCCTCCACCTCCTGGTTGTCGATCAGCAGAGAGTACTTCTTGGTCAGCAGGTGATAGCGGCGCAGGTCTTTGCGGTCGGCCAGCAGAAGCTCTGGCTCTCCCCCATCTGCAACCAGGCCAGCACCATTCTCTCTACCACTGTCCACACTAAAATCACGACGTTGTTGTGTAAAGATGTATGTCGATGCTTTCCTATTCTTTACATTAAAAAACCCATCAGAAATATCAGGTTACCCCAACTTTTCTATATTGAAAAAAAAAAAAATGACATTCTGATCAAAGTATGATAAAATCAAGAAGATTGCTTCAAAGTGGGAAGAAAAACCCTACCACCAACAGGTTTACCAGTGGTTATGTAAAGTTAATGAACTCTTTAGTTACATTTTGTCCCCATCAACAAACCAACGGAGTGGAAAAACAAAACAAACACAAACTTCCACGACACAACAATATTGCAGCCAGTTAATTGTTCCAACAAAATTGCTTTTGGGGGTTGGGGGATTATGGGATGAAGTTTTTTCCCCTCATTTTTTTCTTTTTTCAAAGTTTGAAAATCAACATCATCTGACTCAACTTTGCCACAATAAAAGGGACGTACCTGTAGCTTTGCAGTAGCCTTCCTTCTCCAGACTGTAACCAGCCAGACATTCACACTTGTAGGATCCCTTCAGGTTGTGGCATGTCTGAGAGCACTGGCCAGGGACGAGGCATTCGTCAATGTCCACACAGTCGGTGGTGGAGCCATTCGCAAAATGAAACCCTCGGTGGCAGTCGCACAACGCCCCCTCCGGCTTGCGGTAGCAGATCTGCTGGCAGCCGCCATTGTCAGAGTCACACGGGTTCTCCTCTGCAACACACAAGACAGAGAACAACCGTTACGGTTTTGCCTTTCTTCTCATAATAAATGCACGCCTTCAAGCAAGGTTACCTACCACATCTGGGACTTGCGAGTATAGTAGTTTAAATTTTAAAACCTGAACATCTCTTGATGACCTATAGAGTACTGACAGGGTACCTTCGGTTTACAAAATAATATGCTCGAGTCTTCTTTCTTGGCATTTTCTCCACATCAAATAGAACTATATGCTGCCCTTTATAATCACTCCAACTCTTGTGTATTGTGTCAAAAATGTACAATTTCCTTTCTGCTGTGTAAAAGAAATATCTACTTGCGTTCCTCATACAGAATACCGAGAAGCAGAGCAGACTTGATGCAGTTTCTTCTGAGCACTGGCGCTCAACTGGATTTACATTATTGTTTTCCTTTAAAAAAAAAAAAAAAAAATCAGAAAAGAAAAAGAATTGCAGAATAGCACCACATAAATTTAACTGATATTGCATATTATGACATACACATTTGAGCATATTTTTAGAAGTTTTCCTGGATAGATAAACTGCAAGGCTTGAAAAAGAGAAAAGGCAATGTACACCTTCAAATCAACTTTTAATAACTGCTTACAAACACAACATTTATTTTTTACAAGAAAATGTGATACAATAATTAATGCCAAATCATAGGTGGTTTTGTAATTTCATACCCAAGTAAATGACCTGGTGTTAACAACACACGAAGCCAACAGAACTGGGTTTTTTGTTGTTGATCTTTCAAAGGTAATGAGATACAACATTCAACACTACATTCTGAAACACCTAGAACAAATAACAAGCAATAATGACACTTTTTCATACTTATAATTTGCATGCTGTACACAAAAAAAGCAATAAAATGGTGAGGAGGTAATGTAATTATCCCATCTCTGGTTATTTATTTATTTATTGGTCTAGCCAGGGGAATGATTAACAGCCAGTGTTTTGAGGTCTATGGTGACAGTGCAGTCTAATCACCAAGTCACAATACCACACACAAAAACACAGCTAGGACCAGTAGAACTTTTCAAAAGACTGCAAAATAATCTACACCGTTCACAGACAGTTTAACGCTTCCTTTCCACTGAATAAACAATTTGCTTTGATTCCCAAGAGTTTTTGTTGCTTTAGATCATATCCAAATTGACTGTAACAAACTGTTTTTATTTCCGGAAATCTTTTGGTATTGTTTTCATGCAAGTTTTTATTCGTGTGGGGCATTTTCTCGGTAAATTCACAACACTAAACAAATTTCTCAATCATGAACGGAAACAAATTAAAAAAACCCAATGAGCTTCTGACTTCCACTTTTGTGAATTTTTTCCCTCAAAATCATAGCCTCTGTTTTGACAGCAAAATGAACTAAATCCAGCACAGCAGCATTGTCAGGGAGAAAGCACCAACTATTCTCGAATTTCTTATTTTCAAAATTAAGCCACATCTGAGAAGAGAACACAATGACAACAATAAGAACAGATCATATAAAAAAAAAAGACATAAAAAAAAGACGACAGTGAAACAAATACCTAGGGCAGTGAAACACACACATGGGCAGGCCTATCCCATAATTTCTCTTAAATTTGTACGTCATATAAAACATTACACTGCACTTCCACACAATGAACACTACTGTGTGCTGTTAAAGAAATATCATACCAAATTAACATGTATGTCAGTGTTTTACTTTGATCAAAATGGTGGATCTTCCAAAAAATATAAACTGTTCACTTGATAATCATTTACCCAAATTTTCCTTCCTAGTTTTTTTCTCCCCATCCTAGTTTGAGAAAATGATTTCCAAATAAAATAGTTCCACTTTTCAACTCTGAAATGTTCCAGAAATAGATCCACTTCAGAGAAAGAAAAGGAAGAATACTTAACAAAAGCAACATTTTCCCCTGCATCAAACAGAACCTTTCTTGAGACTTTGTTTTAACTGCACAGAAAAGTAATGACGACAACAAAAGGGTGACAGAATAGGAAGAAGACCACCAAAAAAGAAAGAAAGGGGTGTATCACTAGACACAACACTACTAAAATAATATACTAGAAGATTGATCAAAACAAACCAACAAAATATTCTCATGACATCTCTGGACAACATAAAACACCCAACAATGAATGACATATCAAATACCAAAATATTTACCAGGATTGACGTCTGAAATGGGGATAATAAAAAAAGAGACCTTAGTTTCCCTCTTCAGGCACATGCATTACAAAATAACTGTCATGACAAAGCTTCAATAGTTGCTCAAACCGACCACAAAAAAAATCAAGGAAGCTTGTCCAAAAAACTCATGCTAAACTGCTGTAAAAATGCACAAAGCATAAAGAACCATGCTTATCTGTTATAAAAAGATCAATCAGCAGGAAAAAAAAGCATCAATCACTGGCAGTTTTCAAAAATGCAAACTAATAAAAACCTGTTTTTAAAACAAATCGTTGGCTAGGTTATGCAACAAAATTTCTACTGTAAATCTGTAACCTTGCATTCATAGAAAACCATAACAAAAAGAAAAAAAACAACCTTTAAGCCAAACATGCAATGCTAACTGAGCAAAACTTCCAATTTCTGAAAATAAAACCTTTTCAACCATGCTTACTAATACCTTCATGTATTTTATTAATGCCAATTCAGGCATGCAGAAGAAACAACAAAAAAAATCATCTAGCAAGATTTCAGGAAAAAACTTAAGTCAACTGAAACTAGAAAAAAAATAATGAAGAAGATGGATACTTACGAGGACAAAGGCCATCTTTAGTCTGTTCGTCTGCCCTGTTGCTGCAGTCGTTCCATCCATCGCAAACCAGCTTGTAAGCGATGCATTCCGATCCGTCGCCGAGGCAATCAAACGTGTCGTTAGCACAGGCCTGGGTCACCGGAGTGGCTGGAAAGAAACACAACAACAACCATCATGTATTACAATCCTTAAGTTATATATAACAACAACAATACCCACAATACCCAAAAAACAAACGCACGCGTTTTCCTTCCTTTTACTGTAAAGGATTAAGAATATACAAAACAAATAAAAGAGTTTTTCTTACTTTAATCCTATAGGATAATATAATTGGTGAGACATAATTCAAGTCAAGTCAAGAACACTTTAATCATCCCATGAAGGGCAATTACAATACTGACAGTAACTCTATAGACTAAGAATATACAAAATCAACACCCCCCCCCCCCAAAAAAAACCGAGTTCTTACTCTAACCTAATAGGATAGGAACATAATTGGACAGACAATGTACTAACTAAACTTGACTAATTTTTGATCATGTACAAGCTGTCAAAATGTGAATAAATAAACAAGCAAAGTGTGTTTGTATGTTGTATGTGAAAGAGCTTAGAGAGAGAGGGAGGGGGGCACAGAGAGAGAGAAAGAGAGAGAGGGAGAGAGAGAGAGCGAGATAGACAGAACAGAGAGATCAACTGAAAACTTGTGTGCTTACTAGGGCAGTTTTCCTCATCAGAGCCATTCAGACAGTCCACCTGGCCGTCACAGCGCAGTGACTCGTGGATACAGTAGGTGTCGCACAGGATCTGGTCGCTTTTGCAGGTGATGTTGCCTGTAACCATGGAAAAACACTATGTCACTAAAGCCGAGGGCTAAAAATTCACTCTACCACAACCTAACACTTTAAAAATACACAAGGTACAAAGACAAACAAATTGATTTTGATATTGATGCAACATTATGTTTTTCTTCTTAGGAATCATCCCCGATTTCGCAGAAATGTCCAATCTAAAAAATTTTTAAAAAAAATTATTTTACCTGCCTATGGAATCCTTAACCCAAAAATTTTAATATTAAAAAAAAATCGAAATACATTTTCAAAGAAAAATTCTTTATAGATTTTAAATACCATAATTTAAAAAAAAAAAAAAAAGGATCTGAAAAACCTTACAGGCCGATTTTTCTCTTCACAATAAAAGCGCCTTGATGTCGAACGACTTCACTTACATTGTTTCTCGTCAGAGTGGTCCTCGCAGTCGTCATCCCCGTCACATTTCCAGGAGATGTGAATGCACATGCGGTCCAAGGTCTTGCACTGGAACTCCGACTCGCGACAGCTGTCGTTGACCGGGGGACAGTTTAGCTCGTCGCTGTTGTCGCCACAGTCGTCGTCCCCATCACACACCCACGAATCCTGGATACACTTCTTGTTGGAGCAGGCAAACTCAAACCTTCCACAGTAGAATTCTGGAAAACAAAATAGCAAAGAACATTTTGTTTAATTAACAGTGGATTTTTCATGAGAAAGGACTAAAAAAAAAAATCGTGTTACTAATTAACTTCTCGATGACAAGAGATTCATCCCCCCCCCCCTTCCTGCTGCTTCAGTCACCCCTGCAGATAATAGATAACGGGACTTAGGTGCAGAAATTCATCCAAAAAATTAGAGAGTGTGTGTGTGTGTGTTGTTAAGTCTGTTTTAAAGAATATAAATCTGTGTGTGTGTGTGTGTGTGTAGTAAAGTCATGTGGCTTGTGGGACTGTCTGTAGAAGACCTAGAAGTATCTATGCATGAAAAATTTTTTTTTAGCCCTTTTATTAAACCAACCCTTCTGTACTCTATACCTTTCTTTTTTGGTATCTTTTTTTTGGTTTTATATCAGATTTTCAGTTTTTCCTGTCACTCACCAGGGCAACCTTCTTCGTCGCTGCCATCATTGCAGTCTCTGTGTTTGTCGCACTTCCATTCGCTTTTGATGCAGTTGTTGTTGTCTGCACACCTGAAGCTTCCTTCTTCACACTCACCGTGGACTGTAAACAATGAACATAATCTTGAGTCAGTAACTTTGTTTTGGAAGGAGAGAGAGAGAGAGAGGGGGGGAGAGGGGGGAAGGGGGGAAGGGAGAGAGAGAGACAGAGACATAGAGAGAGAGAGGAGAGGGAAGAGGGGAAAGAGAGAGATTGCTTACATACATAAGACGATTATCTTCAGAACTGATTATGTCCGATCTATCCACACACACAAAAAAGGGAAAATATCCATAAATTAATTACCCGAGCAATCTTTTTCGTCACTTCCATCTTTGCAGTCCTCGTGAGAGTCGCACACCCAGCTTTCAGCGATGCATTCTCCGCTGCTTTTGCACTGGAAATCTGATGGGTCTTCACATTCTGTTTTCTTACCTGAAATCAAACAGGTGTTTTTTTCCTCCATCAACGCTTACGCATCATACCTATTTTGAATATTGCAAACACTAAACTCAACTTTCACTAGTATATTCACTCTATGAATTAGAAAATATTCTTCTAAAATATTTTAAAAAGTAATGAAAGTTACATTTTAATTTCTTTTTACAAATGCATTAAAATGTAAAAAATTTCAAGTCATGAAAACAATCTGTCTGGATTAAAAAAAAAATTTTTTAAATAAAAATAATCCAAACACTTTCAACCTTCTGAAGAAACTCAACTGAAGAAGACTTGTAACCATGAAAGCAAGACCTGCCACTAGGGAGAGAACACATTCGCCTTCACTTGAAAAGTGCTTGTGTGTACATGCATGAAACTGACATTTCGTCACAGCACTGGAGATTACGGAAATAAATGAAAGCGTTGGTAACCAAAAAACAAAACGAAACAAACAAACAAAAAATATCACACTTAAAACTTGGATTCCTATCAAAAGACTTTCAAAATTTTCCCAGAGCATGTAAACAATGTAGTGTATCAGTAAGCCCTTTCCTTAAATGTTTATATATATTTTTTAAAGCTCTCTTTTTAGACTATAGCCACGACCCTTCAGGGGGCAACTACTCACAATTCTTTTCATCCTCCCCGTCAAGACAATCGTCCTCTCCATCACACATCCAGGAACGCTTGATGCACGTAGAGTTGGTTCCGCATTGAAACTCGTCGTCATCACAGGTGTCTGTGGGACAAAAAACCCAACCAGACATCAGTAAGACAGACAGACAGACAACACCCCATACTGCACAATTCATAACATCAAATCATACTGTAATCTAGCTGGGAAGGAACGAGGCCAAAACAAAGTGCCGATGACAAGACAGGATACAGAGACATGAAGACAGAGCAGAGTTACCAGGGAAACAAGCAAAAACAAACAAATAGACAAAAAAAAAAGTTTCAAGAAAAATTATTGAGGAAAGAGACAGGCTTGAAGGTTTAAAAAAAGGAAATGAGATGGAGAGTGCGTGTGTGTGTGTGAGAGACAGACAGACAGAGTGTGTGTGTGTGTGTGTGTGCGTACATGCATGCATATTAGCTCGCGCCTGCATGTGTGATAAGACGGAATAAGTGCAAAAATAAAAGTGAAAGGTACTGGACTCATTAGTAGCCAAACACCCCCCTCCCTCCCTATAAAACAAAAAAAAAAACCCAACAACAAAAAAAACCAACAGACGCCACACACAATACTCACTGCATTCAGGCAGAGTCTCATCGGACCCGTCAGCGCAGTCAGTGGCTTCATCACACTTCCAGCCTTCAGGTATACACTTGCCATCGCCCTTGCACTTGAAGTAAGACTCTTCACAGGTTGTCTCAGCTGATGGGCCAGAAAGGAAAGAAGGTTAAGTCAACTTGCAGTTAAAGTAATATCAAATTATTGCATTGTTTGAGTTTCAATACCCAGAGAGAGAGAGACCAATGACAATGACAAATTCTTTTATTTCGAGGATAATGAATAATGAACGAAGAGAGAGAGAGAGAGAGAGAGAGAGAAGAGAGAGAGAGAGAGAGGTTGGGGTGGGGTCATGTGTGTGTGTGTTTTATTTTAATTTGAGGATAATGGAATGTGAGTGTGTGTGGTGTGTTTGATCGTGTGTGTGTTTGATTGTGTGTGTGCTGTGTGTGTGTGTGTGGTGTGGTGTAGAGTGTGTTGTGGTGTGTTTTGTGTGAGTGAGTGTGTGCTGCTGTTGTTGTTGTTGTGACAAGCAAACTAATGGAAGTGCTAGGTTCTTTACTAACTTCATCAGAAAATCAGTTTGTGCTTGGCAAGGCTGGCATGTATGATATGAATTAACAGAAAACTAGTCTCCACTAGTAAATAAGACAGCACAAAGTATCTCACAGTTTGCTGCATTCTTTTACTATCTTGGAATATGTAATTGCCCCACCCCCCAACCTGTTTGTAATGGCATCCTTTCCCAATGATAATACTTACATCAAGATAACAAATCTATTTTGACAGGAATGGTTATATTGCTTTTTCTTCTTCATGCACACAATAAAACAGATATATAATCATGTTGTATAATGCTGTTAAGTGTGACAATATCTAAATTAATGGTAACAATCAAAGTGCACACTATACAATGATTCACCTTTATTGCTACATTATAAAGACCCCACCCCCTTCCATAGCAAATGAGTTTGGGTTTTTTTAATCCAAGGAAGTATGTCTGATGCAAATGGGGAGAGTCAATTCATTTTTCAGTTGACATTCTAATGTGGTCAGTCTTTCACTAGGTGACTGGGTTCTTCTCAGGTAAGAAAAAAAAAATTAGGGGTCTACTCATTGTCATAATGACATGCTCAGCAGACATCGAAATGTCGCACGTGGCAATTTATGCAACCGGTGACCCACATTCCTCAGGTCAATTGCACATCACCTTATCATCAGTAACTCGGCAATTAACGATCGATAAATCAACAATTCTTTTGTAAAACAGGTCATGTCATGTGCCTTTGGACTGATTTATGTTCTTTTAATTAGAATGGATAAGAAGTCAATACAAATAAAAACGATCAAAGTTTGTAGCTTTCAATTTGGGACGTGGAAAACTTTCCGGAACGATCGGTATGCAAACCGGTGAGTTCACTGAGCTTTCTTGAAGGTCTCCATCGGGTCAGAACACACCCCTGAGCAGGCGCTTTCTGATTGGTCGAAAAGCCGGCTAGCGATCTCGCCTGATGCTTTTCAGCCAATCAAATGGCAGTCCTTCCTGCCAACACATGCGTGTAAAATTTCAACAGTGGGCACCGAGTACAAACAGACAGGGCTCTATGCCAAGCTCAGCGATTGCCACGGGTAGCGGATTTATCTTGGATTGACACCCTGAAGGGGCGTGATATCAGTCAACCAAGGTTACCACCTCGATTTAACAACAGTTTATCACTCAAGAGCCATAACACAGCCTCCACTGGCCCAGACAAGATTTCATCATCATGTCTGCCCGGTTCGGTCAAAACTAGCGTATCGATTTTTTCCCTTCACAACAATCACTCTGCACTTCAACCATAAGCAATAACAATAACCCATGACAGTATCAAACTCAACACATCAACAAAGGATCTACATAAAAATCCTACTCACTGCAGTTAGTCTCGTCGGAATTATCAAGACAGTCATCATCCCCATCGCACATCCATGCTAGAGAAATGCACCGACCATTGGCACATGTAAAGTGCGTGGTGGAACAGGCTGCACAAACAAAATGTCAGATAATGAGATATGAACAATCACTGCAAAAAGAAATAACATTTTAGGCTTGGTACAACCTTAAGCTGTCAAAACTTGAAAATAACCAATCATTATTATGAGCTACAAGACTGCGATGCGGCAGACTGGGTTTCTAGTTCTACCATAAAAATCAATAAACAGCGCAGTGGAATATGTACGGATGCTTTAACATTCTTATTAGCATTAAATCAAAGTTACTGATATCACAAATTTTCCCTAACTTTGTGATATTCATCTAGGTGATTTACCATCAATACAAAATCGAGTTTTTCTCTCTCTCTTTCACTTAGACTGCAGCTGAAGACTACAAGGCGTGGTTGGTTGGCATGGCATGCCCAACTTACAATTTTCGTCGGCTGCTGCCGACGCCCAGCTTGTAACACAAATCCACAGCATCGCTGTCAGTAAATGCAGGCTCCATGATCGTTTCCACATCGTCCAGATGATGTTCTTACTCTTCCTTTCACAAAAGCTCAAACTAACAAATTTTGACAAATAAAATACTGTCACAAGTCGCAGACAGCGTGACCCTAGCGCCTCTCTTGACTGGAACGTCAATTCTGTAACCCGAGCACAACTACCGAGGGTGGAAAAAAGAACCGCCTGCCGGCTCTTCCAATAACTTTCAATTGGACTTAAATACCACTTCAAGTAATCAACTCCTGCAGCCGGTTTTAAGTTCTGTCCGCTATGATTAAACTCTGTTTTTGAACTACAAGTTTTGGACCGTGTTTTAAGTACACAGGACAGAACTGTTCTCACAACACGACTGATCTGCCGACTGCGTGTGTTCTCCGGCTCAGTTTGGTGACGTCACGGCGCGCATGGCAGCTAGCCCCAAACAAACCACACGATCAGCCCATACTATGATAATGAACATCACGCCACTACAAGCCCTACTATGAATAGAGGGCGTGTTCTCCATACGTTTATTCACACATGCCAAGCACGCTTTTTTCTGTTTTGAGCAGTAGATGCGCTACAAACCGAGTGTTTGTTATCTTGTCATGGACATCTAATGAGAAATTTATTCAATTAAAGAAAAAAAATAGATGGAAGAATAGACCAGATGAGCAGTGAGAGCTTGAGGGGGGGGGGGGGGGGGGGATAAGGGGGTGGGGGGGTGGGAGAGTTGATGACGCATCGGTATCCCCCGACCCTCCATTCATGCTCAGACTCATGGCGCGATTGGGTAATAACCAATGGGGAGGCCGCAAAGTCGCAGTGAGGAAGCGTTGCATTTCGAAATAATGTCCCAAGTTTTACAGTGACATTGTTGGCCTGAATAAATATTCCTGTAATATCCACACGGCCTATGAGAAAAGGCCTACCTATTACCATTTTGTTGAAAGCTGAGCTCTAGCATATCTGATTACAAAATTATACCTATCTTCGAGACAGAATTGTATGCGTGTGACTTCGAGCCACACACAAGCAAGCGTGGATGTTTGTGTGTGTGTGCCGGTGTCACAGTGGGATTGGGGGTAGTGTGGGGTGCTTTTTTTTAATTTTTAAATCGGCCTGCTTAGACATTGTACTTAAAATTAAGCGCTTTGATTTGTTGCTTTACAAGATTCAGCGCTATATAAATTCCATACATTATTATTATTATTAAAACGCAAGACTCTCTTCCGTACTGTGCTGTGACAATCACTGAATTTGAAGGCTGTGAGAATGTCAGCAGGGGGGGAGGTGGGGGGTCTCTCATTTCAGTATGCAGTACTCAGTAGGATTAGCAGAGAAGCTGGCTCGTGTTTTCCCGGTTGTTCCTCAGCAAACATACTTGTATTTGTTTATCTATTTACTCATTCATCTATTTCTTAACTTTTTACGTATTAATCTAGGTATTTATGTAATCATTTGATTTACATGCAATGCTTGATGCCGAGTACAATGCAGTCGTACGTCATATGCCGAGATGTGCTCACTAACGGATTTTTCAGACAATAGGCCCTAGTTTCACTTCCTAGTTCGTGTTCGCGCGAAACCAGTCCAGTTGCTTAAAAAAAAAAATCGATTGACTAATCAGTTTTGCCTAACAAGAGTAGGTAGGCCATTGTGTGCCGGAGGGAACGGATGACAATATTTATAAAACTGCATGCACTCGGAGACTGGATGAAAAAAAAACACATGAGTGCTTATTCCATTATCCTCGAAATGAAATAAATAAAGAAAGAAACAAATCATCACTACTTTACTTTAGTACAAACCACTATGCTGCTATACAGATAAGAGTTAGCTGCCTAGGTTGCAGCTTTAGGGCTGTTGAATTCAAAACTCAAATCATCCTTGATTTCTGATGATTGTGGCTGGAGGAGGGTTGAGTGCAATGACAGAGAATCTGGCATCTCATTTATTAGGCCTCAATGTTTATTCATGATTAGATCGTTTTACATATCAAGTTGGGTGGGTTTCTTTTTGTCATTACGTTTTTACAATACCTCCGCTTACTGAGTGGGAAGGTGCGTGGATACACTCCACTGTGGACCATCGCTGGTTGAGGGTATGTTTGAACAGCGCCTGGGCTTTATCACAGTTCTTGATTAAACCATTGACGCTGGGGACAACAGCAAAGTGAGAGGCTGTATGATCAGTGGCTTTTCCACTTATGGAATTCCACTTTACAGCTTAGTCTTTAGTGATCGACTATGACTCTCTGACTAGGAGGCTTGACTCGCACAGTCCTTATGTGCTGCAGCCCTGGGGGGCTGGTTGGCCTTTGGAGAACATCTCCAAGGCTGACTGTCCTAATGCCCACTTGGCTGAGAGAGTGGGGATGTACTGTGGGCAAGGCATCTCCACTATAATCAAATTTCTGCCCAGTTTCCAAAACAGCAGCTGCCTCCTCTGCTGTTTTGGAGGTCATCGTCGGACATGACGGACAAACATACACACATGTTTGAACAGCATTTAAAGATGGAATGAAGCATAGGCCATTACACATTTCACATGTCTACCATTCATTGTAGGTCAGTTAGTTGACTTCTATTTATTTGCCCACCAATATTCACAATTGTGCCCATCCACCCCCAAAACCCTGATCCAGATTACCACCCCCTACCCCACCCCTTCTTTTTTCGTCAGTCTAATGATAATAACAACCAACAACAACAACAACAACGAGGACAATGACAATAATAATTCCTGATGTCTGGGTGAAGGGTTATCCTCTGTAGACAACTGCCCCAATAATGAACACTAATAAACTGATATGATAATAATTAGGCCTATAACCCCAATTTGTGAAGAGACTTTAAAGTAAGGAAACAACGTTTCACAGGTTCCCAATAACTCCCGTTGTTTTATCATTCAGGTGGTCACTGAATGTACAGACTCAAAGTCTCTGTGTCTTCATTGTGATTAGGTCTGTAGGCATACACTAAAATGAATAACGGTAAAAATATCAAGAAGACATAAAACAAACAACAACAACAACAACAACACAAAAACAACAACAAAAAGGATCAGTTCCCACTATTAATGTTATAGGCCTAATTATTGTCAGATCAATTAATTATTGTTCATTATTCGGTCAGTTGTCTACAAAAGATAACCCTTCATCCAGACAGTAGGAATTATTATTGTCATTGTGGTCGGTCGTTGTTGCTGTTGTTATGATAATTATTATAACCAGTATTGGGCTTGGATACTTTCAGCATCCATGCACCACATTCTGACACTCTGTGTGTGTGTGTGTGTGTGTGTGTGTGTGTCCTTCTTTGGAGTGAAAAAACCCAACATAATTCAAAGATATTACGATACACATGGAAGGTGATTTGGTTTGTTGATGTACGTTTATAGTCTGCTAACACTCGGTGAAATTATACTTAAAACAATTGGGAAAAGGGGGAGGATGGAGGGATAAACTAGTAGGCCCTATAATAAAGCATGAACAACAGAGGAATAGCCCCGAGTGAATCAGTTATCCATGAACAAATGCATCAACCCGTTCCAATGCCGGATTCTTTATACAGATTATCTGGGCTTGGGCTTCGATTAAATAATTAGATATGTTCACGATGTTATGATTTAGTACAAGTGTCTGTCGCATTTTAAGAATATATGGATTTCCAAGTATTTAAACGTAATTCATGGGTAAGATTTGAGATATATATTGGGCAGGATAATATTTCTTCATTTTTATCTTGAAGAAAAAAATGTTTATGTACAAAAGTTTTCAAAAAGATACTAGCTTCGTGTTGTGCACATATCTGTAAACCACAGTCTGGTAATTATCTGATCCCACCTTGATTTTTTTTAACAAGCTTATCTGTGGGTTTTTTGTAAAATAAAAAAAATACTGCAGTAAGCAGGAACCCAAGCAACAACTATCCTGACATCTTTTGCTGCTATGGAATGAAACATATCTTGTATCTCAATAAATAAATCTTTCTTGACTTTTGAGTCCCAAACTTGTAAGCTGTGTAAAAAACTGATTTTGTGTCAAAACACATTTTGTGTGTGTGTTTAAATGGCAAAATTATAATCAAATAGAACAGCCAACGTCATAAGGATAGTGTACAGTTAAGCTGCAAATATTGACAAACTTTTTTTGTTTTTAAAAGACAATATCATTTTTGAATCTTTAAATCAGGAGCACTAAATGGTGTGTGTTTAGAAGGCACAGAAGAATATGGGCGTGTCCGTCCACGTCCCCGAGAAGTGCAACCAATCGGCAAGAAGTCCGCTGTGACCTACAACAATACAATCACAACAACAACAACAACAGCAACAAAATACCCAATGAACGGGCCAATCACATTGCCCACCTTGATCCAGGTGACCAATAACATCGCCAAAAAAAAAAAAAAAAAAGAGTTGATTTCGTCAGCCCAATTGTGCTGCAGTAAAAGCCACAACATGCGAATTTTATTATATTATGGATAATTTGGCCATGAACTGAAACGTTTCAGGTGGCTGAATGGCCAGCAGACAAACAAAAGGTTTTGGGGAAGTGAAAGGGCGAAGTTTGTTTCAGATGACAGAGAGAGAGAGAGAGAGAGAGAGAGAGAGAGTGGGCGTGTCAGTTCATTTGAGTTATGTTGCCGACCAATCCGTTTAAAGCCAGCCAATGACCTCAAGCGGCTTAGATCCACGTGACCACCACAGAAATTGATAGTGCAAAAAAAAAAACAACCAACAAAAAAACCAAAACCAAACAAACGAAAAACACGTAACTGGATTCCGTCAGTCCTTTTGCGTCAGTAGACGGGTTGTACGTGTGAGATTTATCTTATGATATCATTTGATTATTTGGGCAAGGATTTGAACTTTTCAGATGGCTGAGCTGCAAGAAAAACAAAGCTTTTTTTATTTTTTTTATTTTTTGGGCAGACATAATATAACTGATTAGCCTACTTTCATGACTGACAAACAAGACGCATGTCATACATGATGTAGTGCAGGTTTACAGAACCCCAAAAATGATGCACATAATTTGGAAGCAGGACGTTTTGTTTGTTTGTTTGTTTTTATATTCTACTCTGACTGTAGCAGTATTAACCTTTGCAGTTTAAAAACAGCTTCAAAAAAACAAAAAACAAAGATGGGCTGATAAACATGTAAATACAGATGTACACAACAGGACTGAGGTCCTAAAACTAACGCTGAATAACAATAATGATAATAATAACAACATTAAGGTGATGACGATAACAACAAGAACAAGAACAACAAGAACAAGAATAATAATGATAATAATAAGAAGAAGAAGAACAAGAAGACCACCACCACCACCACCACCACCACTAATAATAATAATAATAATAATGATGATGATGATGATGATGATGATGATGATGATAACAACAACAACAACAACAACAACAACAACAATAACCTACAAAATCACGTCATCAGTACTGAGCCCATTCTCTCGGAGTGTGCCAGAAATGTCAGGCTCTAACAAAAGACGCTGTTGGCACGGTAAGGAGGGGAAGGGTGGAGGGGAGGGGGGGGGGTGGTGTTGGGGGGGGGGGGGGGGGGGGGGGGAGGTAGAGACCAGACCAAAGGACAAGGAAAGAAAGGAGTGTCCGTTTTTTCCCCCGACATTATGCATCAGCCTTAGCAGACAGACAACTATGTTGCCAGTCTCCCTCTGTCTTTGTATACCATCATGAGTAACAAATTGATAATATTATCGCTCTTATTTCTTTATTTTCCTCTCATGAATATAGATATATAATAGTGACTTTATTTTGCCAATCTAAAAAAAAAAAAGTCTCACACAATAGACTCTTCATTCATAAGTGTTAGAGAGAGAGAGAGAGAGAGGAGAGAGAGAGAGAGAAGAGAGAGAGAGAGAGAGAGAGGAGAGAGAGAGAGAGAGAGAGTGAGAGTGAGAGAGAGAGAGGAGGAAGGGAGGGAGGGAGAGAGACAGACAGGAGAGAGACAGAGACAGAGAGAGACAGAGAGAGGAAGGGAGAGGAGAGAGACAGAGAGAGAGAGAGGAAGGGAGGGAGGGAGAGAGACAGAGAGAGAGAGAGAGGGAGAGAGGGGGAGGGGGGGGGGGAAGAGAGAGAGAGTTTTCCCTGGGGCTACCCATCATCGAACTGCCCTGTGTGTGAGTGGTGTGTGTGTGTGTGTGTGTGTGCGTGTGTGTGTGTGTGTTTGGGGTTTGTGTTTGGGTGTGCGTACGTGTGAGTGTTTGTGTGTGTGTTTGTTTGTGTGTGTGTGTGTGTGTGTGTGTGTGTGTGTGTGTGTGTGTGTGTGTGTGTGTATGGTGTGTATGTGTGTGTGGTGTGTATGTGTGTGTGAGGGGGAGGAACACTAATTTCTGTATTTTTCTGCAGTTGTTAACCTGTTATTTAGAAGTTTAGTTAGATCGATTTGATTGGTTAATTAAAAGGATTAGCTGGATGATTAGTTGGTTGATTGGATCGTTGGTTGACTGGTTGGCTGGTTGATACGTTAGTTAGCTGTTGCTGTTGTGATAATTTTTGTTATGTTCTGCAGGCTTTAGTGATAATTATTATGTAAATATGGGTAAACCCATGCCAGGCATGTGGGAAATCATTATCATTATTGTTGTTGTTGTTTTCCTTAATTATTGTTGTTCTAAATCTCGTTCCACCTGAGTTACATTATGCTTTAATTATTTTCCTCTGCTTATTTTCATCAAAATAGGCAGAGATTAGTCTACTTTTTTTTCGGCATTGTTTTAAACAAAACCCACAATACTAAATTAAACATTAGCTGGGGATTTTTTCCCACCCGTCACTGATATTAATTTGTGTTGATAGAATATTAGTCATAAGGGATTTTTTGGGGTCGTGGGCTGAAATAATAAACGAAATATATCTTGTTTTTCTTGTGGGATGTGGGGGGGGGGGGGGGGGGGGTCAGTTCAGGAAGAGGGGGGGGGGGGGGGGTAGAGAGAGCACCTAGATCTTCATTATTCCCTCCAGTTTGACTAACTTGCTATTTTTTTCTTCTTTTCTGGGACAGATTTGCAAACAAACACAACAAATGAAACTGATGATTGACCAAATATCTTATAGTGTTTAGCTTGTACGCGCAAACCCGCGCGTGCGCGCGCGCACACACACACGTACACACACACACACACACACACACACAGTCACCACAAACACACACACACAGTTACCACAAACACACACACACACACACACACACACACACACACACACAACACCAGTCACCACATACACAGTCACGAACACAGCACACACACACACACACACACACACACACACACACACCACACACACACACACACACACACACCACACACACACACACACACACACACACACACACACACACACGTCCTTCGGATGAGACTATAAGCCGAGGCCCCGTGTGCGAACGCATGCAGAACATCTTGCGCACACATTAAATCCTGTTCTGCTTTTCGAAAGAGTAGGCCATTGTGTGCCGGTGGGAACAGATGACAAAATTGACAAAACCGCATACACACGGGGACTGATGTAAAAAAGCACATGAGTGCTTATTCCATTATCCTCGATATAAAACAATCAATAAATAAAAATAAATAAAATAAACACACACACAGTCACCACATACACACAGTCACGAACACAACACACACACACACACACACACACACACACACACACACACACACACACACACACACACACACACACACACACACAGAGTCACCACATACACATAGTCACGAACACAACACACACACACACACACACACACACACAGAGTCACCACATACACACAGTCACGAACACCACACACACACACACACACACATGCGCACGCGAGCGTGCGCAATCACGCCACTTGTCATAACATCTGCACACCGCTCAAAACACGCGCGCGGCTGGTTTGCAAGGTCACTACGATTAAATTCAGGTCGCTGTCTCTGTCATAGTAGTAGTAGTAGTAGTAGATTTGGGCTCTTCAGATAACATCAAAAACAACAGAGATAACGACATAAGATAACTACGTGACAACAGCGCATCGAAGATGTGGGCTGGAGTGTCTTGTCGGTAGATAGTCAGTCCCCACCACAAACACCACAAACACCACACACCACCCCCACTCTTGTTTCGAGATAGGCCTACTACCTTGGTTGGAATCAGACAGATAATACAGATGAAGATCTGTGTCAGACATCAGTCATTTATTGTGTTCACCTTCAAGTGCAGACTCGGTGGTTTTTTTGAGAAATGTATCCTTGACAAGGTGGAGATATCACGACAGTTAAGGGTGGCCTGTGATTTGTAATGAAGTCTTCCTCGTCTTCTTCTTCTTCTTCTCCTTTCCTTGCAACAACAAGACACTACAAAGATAACGAAGGAAGCGAGACTGTGTTGGTTTTAGACATGGATTTGTTTTTGAAACGATAATGTATAGACGAGATGACAAAAGAACGAAGGGTAGCGTTTGTTCATATATATATATATATATATATATATATATATATATATATATATATATATATATAATATATATATATATATATATATATATATATATATATATATATATATTTGTGTTGTATTAGATATATATATAATACAACACAAAAGATACCATGTGAAATGAGAAAAGCTACAGTTTGTACACTTGAAGGGCGATTTTGATAACTTTGCATACTCAACAAGATTTTTACAAATCTACTAAAAATAAATAAATAAAAAGCGTAAGCACACACACACACACACACACACACACACACACACACACACACACACACACACACACACACACACACAAGGGCAAAAATAATAATAATAAAAAGCAAACAGAAAGAAGCTCAGCAGAATTGACCCTGACTAAAGTGAAGAGTTTCAACATTGTTTATTCAAAACACATATAGTTACATCATAAGCAGACAGTAACAATATTCAGCAGAGGAAGGGCATCAAGCTACACAGCTCATTTTCACGCCCCCCCCCCCCCCCCCCCCCCCCCCCACCTTATAGCAAATGTACATTGTTGCTTATGCACTCAAAGTGATTTTTCCATTCACACACACACACACACACACACACACACACACACACACACACACACACACACACACACACACACACACACACACACACACACACACACACACACATACAGTCATGTTTTCACACATACAACAATTGCACAGGGGGGAAAAAAGGAAGGAAAATATACAACAATGCTAAAAAATGCAAGTAAGCAACAACAACAACAACAAAAGTAATGAAAAATACACCAACGCACTAGGAAGCAATAGCTGAGCCCAAAGGGGAGGTAATACCCCCCTCCCCCCAAAAAAAACCCCAAACAAACCCCAACCCAACCAATATCGTTTATTAGGGAAGCCCACCAATACATGAGAGGAAGCACACCATCACAGACAGATCTGTTTGTATTTATGTTTGTTTGTATTCCAAAATCAGTTGGATTTATCAATAAATTCACGCATTGTTTTAATAATAATAATGATAATAATAATGATAATGATGATGATGATGATGATATATAATAATAATATAATAATAATAATAATAACAACAACAACAACAACAATAACAACAACAACAACAATAATAAATAATGGAATTTATATAACCCTGTATCTTGCACAGACAAATCAAAGCCTTGCACTCAACTCATTCTTACACAGTCATACAACCAATAGCAAGTAATAGTCCAAATGCACACACACACACACACACACACACACACACACACAGAGGTTATACACTTTGGCAGGGTGATGGAGTTTTTGGCTGTTGAAAAGCGGGGATATCTATGAAATGAAACGGGAGAGGAAAATCTTAGGTTTGAAACAAATATGTCTTGAGGCCGGATTTAAAAGTGTCACAAGAAGGCCTTTGGCTAAGAGAGATAGGGAGGCCATTCCAAATGGATGGACCAGAAACAGAAACAGAGAAAGAGCAATGGCCCTCAGGGGAGGGGATAGCTCATTGGTCAGAGCACTCGCTTTAAGGTTAAGCAGCATTGAGTGTGATTACCAAGTGGATGGGTGACCGTTTACTCGCCTAGGCTTCAGTATAGTCCCCCAGTTCACCCAGCTGTAAATGGGTACCTGCCCTTTTCAGGATCAGGGAAGGTAAAGCAGGGAGGGAGAGGAGATGGGCGACGCCCTCAATATGCTGGCCCCTAGAGAAGCTGAGGTCTCTGATGCCTCACTCCCCTACATAGGTCATAGGACACCTTTACTTTTTTTTTTACCTTTTTAATGTTTATCATTAAAGTTTAGCTGTCTATTGCCATAATTGTAATAAAGTATTTAAGTTCTTTTGATCGGGGTTCAAAGTACCGATTGATTGACACGGTGAACAGTTGTTTCTTTAGACAACACAATGAAGTGGCATTGTCAGTTTTTCAGTGTGTCAGCCACCTTTACTGCCCTAAGGAGACTTGAGTACTTTAAAACTGAAATTCCCATCTGAGATCACACTCTACTTTGCTATATTGATTAAAAGGGGGACATTTCAGATAACGGTGAGAACAGTTCTGAACCAATATGGTTATGTTCTGGAAAAAAATATATTAAAGCTATTTTTTAAAGAACAAGTTTCCCATGAAGTCGGAATGCAGCTACCTTAATGGTGGACAAAAACTGTCACATTATAATACACAAAATTGTCAACTGAAGGTGAAGGTGGGATGGGAGCTCTAGCCAAGGACCAAGACAAACCCCCCCACCCTCTTCGCCCCCCCCCCCCCCCCCCCAACAACAACAACAAAATTTAATTGGATCAACACAACATAACAGCAACACATAGAGAATGAGTACAAGCTTATATGATAATATATATATATATATATATTATATATATATATATATATATATATATATATATATATATATATATAGAGAGAGAGAGAGAGAGAGAGAGAGAGAGAGAGAGTAAAATCGCAATAAAAACACAACTGTGTTCAGCTTCATTTCTCCTTTTATGAATGCTGACAGAAATAAAAGGAGAAATGAAGCTGAACACAGTTGTGTTTTTATTTTCATTTTACTATTTTACCTCAACTGTGTGCTTGAAGGGAGTGGCGCCCAGCAGAATTGTGGGTTTTTATCAAGACAATGATATATATATATATATATATATATATTATATATATATATATATATATATATATATATATATATATATATATATATCAAGCACTCTGGGTGGCTAATCAATACAAAATAATTTAAAGTTTGGAAAAGTATGATTGTGATAATCAACCAATTTCATGCCAGTGGGTAGTCACTTTGACTTTGCCTTTCTTATAAATTTTCCCCCCTTAACTTACTGCAAAGTTAAATGCTAGGCCTCTGAAACTGATAAACAGGCAGACTTGAGGTATGTTGGTGAGGAAGAAAAAGAATAAATGTTTATAATGATCAAAGCCCAGCTTTTAGCTAAAGTGAACGAATCACATCCTTACTACAACCGGAATTTTGCAATTAAGCAATCAATTCCTGCGTGCCTTTCCCATCGCCTTTCTAAGAAACTTTGTGTGTGTGTGTGTGTGTGTGTGTGTGTGTGTGTGTCTGTGTGTGTGTGGCAGGGTCCACTGCTCGCCTCTTGTGTGTGTGTATGTGTGTGTGTGTGTATGTGTGTGTGTGTGTGTGTGCTTTAGATAAGACGCGTGGTAGTGACTGACTGAACGGGTGGGCTGATACAACACGTTCCTCATATCAACAGTGTTACTATATTGGAAGGAGACGCGTGGGTGTGAGGAGATAACCTACTTTTGGCTAAATCCGATTGGACGACAGCAAGTGACGCATCTTCCGGTTTAATCTCCCCCCTCCCCCCTTCCTTATCCCCATCCTCCCCAACCCCTTTCTCCTGCCCCTACTGTTCTCACCACTGCACTCCTACCTAGGCCTACTTCTTGTTTCCCCCTATATGATGTCGTTAAATGGATATTTTGTCCCTAACTGGATTAAGACGCTCTACTGCCCAAACCTGGTCAAAAAGTAACTTGAAATTATCTCTAAACTACTCGGCACATCGTTTTTCTATCAACGCACAGGAAAAATCGACATAAATAAAAACTCATTTTGAGACTGCAAACCAAAACCAAGTAGACTTCTCCTGAACTTTCATCACGATAAATCTGTAGTTTTTACCGGATTCGCACGCTCACAAAGACAAATAGGAATTTATCAGATCTGGAACGGTTTGTCTTGTGATGTGCAGTCTGTGTGCATTGGCAGCCCACCTGGTGAAGGACAGGAGAAGGGTTGGTTGTTGTTTTTTCCTGTAGGAAGTTTCCAGACCCCAGGACAAGTTTTTGTTTGCATTGAGCCTGTCCGCTTTACGACAAAAACCTTTTAAGGACACAACATAACTTGCATCTCTAGAATGAGTATTAGACTCCCCTCCTTACCCTCCACACACCGATATTTTGCTTTTATTGTTTTGGGTTTGTTTGGTGTTGTTTGTTTGTTTGTTGTTGTTTTGTGTGTTTTTTTTTTTTTTTGTTGGGGGGGGGGAAGGGGGGTTAAAACTCGTCTGTTCTTCTGTTTTTCTCCTCAGAGCAGTTTTTCTTTTTGCCCTTACTGCAATAGTTGTTTCATTAGGCATAATTTCCAATGAAACTAATGTGTTAATTATAAAGAAGGAAGAGTGGTGTAACTGTACTGTACCATTCTCTCTACATCTCTCTCTCTCTCTCTCTCTCTCCTCTCCTCTCCTCTCTCTCTCTCCTCTCTCTCTCTCTCCTCCTCCCTCCACACCCACCCCCATCTCCACTCACTCTCACACTCTCTCTCCTCAAAAATAAACAAATATTACTTTTTGTGTCTGTTGTGTTGTAGTTTGATGTGTTGTGTGTGTGTGTGTGTGTGTGTGTGTGCAGATAGAATATTTACAAAAATTGTTTTTAGAGCAGGCATGTTATTTTGTTTGTCTTTTGGTACCCAATAGTACTACACTTTTCTTTCTTAGTCTTATAGTCCATAGTGAGCACTAGGCTCAACAGCGTCCCTCCCTAAGTTCAGTTCTTGGCAAGGGTCTTGGCCTTTCCATGTCAGCTGGGGTTTCAGTCACTATGCAGCTTCCCCGGTCGTTTGGGGCGCCCTCTCTTCCTTTTCCCCTGTGGGTTCTACTCCAGCGCTTGTCTGGTGATGTTGCAAGGCTCCTTCCGTAGGGTGTGGCCAACCCAACGCCACTTTCGCCGCCTTACTTGGACTTCCATAGGCTGTTGGTAGTCTACACTGTTACACCTTAAATCATATTTTGTTTGTATCAGCAAATGTTATGCATCCTATTAAACAAATGTTTTGAGCGTCAAAATCCTCTGAAGTTCAAAGTTTTTGGAGGGGCAGGGAGGGGGTTGGAGTCCAGTTTCCTTGAAAAAGTTGTTAATTTAGGAAAAAAAACCCAACAACAACCCCAGATTGTGTACATATTAGGCGCAACAAGAGGCTCACAGCTTACAGCATTTTCGAATATCAATCAAAACAAAAAAATCAATAATTTGGCAGCTGAAAAAACATCATCATAACACAATCTTTAAAACAACACAAAAAACGCACAATCTTTTTTTCAAACAAGTATGATCAACAAATCAAAATCAAAATCAAAATATATATTTTATCTCGCTCCCATTACACATTGACAAATTTTGGAAAACAACATATTGGTCAATTTGCATTGTAAACTATAGCCTTCAGCTCCTGCTTTGATTTGTACGTTTGTTTAAACATGGATTTATTCTCAACATAGACAATACACTTGAACATCACAAAGCAATTACATTCTAGAGTATCAACTATTGTTTGTTTGTCACACATTTTTCAGTTTTTCCCCCAGACCAGAATAATAAAGTAAAGGTAAAGGTGTCCCATAACCTTTGTGGTCACAGGGGAGCGAGGCATCAGAGCCCATCTCCTCTCCTTCGCGGCTTTTAATTTCCCTGACCCCTAAGAGGGCAGGTACCCATTTACAGCTGGGTGAACTTGGAGGACTGTACTGAAGCCAAGGCGCGCAAATGGTCATCTATCCAAGTGGTAACCACACTCTGGATGC
Source organism: Rapana venosa (assembly GCA_028751875.1). NCBI lineage: Eukaryota > Metazoa > Mollusca > Gastropoda > Neogastropoda > Muricidae > Rapana > Rapana venosa. Next base: position 22,082,167 of record CM054140.1, read on the forward strand.
TGCTTAACCTTAGCTGGGGAGAAAGCGAGTGCTCTGACCACTGAGATATCCCTTCCCCACAATAATAAAAACGGCGATAATTTCTGTCATGTGTCGTCTAGACATAAGACCATAGTTATCTCTTGGAGTGTGGACTGTTCAGATTTATGGTAGATTATTATTTATTCACACTGGGGTGTCGCTTAGTTTTCTTTCTCTGTGTGCCTTCCTGTTTCAACCTGTCTTTTGTTGTTTGTTTGTTGATGTAGCCTACTTCTTTATAAATAATAATCTTTTGTTCGCCTTGTTATTTTGTCCTTCAGTGCTGCTCCTGTTATCTCTTCAAGGTCGGACAGTAGAGTTTAGCATAACAAGATAAAATCAGGAGTTGATTTCGTGTTTTATTTTGGTGTTTTTTCTTTCTTAATGTACTGTTTTCTTTCAATTGCCCTCTATTTGGACTTTCCAAGGAAAAGAGAGAGAGAGAGAGAGAGAGAGAGAGAGGAGAGAGAGAGAGAGAGACAGAGAACAGACAGACAGACAGAGACAAAGACAGACAGACAGACAGACAGAAGGAGAAACCGATTTCCTTCATATGGCTTTGTACAGCTTAGCCATGTGTGTGTGTGTGTGTGTGTGTGTGTGTGTGTGTGTGTGTGTGTGTGTGTGTGTGTGTGTGTGTGCGTGCGCGCGCGTGTGTGCGTGTGTGAGTGTGTACGTCTGTGCTCATGAGTGAGCCTGCTTGCATGCAGGCGAGTTGTGTGTGTGTGTGTGTGTGTGTTCGTGAGCAATCTTGCATGCATGTGTGTGCATTGTTATTTTTGTCTTCAATATCACGTCTGTTCACTATTAGTAATATTAGACGAGGAAAATGTTGGGGAGGTTGAAGGAAGAAGGGTAAGAGAGTATTGGGGCTATAAGGACAGAAGGTTGAAAAGAAAGCACGTGTGTTGGTAGTGTCTGCTTAAAGAAAACCCAAACCTCTAAAATTTATTTTCAACATGTGAAAAACTGAAACTCAACCAATAACGTAACACGAAACATAAAATAGCGAAATGATGGGATAGCTCAGTGATCAGAGCACTCGCTTCCCCCCTCCCCCTCCCAATGTTAAGCAGCATCAACATGGTTACCACTTGGATGGGTGACTGTTTGTGCGCCTTGGCTTCAGTACAGTCCCTCAGTTCACCCAGCTGTAAACGGGTACCTGCCCTCTTTAGGGTCAGGGAGATAAAGCAGCGAGGGAGAAGAGATGGGCGCCGCCCTCAATATGCTGGCCCTAGAGAAGCTGAGGTCTCTGATGCCTCGGTCCCTTAGGACCTTATAGGTTATGGGACA
>CM054140.1:22088483-22093483 GCA_028751875.1 Rapana venosa
ACACTCGAAGGTGGCAGAAAGAGGGGAAGACAGAACAAGTCATGGATGGACAACATCAGAGAATGAACCAGGATGAATGACTCGGCACTACTGCGCAGAGCCGAGGACCGAGATGGATGGAGGAGGCTTACCACGGCATCGTCTTTCGTGTCTCCCCCACGACCGCGAAGGTCACGGGTCTGATGATGATGATGACAGTTGAAGTCAAGTTTCACGACATAACATAGCTGTTACATTACCTGATTTTAACAGAAGAACCAGTAAATCTTACTAGTTTCATGTCTTATGTACACATGTTATGGACATGTCCAGCATGTTTGACTACGATGAATGTTAAAGTGACTAAGTGGGTCCTCCCTAGAGCTCTAAAGTTCACCAACAGTGAGTATTTTTTGGGTTATTTGTTTTGTTTTGGTTTTTTTGTTTATGTGACCGTTTTTGCCTACCATGAAGGTAGCCGCATTCCGACTTCGAAGCTGATGTCTAAACACTACACCAGTGCCCATACGTTTTTTAAAAAATTTATCCTCCACTCCTACTGGCACGCAATAGCCTACTCTTCCGAACGGCAGAACGGGTTTTAACGTGTGTGCAAGAAGGTTCTGTGTGCATTCTCATACAGGACCTCGGTTTATAGTCTCATCCGAAGGACTTTTCGGGAGAGCGGAGTCGGTACTGATGTTAATTAACTCCAGAGACAAAAAAAAAAAAGATCCCCTCGAACGAGGTACCTCGATGGTGGCTCGAACCCGGGCCCGTCAGATCGCGAGCTCTAACCACTTGGCTATCCTGAAAATGTAATAAACTAGGCTATGCATTTGACACAGATGTAACGAATGATAACTGTGACTGATACGAAGAACCAGGAGAGAGAGAGAGAGAGAGAGAGAGAGAGAGAGAGAGAGAGAGAGAGAGAGAGAGAGAGAGAGAGAGAGACAGACAGACAGACAGACAGACAGACAGACAGACGGACAGACCTAGAGGTGAAGACCTGGGCCAGATTAAATTAGATTAGTCGACTTTCGAGAAGGGATGTTTCAAAGCAAACAACAGAAGTTAGAAATGTGATATATGTGTTGATGGGTTGATGTGTGTGTGTGTGTGTGGTGTGTGTGTGTGTGTGTGTGTGTGTGTGTGTGTGTGTGAGTGTGTGTGTGTGTTTGTGTGTGTGTGTGTGTGTGAGATATCTGATTAAGGAAGTATACGCGGGGGACAAATTGCCTATACAGCAGCGATGTTCATATTTCATGTAATAAAATATATATAATTTATTTACACTGCAGTTTGTGTGTCTCAGTCTTTTTGTTTGTCATCTTCCCTATGTGGGTGACTTCTGACAAATGAGTCTTTACGCCTCTCTGTCTGTCTGTCTGTCTGCCTGTCTGTCTCTGTGTCTGTCTGCCTGTCTGTCTCTGTCTGCCTGCCTGTCTCTGTCTGCCTGTCTGTCTCTGTCTGTCTGTCTGTCTGTCTGTCTCTCTCTCTCTCTCTCTCTCTCTCTCTCTCTCTCTCTCTCTCTCTCTCTCTCTCTCTTTCTCTCTCTTTAGTTTCCAGAGTTTTTCAAGAGTATTATCTTGCGAGTGAGTTTCTATTCATGTGGAAGAGGGCGGCTTTCAAAATAGTTATTCACCAGTGTTCAAGTCTAAATACACCAACAGCTACATCAGTTGCTATACTGTTTAGATCTCCAGATAAAACCATAAAAAAAACCCACAACAACGTCATCATCAGAAAGAAACCCCGCACTGGGGTCAGACATTCATTCTCCCAGTAAATTTACACCGTTTTCAATAAAAAAAACAACAACAACAACAACTAACAACAAAACTGTGATTCATCGGGTGAGGTATACACACAAATATGAAACAAATATTTCAATAAACCAAGCATATTTTTGTTGATAAGAAACACAAAGATACTAGGACAGTGTATTCTTCTGGACGCTAAGCATCCTTCCCACAGTCCCCACATCAGAAATCTCCTCTGAGACATAAATAATTTCTATAACAACAACAACAACAACAACAACAACAGGACAGTGTAAGTCTAAGCAACGTACACCAGAGACAACATAACGTCTTTCTTAGACGTATGATATCACCTGGTACAACAGCCACGTCTTGTGAACTTCATCACTGGTTTATAAACTATCAAGTAATCACTACGTTCATCAAACCAGAGGGCGGCACAACAGAAGACATCCACAACAGACTGGGCAAGGCCATGAATGTGTTTAGGGAGATGAACAATATCTGGAGATCAACTCAGTACAGCACCAACACCAAGCTGAAGCTATACCAGAGCTGTGTTGTGTCTACGCTCCTGTACGGTTCTGAGTGCTGGAGGATGACGGAAGTGGATCTTACCAAACTTCGATCCTTCCACACCATATGCCTGCGAAGAATTCTCCGGATCTTTTGGCCAGAGAAGATCTCCAATGAAGCACTACTACGGAGATGCAGGCAAAAGACATGGGAACCATCATCACCAGACGACGGTGGAAGTGGATTGGGCACATCCTCCGAAGAGACCCACAGTCAATCACAAGAACAGCATTGCACTGGACCCCAGAAGGAAGGAGAAAGAAAGGAAGATCAAAAGCAACGTGGAGGAGAACTGTAGAAAGTGAGATGAAAGCCATGCAGCACTCTTGGGGATCAGTGACTAGGTTGGCCCAGGATAGGCAGGAGTGGAAGTGCTTTGTTGCTGCCCTACACACCGCTGGGTGTAATGGCTAATGATGATGAATCACTACGTTAAGCTGTAATAAACTTGTGAGTGTACCCAGGATATATAAATTTTAATATATGATAGGAAGTGAAGAGTTCGACCCTGTCAAGTAGTCTTGAAGCGGGTGCACTTCCACATCAGCACCATGACATCACCCTTATCCTCATTGATCATCATGCAATCATAGAATATTGCCTCTGATTCGGTAGGCTCTGGTCTCATGGTGACCTCAGATTTAGTTTCTCCATACACTTGTGTGTCTTTGGCGAGTTTGGTGTCAGGGCTTTAGGGGTTGGAGGTTCACTGGAGAAGGTCGTTGGAGGGACGTTGCCTGGTCACCTCCCCGGGGTGGGCCTCTGACTCAGTCTGGTTCGGCGTCTGAGCTATTACTGTCGTCAGTAGGTGGAATCCTGCGTATGTTAGCTCAGAACAGACACCATTGAACACCACCAAAGTCACCCAGCAGCAGTGCAGGGCCCCTCTGGCTGGCTAGTGGCCCTTATAGCGGACCTAGCATTGGTGGGCTCCCTGTGGATTTTCGACCCCCAAGATGTGACATGAGGAATGTGGGTGTGGTTGGGGCGGAGAGGTTGAGATGAGCGGAGTGAGAATGGCAAGACCAGAACATCACAGAAGATGAGGCAGCAAAACAACAAAAACAACAATCAAACAAACAAAAACAAACAAAAACACCCCAACCTTGTGAGCATACAGGTGATCAAAAATACATTATATTAACTTAACAGTATCCATGTAGGTCAAACTACAAGCTTTCTATCACTGCAAAACTGCTGCACTGGTGGATCTCGAATTTAGCACGGGTATTTTGGGAATGCAAACCATTATGGTAAACCTCAAGTTTTCACAGGTGTTTTCCCTTAGCCAGACTCTCTAGACTCTCCAGATGATAATTCTTACCATTAATTGCTTTAATGGATCCATCACAGCTCAGCAGGTTAGGCTACAGTGTGATCTTGCTCTCATATCGTCTGCCTCGTTTTCAAATTCGCTGCTGAATCAGCAAGGTGACGATGTGTAGTGGATAAGATGGTATTGACCTGTAACGGGGAAATGACCCAGAAACGATAATGGCATAGCTTTTGATTGGTTGTTTTTCTGGCATTTTTTTAATCCTTGGGTGGGTTTTTTTTTCTTAAAATAATTTTTAATTATTGGTGGTTTTTTTATGACAGTTTTATGTCGTTTTAGAATGTAAAAAAATAATACCATGGGTCACTGATCTCTCATACTGTCTGTCAGTCAGTCAGTCTATCTGTCTGTCTGTCTGAGTTAAAACCGACTATACAAAGGACAACACAACAAATTGGTGTACAGCAAGCCATAGGTTTGCTTACGGCACTGCAGAAGGTGAATAAATTGCAAGAATGATGAGCTGCGGCTATAAACTAGGCTAAGCCAATCCATAAGAAATAAACAAACACGAAGATACCACTTTTTCCTGTTGCTTTCGTTGATAAAATGCCAACCACATAACTACAATTAGAATATATTTCCTTATACTACTTCTTCTCTACCTTCCCTTACTGCCTGGCATGCTTAGTGCAAGGGACGGGGTAGCTCAGTTGGTCAGAGCACTCGCTTTCACCCAGTCAAGGTTAAACAGCATCGAGCGTGGTTACCACTTGGATGGGTGACCGTTTGCGCGCTTTGGCTTCAGAACAGTCCCCCAGTTCACCCAGCTGTAAATGGGTCATCATCAATGCCTTTGTGCCTTATTGGCACGTAGGGCAGCAACAAAAGTTCTCCACTCCTGTCTGTCCTGGGCCAGCTTCTGAATGGTTCCCCAGGTATGTTGGAAGGTCTTCAGCTCTGCTTCAACAGTCCGACGCCAAGTGTTCTTGGGTCGTCCTCGTTTGCGTTTACCCTCTGGTGTCCAGTGGAGGGCTGTTCGGGCGATGTTTCCCTGTTCCCGACGGCAGATATGCCCTATCCATCCCCATCGCCTATGCATGATGATGTTGTCCATGCTTTCTTGGTTGCAACGGGCAAAAAGTTCTTGGTTGGAGATGGTCTCAGGCCAGAAGATGTGCAAGATTCTTCTGAGGTTCTTCGAGTGGAATGTGGATAGTTTGTCGAGGTCACTCTCAGTCATCCTCCAGCACTCCGAGCCGTACAAAAGGGTGGAAAGTACACAGCTCTGGTATAGTCTTAGTTTGGTTCTAGTGCTGTACTGGGACGATTTCCACACATTGTTCAGATTTCTATAAGCATTTCTTGCTTTGCTAATCCGGTTCTTGATGTCGCTGCCTGCT
>CM054140.1:22098483-22105983 GCA_028751875.1 Rapana venosa
TTTCGAACCTCGACCGAGAGGCCTGTTCAAAGGGAATTTTTTGGGGGGGCCCTGGAGTTAACATCAGTATTGACTCCACTCCCCCCGACAGTTCTTCGGACGAGACTACAAACTTAGATCCTGTGTGCGAACGCACGCAGAACGTCTTCCGCCCACGTTAAAACCCGTTCTGCCTTTCGGAATAGTACACCATTGCGTACCGGAAAGCACGGAAGAAAACTCCCCCCCCCCAAAGTTCCCCAAACAAACAAAAATAAAAACCGAAATAAAAACAAGACAGCAAAACCAACAACAGCAAAACACAAAGCAAAAAAAACAAAACAAAACAAAAATCAAACAACCCTCACCCCTCCACCCCAAAACCAACCACCCACACCCTCCACCTACCCCCGAAAAAAAAATGTATGGTTGTGTATGTGTGTGAGAATGTGTTAATTTTTAATATTTTTGTGGAGGGTTGCATGCGTGTCGTGTAAATGATTTGAAGGCAACCGCTTCGATTTGTTTGCTTTACAAGATTCAGCCTATATAAAAACCATACATTCTTCTTCTTCTTCTTCTTGTAGTTGTTGTTGTTCTTCTTCTTATTGTTGTTATTGTTATTATTATTACTATTATTATTATTATTATTATTATAATCATCATCATCCATGCACCTGTAAGTCTGTCTGCGGCGTCTGTCTCTGTACGTTTTGTCTCTTTAAATACCCTACCAACCAACCTACATCAAACCGACATGCTCAAGCTACCCCGATCGCTTATTAATTAATTATTTATTCAATTATTTATCTTGTTTGTTTATTTTTGCGTTGTTTATTTCGTATCCTTGACAGATTCTTGAGTGGACACCGAATACCCCCACCCCCAATTTTTTTTTCTGCTTCAGTGCTCATGCATGGTCTTGGGAAATCTAGTATGGTCTATTTGCAACAACAACCTCACCACTTGGCGGGTTTTCTAATAGGCTGTACACTGTAGTGCAGGCCTAAAACTAGTCCCTCCCACTACTGAGTTTCTCACCCTTCTAGTAGGCAGTGTACATGCTTTCTGTCCTAAGTCCTATGTCACTCTGTGCCGCTGCAGAGCCTTCCAGCAGTTTGGTAGAAAGAAACCAGTTAGCTCACTGCCAACCTGTTCTTTTCAGGATTCAGGATTGGGGACAATGGTATTATTATCTCAGAGGCGAGACATTCCTGAACATTGCGACATTACTGAAGAGATTCAGGATTCGGGACAATGTTATTGTCTTATAGGCGAGACATTACTGAACATTGATGATGATGATGATGATGATAATAATAATAATAATAATAAATGGAATTTGTATAGCGCTCAATTTTGTAAAACAAACAAATCAAGCGCTTGCAACATTACTGAAGAGATTCAGGATTCAGGACAATGGTATTATCATCTCAGAGGAGAGACATTACTGAGCATTGCAACATTACTGAAGAGAATCAGGATTCAGGACAATGTTTTTATTATCTTATAGGCAAGACATTACTGAACATTGCAACATTACTGAAGAGATTCAGGATTCAGGACAACGTTTTTATTATCTTATAGGCGAGACATTACTGAGCATTGTAACATTACTGAAGCGATTCAGGATTCAGGACAATGTTAATATTATCTTAGAGGCGAGACATTACTGAACGTTGCAACATTACCGAAGATAAGAATAAGACAACAACAATCATCATAATAATATAATGATAATAACTACTACTACTACTACTGATAATGATAATAACATTAATAAAGAAAAAATAATAACAACAACAATAACAGTGACCACTCTTTATCCTTTCTATCGCCCATTACATTTTAACCCTCCCCCCCAAATTGATAACCTCAAAGCCTATTTCCACACACACACACACACACACCACACACACACATACACACAACTACACAACTACAGCCATTCAATTTAAAACATGGATGATGACTACAATACATTTATTTGTATTGTGTAGTTAGCAAAAGTAGCCAGCGAGCAAACGAATGAGGACTATCCTCCACACACCACCCAGGCTATTTACTTATATATATATATTATATATATATATTATATATATATATATATATATATAACACACACACACACACACACAGGAGAATCTCCACAGGAGTGTGGTGTGACTGACAGGCCTTAGACCTAGGTGCTAGCCTAGCCTACACTTTATGTACTGGTGCTTATTGAAAATGGAACCACTCATTCATGAAACGCCATCGAGCTTGTGGAGAAAAAAAAAAAAGCGGGGATGGGGTGGGGTGGGGTGGGGGGTGGGTCGGAGGGCGGGGGAGGGGTAAGGATTTGGGGGTGGTGGAGGTAGGGAAGGGTGGTGTGGTTGGGCTGGGGGCGTGGGGAGCAGATTTTTTTTTTCTCGATCTCTTGCAAAATGTCGTCAGTGTTTGTGGTTGTGTTGTTGTTGTTGTTGTGGTTGTGTGGTGGGGGTGGTGTGTGTGTGTGTGCATGGATCCGCGTATGCGTTAGCGCGTGCATACGAGTGTGTGTGCGTGTGTGTGTGCTCGCGCGCGCGTGCCGCCCTACGTGTACGAGTACGTGCAAAGGTGCGTATGTATGTGTGTGTATGCATGCGTATGATTGTGCGTGTGTGTGTACGCGCGCACGCACGCGCATAACATGCATGTGTGCGTGTGTGAGTGTGTGTGTGTGTGTATCTGGGTGTGTACATAACATGCCTGCGTGCGTGTGCGCGCGCGCGCGCGCGCGTTTGTGTGTCCCCAAAGCAGCGACCACTCCCTATGGTGACGACAGTACCATAGAAGCCTGTGTACATGTACACATACAACATACGACCCAAGGAGTTTGCCAACAACCAGCCGACAGGAAACAGCCCAGCCGACAACTCTACCCCCAGTGGGGTGGGTAGGGGTGGGTGGGTGAAGGCCGAAAGCAAGAGAGAGAGAGCGAGGAGAGAGAGAGAGAGAGGGGTGAGGGAAGGGGGGGGGGGGGGGGGGGGGGGGGGGGCTGAGTAAAGCGGCTCTAGCAGGGTAGGGTGTGTGGTGTAGTTTGAAGGCTGTGGCTGAAATTCCTTGCCAGAAAATGTCTTAGGCCTAGGCTTTTTTTTGCTCTCTCTCTCTCTGTCTTGACAGGCTGTTATGTTCAATCCCCCCTTAAAGTCGAGTCGCGGTGACGTCACAGTCACAGTCCATATCTTTATTACTCACAGGAGGGGAAAAAAAGAAAAAAAAAAGGCTGAGCACTGATTGTATACAACAAATGTGAAGGTCATGTATGTAAGTTTGGTGGGGGCGTTTTTTTTGGTACTGAAAGCGGAAAAAATGCATATTTTACCCACCTATGAAAAAATATAGATAAGCTTTAGTTTCCCTGGTGACGTCATAACTACCCCCACTTTAGAAGGATCGAGACATACGCCAACAAAGTCGCCATGCAGAGGAAGTCTGGTTTTGGGTGGTAAAGAACTTGAGCTGCCACACCTTACAACCAGGGTGGGAAGGGGAGGTGGGGGGGGGGGGGGGGGGGGGGGGGGGGGGGAGAAGAAAACGGAAAAAAAAGAAAAAAAGAAGAACGGGAAAATGGAAACAAGAGCTTAACGGATCATTTGTCAACGCACATACGCTACTCTAACACTTGAGGACCAGAGTACAGTTACTTTAGTGCTTCCAAGATGTTGCATTCCTTTTTTTTTTTCTTTCTTTCTTTCTTTCTTTCCTTTTTCTTTTGGTAGGTAGGGTGGTGAAGGGAGGTGGGGGTGAGGGGGTGGGCTTCTATCTCCAGTGGAAACCTGTGTGTGTGTGTGTGTGTGTGTTTTTGCAGTTAAGTGCATGTTGGGCAGTGCAGGTAGAGATTAATAATAATGTATGGAATTTATATAGCCCTGAATCTTGTAAAGCAACAAATCAAAGCGCTCAGATGACCTTTTTTGTATATCGAGGATAATGGAATAAGCACTTATGTACTTTTTTTTACAATTAGTCCCCGTGTCTATGCGGTTTTGTAAATTTTGTCATCTGTTCCCACCGGCACACAATGGCCTGCCTACTCTTTCGAAAAGCGGAACAGGATTTAACGTGTGCGCAAGATGTTCTGCATGCGTTCGCACACGGGGCCTCGGTTTATAGTCTCATCCGAAGGATAGATATGCAGATAGAGATTAACACAGTGCAAAGTGCATGTAGAGATTAACACTGCAGATAGAGATTAACACAGTGCAAAGTGCAGGTAGAGATTAACACAGTGCAAAGTGCATGTAGAGATTAACACAGTGCAAAGTGCATGTAGAGATTAACACAGTGCAAAGTGCATGTAGAGATTAACACTGCAGATAGAGATTAACACAGTGCAAAGTGCAGGTAGATATTAACACAGTGCAAAGTGCAGGTAGAGATTAACACAGTGCAAAGTGCAGGTAGAGATTAACACTGCAGGTAGAGATTAACACAGTGCAAAGTGCAGATAGAGATTAACACAGTGCAAAGTGCAGAGATAGAGATTAACACAGTGCAAAGTGCAGGTAGAGATTAACACAGTGCAAAGTGCAGGTAGAGATTAACACTGCATATAGAGATTAACACAGTGCAAAGTGCAGGTAGAGATTAACACAGTGCAAAGTGCAGGTAGAGATTAACACAGTGCAAAGTGCAGATAGAGATTAACACAGCGCAAACTGCAGATAGAGATTAACACAGTGCAAAGTGCAGATAGAGATTAACACAGTGCAAAGTGCAGGTAGAGATTAACACAGTGCAAAGTGCAGATAGAGATTAACCCAGTGCAAAGTGCAGAGATAGAGATTAACACAGTACAAAGTGCAGATAGAGATTAACACAGTGCAAAGTGCAGATAGAGATTAACACAGTGCAAAGTGCAGAGATAGAGATTAACACAGTGCAAAGTGCAGATAGAGATGAACCCAGTGCAAAGTGCAGAGATAGAGATGAACACAGTACAAAGTGCAGATAGAGATGAACACAGTGCAAAGTGCAGATAGAGATGAACACAGTGCAAAGTGCAGAGATAGAGATTAACACAGTACAAAGTGCAGATAGAGATGAACACAGTGCAAAGTGCAGAGATAGAGATGAACACAGTGCAAAGTGCAGATAGAGATGAACACAGTGCAAAGTGCAGATAGAGATGAACACAGTGCAAAGTGCAGAGATAGAGATTAACACAGTGCAAAGTGCAGATAGAGATGAACACAGTGCAAAGTGCAGATAGAGATTAACACAGTGCAAAGTGCAGATAGAGATGAACACAGTGCAAAGTGCAGATAGAGATTAACACAGTTAAAAAAAAAAAAAATTTGCAATGATGCGATAAGAGCTCAAGTGTGTGTGTGTGTGTGTGTGTGTGTGTGTGTGTGTGCGCGCGCGTTGTTGTTGTTGTTGTTGTTGTTGTGTTTTGCGTTGTTTATGTGTGTGTGTGTGTGTGAAATTAGTCCGGCTATGACCACAATAACAACAAAACATCAACAACAGCCAACATACAAACAAGAAGAAAACTAAAATCACTCAAGAACACCCCTCCCCCTCTTCCCTTTTCCCAAGCGCCCACACACACACACACACACACACAAAGACACACATCGCACTTAGTTACTCACGGAAGCAGTAGCTGAAGATTAAACACACACACACACACACACGCACACACACACACACACACATATATATATTATATATATATATAATATGAAAGAGAGAGAGAGAGAGAGAGAGATAACACTAAGCTGTTTTGCATAAATCTGCTGAATTTTCAAACAGGGGGCCTGCAATACCTGAGTATGCATAGAGTGGAGTTGAATAATGAATTATCAAGCAGTCGGTAATTTCCTTATGACATTGTATGAGGGTCCCCTGTATGGAACCACCAACGTCCACTTGGGTCACCTGATCATTCCTATTATATAGTTAGCGTCTGCTCCCTGTGTGTGTGTGTGTGTGTGTATGCTTACAGCTCCCCCTCTCTCCTCTCCCCCCCCCACCCCCCTTTCTTTCCTCCTTTCTGGGTGGTGTGTGAATATATCTGAAGATGTCTAATCAGCGTATTATATATTATTATTACCTCGTGATTTTGATTTTATTGTACTATACTGTACTATACTATACTATACTATACTATACTATACTATACTATACTATACTATACTATACTATACTATACTATACTATACTATACTGTGCTGAATTGTGCTGTGCTATGCTATGCCGTTTTATTTATTTATTTATTTAAACCACTTTCAGTCACGGCAGATTTCTCTGCGTGAAATTCGGGCTGCTCTCCCCGGGGGAGAGCGTGTGGCCACAAGAGCAGCGCCACCCATTCTTTTTTGTTTTTTGTTTTTGTTTTGTTTTTTGTCTGCATCTGTATTTGTTTTCCTATCAGAGTGGCTTTTTTCTAAGAATTTTGCCAGGGACAACTCCCTTGTTGTCGTGGGTTCTTTTACCCGCGCTGAATAATTGTGTGCAATACACGGGACCTTGGTTTATCGTCCCATCCGAAAGACTAGCGCCCAGACCACCACTCATGGTCTAATGGATGGGGGAAAAGTTTCGGGCCCAAACGGGATTTGAACCACCGCACTCTTCCGACCCGGACTTTTCGCTTTCTAGATAGGCGCGTTACCTCTAGACCACCGAGTCATGTCATGTCATGTTATATTATGTTATATTATATTATATTATATCATACTCTGTTCTATTTCATCACATTTTGGCTAGCTTTTCCCCTGGATGGGGGGGTTGGGGGGGGGGGGGGAGGGGGTGATGAAGGAGGAAATTCCTGTGATGTCACATTTTGTTTGATTTAAGGTGGATTGAACACACACACACACACACACACACACACACACACACACACACACACACAAACACTTTCTCTCTCTATGAAAACACACACACACACACCTTTCTCTGTCATGAAAACACACACACACACACACACACACACACACACACCACACACAGACACACACACACACTCCCTTTTCTAAAACACACACACACGTGAACACACACACACACACACACACACACACACACACACACACGTGAACACACACACACACACACACAAGCACATACACACGACACATGAACACACACACACACCACACACTGACACACACATCGTCCTACTAACTCTCCAATTTTCCCTGCCACACACTGTGTACGAACTTCCTGTACCTACCAAGATATACAACACTCTGACCACAAACTTTGCCAGGAAAAACGTGCCCTACTGCCTAATTTTCCTTCAACTATGGGTGTAGTTGCGAATGTCCTGTCCTACCTAGTATAACAAAACCACTTCATCCAAAGCTTTGCCGTAGAAATGTGCCCTTCCCCTCAAATTATAACTTTATCTGTATAGGGGATTGAAAGACAGTGAACAATGATGACAATTTAGCCTAAATTTCTGGTAGTACGGTCTGCCGTCGTCACTCGAGATTTATTATTTTCCAATAGATTAGAGCAGGGAGTGAAGACGGCGAGATAGAGAGT
>CM054140.1:22113483-22115983 GCA_028751875.1 Rapana venosa
TTCGAATAAAATTTAGACGGAATGTATCTTTGCCTGAGATAAAAAATAGCTGGACAGCAGAGCAAAATATGAACTTGGTCTTCGTTATCACTGTTACACAATGGACATATCAAATTGTTATCTTTATTCTTTTTATAACGGTTAGAATGCAGTGCCATATCTGTAATGCCAAATCTAAACATCGTTAAATAACGCTTTACATGTCTATCAATATCCAGTGACAAATAGAGTTAACACTTTGTTGATGTTTTAAATGATCTATATAATGAAAATCTTTCACTTGAGAGAGAGAGAGAGAGAGAGAGAGAGAGAGAGAGAGAGAGAGGAGAGAGAGAGAGAGGAGAGAGAGAACCGAACTCGAACTCGAACTCGAAAGATTTATTCACAAAAAGGCCATTGGCCCATACATAAAGGGGGGGGGGGGGGGGGGGTTGCCGAACTGCTTAGTATTTTATTGAGAAAAATAAGGAAAAGCACAAACAACAAAATGTTATGGCATAACCACAACCACCACAAGAAAAATCAATTACAAAAATATGATTTAAGAAACCAAGATATCTCTTATTCTAAAGGCTTTACACAAATATAAAGCGAGCTAGGCTGCACACAATCTCAGGGTGACTAGACGCCATGAGTAAACAGAATCTATATAAATAATTAGGCTGTCTACAAGAGAGTGAGGAGAAGAGAGGAAGAGAGAAGAGAGAGAGGGGAGAAGAGAGAGAGAGAGAGAGAGTTGTTCTTCAGTTTAACGTCCTTCCACTAAATAGTGATATCAGACGTGTGTGTGTGTGTTGTGTGTGTGCTTGTGTGTGTGTGTGTGTGCGTGTGTGTGTGTGTGTGTGTGTATGTGATTGTGTGCTTGTGTGTGTGTATCGTGTGTGTGTGTGCTTGTGTGTGTGTGTGTGTGTTGTGTGTGTGTTTGGGTGTGTGTGTGTTGTGTGTGTATTGGGTTTTGTTTTTGTGTGTGTGTGTGTTGTGTTGTGGTGTGTTGTGTGTGTGTGTGTGTGTGTTGTGTGTGTGTGTGTGTTGGATGTGTGTGTTGGTGTGTGTGTGTTGGATGTATGTGTGTGTGTGTGTTGGATGTGTGTGTGTTGTGTGTGTGTTTTGGGTGTGTGTGTGTGTGTTGGGTGGGGTGTTGTGTGTGTTGTGTGTTTTGTTGGGTGTTGGGGTGTGTTGTGTGTGTATTGGGTGTGTGTTGTGTGTGTGTATGTTGTGTGTTGTGTGTGTGTTGTGTGTGTGGTGTGTGTGTGTGTTGGGTGTGTGTGTGTGTGTGTGTGTGTGTGTTTTGTGGGTGTGTTGTGTGTGTGTGTGTATTTGGGTTTTGTGTTTTTGTGTGTGTGTGGTGTTTTTGTGGGATTGGGTGTGTGGTTTTTGTGTGTGTGTGTGTATGTGTGTTGGTTTTGTGTGTGTGTGGTATGTGTGTGTGTGTGTGGTGTGTGTGTGTGTTGGGTGTTTTGTGTGTTGAGTGTGTGTGTGTTGGGTGTTTTGTGTTGGGTGTGTGTGGGTGTGTGTTGGGTGTGTGTGTGTTGTGTGTGTGTGTTGGTGTGTGTGTGTTGGTGTGTGTGTTGTGTGTGTGTGTGTTGGGTGTGTTGTGTGCTGGGGTGTGTTGTAGGGGAGTATTTTCTTTTTTTAAAATTTTATTTTATTCTTTATATTTAGGATAATGAAATAAGCACTTATGTGCTTTTTTACATCCAATCCCCGTCTGTGTACGGTTTTGTAAATTTGTCATCTGTTCCCACCGGCACATAACGGCCTACTCTTACGAAAAGCGGAACAGGATTTAATATGTGCGCAAGAAATTCTGGGTGTGTGTGTTTTGGGTGTGTTGTGTGTGTGTTGTGTGTTGTGTTGTGTTGTGTGTGTGTGTGTGTGTGTGTGTGTGTTGTGTGCGTGTGTGTTGTTGTGAGTGTGTTTCTCTCCTGATGGTGATCTGTTCATATCTCACCTTGCAGCTTGTTGTTTGTTTATACCTCTGTCTTACCTTCACTTCTTTTCTCTTCTCTCTTTCTCTTCTTCCTTTTACCATTAACCGTTTCATTTCGTAACTTTTTTTTTTTTTTTTTTTTTTTTGGGGGGGGGGCGGGGCGGAATGGGTGGAACGCTAAGGAAACTGACATTTTTATTTTCGAACTTTGCTTATAATGTATTCAAGAAACATGTATTTTGGGAAGGTTGTCAGTCAGTTCATTATTTGTGATATTTTCATTCTTCTTCCTTTTTGTCCAGCGCTCACGATAGCAGCTCCCGAGAAACTGACAAATGCTCTCTCCCCCCCTCCCCCCCCCCCCCCAGTGTGTGTGTGTGTGTGTGTGTGTGTGTGTACATTCGGACTTGTTAGAACTCTAAGTGGCTATTGGTTGCATGACTGTGTAAGAATGAGTTGAGTGCAAGCGCTTTGATTTGTCTGTGCAAGATACATCGCTATATAAATTCCATTTATTATTATTATTATTATTATTATTGTTCTTCTTCTTATTCTCTTCTATTGTTGTTT
>CM054140.1:22120983-22128483 GCA_028751875.1 Rapana venosa
GTTCATGGTTAGAGTCATATACTTGCTTGTGGCCTCTTGTGTGGATTGGTGGCCTCTTGTTGGACTGATGGTCTAGCGGTAAACCAACCTACAGGTCCTAGAAAAGTAGAGTTCGATTTTTGTGGGAAGCCAACCTTTTCCCTCATCCATTAGTAAGTGACAGGGGGACCCCAGTGCTTGATAGTCTCCCCTAACGACTGATATCCAATATCCCACGTAAAACATACATAAATTCAGGGCCCATTAAAAAAAACACCAAACCCTTCAGTACCAAGAGAATTGTCCCTGGCAACATTATTGGGGAAGGGGGGCGAGGATCACTATTACAAGGAAACACGATTTTGTACGCACCCCCAAACAGGGTAAAAAAAAAAAAAGAAGAACTAGCTGATACCGTATTTGGTGATAGATGTACTCTCCACACATAGAGCTTGGTGTAAAATATACACTCTCCACACATAGAGCTTGCTGTAAAATTTTCAGAAAGACTTCCATCAGTTAGGAGACTCACTCTCTCTCTTCTCTCTCTCTCTCTCTCTCTCTCTCTCTCTCTCTCTCTCTCTCTCTCAATGTATGGGGACTGAATGTAAAAAAGCACATAAGAGCTTATTTCATTATCCTCGATATAAAAGAATAAAATAAAATAAATAAATAAAATAGAGCAGGGTAAGTTTCACGTGAAGAAGTGTGGGGTGACTAAGAGAGGTGTACAGTTGCGTGGTAAGTAGGGATCATTATTTTGTGTGCCTAATCCCTCTCACAAAAGTTCAAAGCGCTTACAGAGATGATTCATACACAATCAGGCAGACGGTATAGCTGAGTGGTTGATCAAACTTCAATCTTATGAGTCCATGAAGTCGTGAGTTCGAATCTCCCGTTGTGTCTGGTGAATTAAGGGTGGGCATTTTTTAAAAATCATGTCCCAGGTCAACTTTAAATGCACAGCTGCCAGTGCCTTAATTCTTTTCGTGAATACACATACAGAAGGTCAAATATGCGCTCTAAAGATCCCGTTATTCATGTCAGCGTTCGGTGGGTTACTAACGCCAACATACTCAGCTTACATCCCCGAAGTCGGAATGCAGCTACCTTCATGGTGGGTTAAAAAACGGTCATATACTCCAAAAATGTCACTATTGGTGAACCGCACAGAGTTCTAGCCGAGAAAAGGTAAAATAAAACAATAAAATAAAATCAAACAAAATAAAATAAAGCACTGTATGGGAAGTTTGTGTATAACATTAACACAGTTATGAGGGGGTGGGATAGCCTGGTGGTTACAGTGATGTATTCGTGATTTACTGACCCCCATTGTCAAGAGGATATTTTTCCTCTGGAGTTAACATCAGTGCCGACTACACTCTCCCAAAAAGTCCTTCGTATGAGACTATAAACAGAGGCCCCTTGTGCAAACGCACGCAGAACATCTTGCCCACACGTTAAAACCCGTTCCGCTTTTCGGAAGAGTAGGCCATTGTGTGCTGGTGGGAATGGATGACAAAACTGACAAAAACTGCATACACACGGGGCTTGGATGGGAAAAAAGCACATGAGAGCTTATTCCATTACCCTCTAATAAAATAAAAGGAAGGTGTAATGCTGTGTTTTGGCTGGTAACTAGGACCCCATAAAGCGGGCTTGATGGCGGGCTTTCAGAAAGACGCAACAAGCACGCAAGGGTGGCGCTGCTCTTGTGGCGACGCGCTCTCCCCTGGGGAGAAGCAGCCCGAATTTCACGCAGAGAAATCTCGTGACTTAAAATGGTATAAAAAAAAATAAAAATAAAAATAAAAACAAAGCTGTTGACCCTGTTTGCCTCATTACGTTGAATTTTCCCTTTGACAGAGATGGCAGCCATGGCCATTACTATCTTTAAATGGAGATGGAAAGTTCAGCGGCAAGATATCACCGGTCACTAAATGGACGTCAGCAAAGTCACACTGCTGCATTCAACAGTTGTCAGTAATGGGCGATACAGGTCAGGGTGAACTGGAATGAGAACAATGGAGGGAGGGGGAGGGGGGAGGGGCGGGGACAGCCTCGTGGTTAGAGCGTTGGGCGTGTGGAATATTTTATAGGGGATGGCTTGGTGGTTAGAGTGATGCGCTCGTGATCTGCTGACCCCGGTTCTAAATCTGGTTCAAGAGGATTTTTCTTCTTGAGTTATTATAACATCAGTGCCGACTCCACTTTCCCCCCCCCAAAAAAGTCCTTCAGATGAGACTATAAACCGAGGTATCGTGTGCGAACGCACGCAGAACATCTTGCGCACACGTTAAAACCCCTTTCCGCTTTTCGGAAGAGTAGGCCATTGTGTGCCGAAGGGAACGTGTGACAAAACTTACAAAACTGCATACACACGGGGACTGGATGCAAAAAAAGCACACAAGCGCTTATTCTATAATCTTCTGAAGAAAAGAATAAATAAATGTAAATGCGTTATGTGGTGCAGCTGCATGCACAGTTGGAAAAGTCAGTCAAGGGAAAAAGAAATGTGATGACTAGTTTGATAGTACTGGATGCAAACAAAAGAAGCAAGAGGCGAAGAAGAAAGAGGTTGCTAAAGAGATTTCAGCCATGTCAGACAAATCAGGTTAAACCAAAAGGTCCTAAAGTACAAAAAAAGGGTAAAGGTGTCCCATAACCTATGTGGTCATAGGGGAGTGAGGCTTCAAAGACCTCAACTTCTCTAGGGGCCAGCATATTGAGGGCGGCGCCCATCTTCTCTCTCCCTCGCTGCTTTACCTTCCCTGACCCTAAAGAGGACAGGTACCCATTTACAGCTGGGTGAACTGGGCGACTGTGCTGAAGCCAAGGCGCACAAACGGTCACCCATCGAAGTGGTAACCACGCTCGGTACTGCTTAACCTTAGCTGGGGGAAAGCGAGTGCTCTGACCACCGAGCTACTCCATTCCCAAAAGGTCCTAAAGACCCCATTAAAATATGTATGAAAAATTCCCCCGCCTTTAAAATTCACAAGACGCCCCTGCCGAGAATCAAACCCTCAACATCATGAGGGCCATGGGATTGAAACCAAGCGTTCTTATCCACTTTGCCTTAGTGTCTGTCATGACGAAAATGAAAAACATAAAAAAGGTTAATTTGATGCGACTATTTTCTTTTTTTTGTGTGCGCACAAAAATGCTTTGAGTACTCACTCATACAATAAGCATTGCTTGTACTCAGTTTTATGTATTGGTCTCTCTCTCTCTCTCTCTCTCTCTCTCTCTCTCTCTCTCTCCCTCTCTCTCTCACTGTCAACAATTCATCCTTATTTAGTTATTTTGTTTTCTGCAAGATATAGCGCTATATAAATTCCATGTATTGTTGTTATTACTGCTGATTTGTTGTAAACGAATAAAATACTGTTTAAACCAACCAAACAAAACAAAACAAAAACAAGCAGATTATAAAACACAGTGAACAGAAGACAGTCAACAATATACTCTGCTTGCATAACATTGTATTGCTCAAGAATTGTACTATTTCAGGGGTGGTTGGCAGCGCCAAAGTGGGATGACTTGCTGTTACCACAATCACTAAAATCGGATATCTCCACTGGGACTGTAATATAATCAAAACAAGAGTAAAGCACAAACAAAAAATTCAGAGAACCACGCCCAATAACAACACCAACATGACTAGAACCAGACCATAATATTAATTTTTTGTCCTGACCAGTAAGTAGACTACACTGACCAACTAACAACTCATTAAGAGCCGGAGCTTAAAGTAATTAATTATACAGTATGAAGAAAAACATGCCCGTACTTGGTTGTGGGTTGTTTTTTTTACAGAGTTCCCTACCCCCCCCCCCCCCCCCCCCCCCCCCCCCGTTTCTAAACACTTCTGGTGGATTCCAGTTTCATGACTCACTCACTCACGCACTCATGCAATGCAGGAGGTTCTAGTCCCAATACAATACAAGTGGCTTAGTGTGTACTTCAAGTCTTCCTCTTATTCCCAGAACCTGGCTGTACTTACTTAACCTACTGCCGATGTTGTTACTTAGTTGGTTTGTCAATAGTCCTGCTTCAACAGCCTTTTGTTCTACCCAAGGTTTTTCTTGTTGTTGTTGTTTTTTTGTTGTTGGTCTTAACCCCTTTCTTAAGATTCTGTCTCTTTAGTCTGTCTGTTTGTCAGTCTTTCTCTGTCTCTGCCTATCTCTGTGTCTGTCTGTTTGTCTGTCTCTGTCTGTCTGTCTGTCTGTCTCTCTCTCTCTCACTGAGTCATCAATTCATCATTGTTTTGTTGTTTTGCTTTCTGTTTACTTTGTGTAAGACTTCATGCGCACTTTGTTACTTGATAACGTTGTGGTTTTCCTTTCTAAATGAGAATCTTCTCTCTCTCTCTGTCTCTCTCTCTCTCTCTCTGTCTCTCTCTGTCTCTCTGTCTCCGTCTCTCTCTCTCTCTCTCTCTCTCTCTCTCTCTCTCTCTCTCTCTCTCTCTCTCTCTCTCTCTTCCACAAAGCCCAACAACACACCCATCTTCTAAGAAAAACCTCTCATAACAATAATATTGTCTGCTTATGTCATGTTGATTTCTTGGAACAACATGTGCTTCATCATATTCGTTGTCAAATGCTCAGACAGCAACAATCGTTTGCCTGTCTTATGAGCGAAAATGCGTTGCGCTGCCGTTAAGCCCCCGACAAGTCAAGCCCAGCGCATCCGACTTCAGCGTGGGAGAGATTTGTTATCTCTTAAGTCTTTCTGGGAAAAAGGCAGGAAGATGGACCAAGAACGCAGAGGATGGACAAGAAGGTGATGACAAAAAGAAAATGAGCAAAAGAGGGATAGAAAAGAGGGAAATCCTAGCAGGGAATTTCCAGAAGCTTTGGAAGGACACACAACTGAAGATTACTACATATGTTTTGATTTTCTTTTTAAGATGAGAATCTCTCTCTCTCTCTCTCCTCTCCTCTCTCTCTCTCTCTCTCTCTCTCTCTCTCTCTCTCTCACACTCACTCACTCACTACCACTCACTGTTTATCAGTTCATCATTTTCTCTTTCGTTTTCTTTTTTTTTTGCGTGGTTTCTTTTATAGTCCAATTATTGTTCTGTCTTAATAATTATGCGCACTTCCTTTAACATATGCCAGTCTCACCACTTTAGGTAGAAGGACGTAAAATTGAAGACTGCTACATATAATTATGTTATGGTTTTTCTATTAATTTAGATGAGTTTTGCTGGGGTTGGTATTTTCCTTTATCCATGACAATCCCTATTCAGGGTAAGGGCTGGATGAAAAAGTAAAGTACGTGAATGCTTGGAACCTTTGGAAATAAACATCAATCACACACACACACACACACACACATTCTCTCCTCCTCCTTCTCTCTCTCTCTCTCTCTCTGAATCGGAATCCGAATTTCTTCTCTCTCTCTCTCTCTCTCTCTCTGAATCGGAATCCGAAATCCGAATCTCTCTCTCTCTCTCTCTCTCTCTCTCTCTCTCTCTCTCTCTCTCTCTCTCTCTCTCTCTCTCTCTCTCTTTATTTATAATGGGTTTATTTTGTTTCTTGTTTGTCTGGGATTGTTTTTTGTTTGTTTGTTTGCTTTTTTTCTTTTTCTCTCTTTTTCTTTTTTAAAGTTTTTTTCCTTTTGCTTCTACTGTTTGAAATATGAGTACTGAGTTCATTATAATATGTGACCCTACGGGCGGGGACTGGATGTAAAAAGCACATGAGTATTTATTCATTATCCTAGACAAAAAAAGAATTTGTCTCTATTACTTACAATGTGTAGATGTTCTTTTTATGACTTTATTGGGGTTTCCCCCCTCTTTATTGTGTGAGTGTATGGGTATTGCACTTATTTTTTTTATTATCATGACATTCAATTTGTATGAGTATAATTAAAAAGTGTTGGTGTTGATCGTGTGCTCTGTGAGTATTATATATTTAGTATTATCCCTGAGATACACCCCCCCCCACACACACACACACCCACACACACTCACACTCACACACACACAACCACACACACACACACACACATTTCAGTGTTCAGTGTTCAGTGTTCTCTTTCTCTCTCTCTCTCTCTCACTCACATTCTCTCCCTCAATGACTGTATAGGTTTAGATTAGATTTCTTCTTTTGTTTTGTTTCTTGTTTTTCTTGTGTGAATATATGGGTATTGAATTTATTTCATTATCATGACATATAATTTGAAACGAGTATACTCAAAAATGAGTGTTGATGGTGATCGTGTACTGTTTTGGGAATTATATATTGGATATTATCTTTGAAACACACACGCACACTCTCTGTCTCTGTCTCTCTCTCTCTCACCTTTTATCGTTTTGCTTATAGTTATGGTGTATCCTGATGAAGGATTCATATTTTATATTTTCAATACTTATTGGACTTGTCCTCTGTACTTAAGTCTTAATGAGTGCCCTATTTCAATATCTTATTGTTATGTGTAACAAGTATATGTACCATTTGACAATGTGTAGATGTTTATCTTATGACTTATTAAGTTTGGTTGTTATTTTTCTTGGTTTTGTTGTTGTTGTTGTTTCTTTTTCTCTTCTTTTCCTTTTTTTCTTCTGTTGCTGATTTGGTTTTTCTTTCTCTTTTGTTTGTTTTGATTGTGGGTTTTTTTCGGGGTGGTGGTGGGGGTGGGTGGGGGGTGGTGGGGGGTGTTTTTAGGGTTTTCTTTTATTAGTTTGCTTTGGGGGGGGGGGTTGTTGGGGGGGGGGGGGGGGCTGTTTTGAAAAGGGTTATTTCCTCTTGTTTCTACTGTGAGACTGTATAAGTGTTGGGTTATTATTAAGATATATCCCTACGGGCGGGAACTGGATGTAAAAAAGCACATGAGTGCTTATTCATTATCCTCGAAATAAAAGAATTCGTCATTGTCATTGTCATTCTCTCTCTCTCTCTCTCTCTCTCTCTCTCTCCTCTCCTCTCCTCTCCTCTCCTTTTCCCCCCCAACAAAAGACCAAGACACTTCATCTCTCAAGAAAAAAACAACACCCTCTTAAGCCTATAGCTCAAGCACTTATGTATTAAGGCCGCCCTGCCACAAATACGAAGAAACACCCTCTAAGGCTCAAGCACTTATTTATGAAAAGGCCGCCCTGCCACAAACAAAACAAATAGGAAGAAAGATCGACATGACCGAGAACAGTAGACTAGTAGCGAAAGACTACTATACGTATATCTCCAACCACCAACCAACCAACCAACCAACATTTGACACATGTAGGCTTCTATATACAGCAGTATAGTACTATCCACACACACACACACACACGGAGATAGCAGTATAGTACTATCCACACACACACACACACGGAGATCCGGTCATTGCGTTTGTGGTATGTCCTATTAGATGTGGAGGGGAAAAAATGCCCACCACCAGTGGAACCGGTTTTTGGGGGACAAAACTTCGAAGCAAAAACATGTGATCTGAGGAATACAAGGCCCTGGTTTTCGTTTTGTGTTGGTTTTTGTTGTTGTTTTTTGTTTCTGTTTTAAAATTAAAATTTTT
>CM054140.1:22133483-22138483 GCA_028751875.1 Rapana venosa
ATGACACAATATTGACAAAACTGCATGCACATGGGGACTGAATGTAAAAAAAACCCCCGTACCTGAGTGCTTATTTCATTATCCTCGAAAGAAAAGAATAAAATAATAAAACGAATAAATGAATAACTATAGGCAGAACGGTGGGTTTTTTTTAACGTGTGCGCAAGATGTTCTGCGTGCGTTTGTACACGGAGCCTCGGTTTATAGTCTCATCCCAAGAACTTTTTTTAAAGGTACGGGTGGGGGGGGGGGGGGGGGGGGGGGGAGTGGAGTCAGCACTCCAGGGTAAAATTCCCTAAAACGGGCGCCTCCGTGGTGGCTCGATCCTGGGCCGTCAGATCACGAGCGCAATGCTCTAACCACTAGGCTATCCCACCCTCCCCCCTTTCCCCACCTCCACTCACCCATATTAATTACAGGATCTTTAACGGGCGTAATAGTCAATCTTCTGCATGCGTGTAGACACAAAGGGCATGGAGCACTGGCAGATCTCTGCAAACTAAAGCTGTATGGCCCACGAGAGGAGCTGGAAAGGACTTGCCACTATTTTCGTAAGAGTAGGCCATTGTGTGCCGGTGGGAACAGATGACAATTTACAAAACCGCATACACATGGGGACTGGATGTAAAAAAGCACATAAGTGCTTATTCCATTATCCTCGATATAAAAGAATATTTTTTTGTTTAAAAACACATCTGAGAGTGTCAAAAGGGAAGGAGAGAATAAGGAGACTGGGGGGCGGGTCTGCTCTGTAAGTTGACCAGAAAAAAAAAAATTCCTCCACCTTTCAATATATCACCTGATTGTGCTGACGAGATTCGAACCTACGATTTCGTGGGGCCCATAAGATGTAAGTCAGCGGTCTCATCCACTCAGCCCAGGCTTCTGTCACCCCTTCATCATCTTCTTCGTGGAACGCCCGAACAGCAACTATTGTTTGTCTTTTATTATGAGCGAAAATGCCTTATGCTGCCGTTAGGCGCCTGACAAGCCAGGTCCAGCATATCCTCCGACTTCTTTCGGTGTGGGACAGAATTGTTATATTTTAAATCTTTATTGGGGAAAATATGCAGAAGGTGGGACCCAAGAATAATAAGCATAATCCTAATAAATGTAACTTATATAGCGCTATATCTTGCAAAGACAAATCAAAGCGCATGCATTCAACCTAATCTTACACAGTCATGCAATCAATGATGAATAATCAATAGCTTAAGAAGAAGGTCTAAGAAGGCAGAAAATAAACCAGAAAGAGGTGATGAGAGGAAGATACGGAACAAGGCAGAAACAAAAGTATATTATTTAAAGGTAAAGGTGTTCTCATAACCTATAAAGTCGTAGGGGAGCGAGGCATCAGAGACCTCACTTCTCTAGGGGCCAGCATATTGAGGGCGGCACCCATCTCCTCTCCCTCACTGCTTTACCTTCCCTGACCCCAAAGAGGGCAGGTACCCATTTACAGCTGGGTGAACTGGGGGGACTGTACTGAAACTAAGGGGCACAAACGGTCACCCATCCATCTGGTAACCACGCTGGTGCTGCCTAACCTTGCCTGGGGGAAAGCGAGTGCTCTGACCACTGAGCTATCCCGTCCCTAATCTAGCTAACCATGCATGAAAATAACAGTGGATATCCCAACTTTTTAATTTTGTTGGGATATCCCAACCTTACTTTGACAATATGAGAGGTGTGTCCTCTGCTGATCAGTCTATTCAAAATCGGTGGACAACAAACGAGACAATCTGACTGACAGTAGTGACATGAAGATAGTGATTTCTTTGGTTTGGAAAATTCACGAGGCAGATGGATGTAACCAACTGTAGTCAGTTGAATAATGGGGACTGTGGTGTAGTTCTATGGTATACAGGGCACACGCACACACACCCACATCTTATCACTGACCCATTCTCTCTCTCTCATATTGTTATCCTAAGTCATATTTTTGTAGCTGGCTTTTTGTTATACAGTAACATTTTGTCGTTACTATTGCTTTTACCCCCACCAAAATACTAAGCAGATCGGCAACCCCCTTCATGTATGGGCCAATGGCCTTTTTGTGAATACATAATTTTCGATTTCGAGTTGGAGTTTTCTCTCTCTCTCTCTCTTCTCTCTCTCTCTCTCTCTCTCTCTCTCTCTCTCTCTCTCTTGTTCTGTACAGGACACACGCACACCCACATCCTATCAATGACCCATTCTCTCTCTCTCTCTCTCTCCCTCTCTCTCTCTCTGTCTATTGAGGGAAAGATAGGTTGTGCCCTTTCCAAACGCTAATTGAGGTCATTGTTCTCCTGTTTCTGCCTGCAGGGACATTGTGGCTGAATGGATTACCTGTCTGACTGCCATCCCCTGGGCCTATGACGTCCTGGGTTCGAATCTCAACCAGCCATGTCTGGTGAATTCACTGTTGGGGATTTTTACAACCTTACTGGGTCAGCTTTTCAAGCACAGACAGACCTGCAAGTGCCTTCGTTCCCTTTGTAGTCAAACGGTCAATGAACGTGCACATTGATGACATTAGGCAAAAATGTATCCCAGCAAAATAAACCAACCAGCCTAATTAGTGTCTTTAGACTCTGTTTGCTACTTAAGGTGTCCCATAATGTGTAAGACAATACAACAAATTCTGTGCATTGCCCCTAAAAGACTCCCCCCCCCCCCCCTTCCCCCCCCAAAAGCAGCTTGAGGGACTAGTGGAAATGATTTATCTCTTCATGCATTGACCTGATTCATAAAGTTGGTAGACACTGCCTATAAACACAGATTAGTTTGGTTTTTTTACTGACAATAAATAATATCAAGCACACCAACCCCCTTTAAGCGGTCAACTCGTGATCCAGAGGTCGCGGGTTCGATCCCCGCTCGGCTCGGTGTTGTGTCCTTGGGAAAGACACTTTACTCCTATTTTCCTCACCCCACCCAGGTGTACAAGTGGGTACCAGCTCTGCTGGGGAAGTATCTGGCGACAGACTAGCGTCCTGTCACAGAGGTGGTGAAAAACCATCAGTTCGCTTAAGGCTACAGAAACCGGGATAAGCTCCGGCTCCAAGGGCCTTCTGGCTCGAAAGAACATACTTTTTTTAACACCAACCCCCAAACTAAACAAAAAGTAATAAATCATGGCGCTTTCTCATCTCCTTGTGCTGGGGCGAACTCTGCACTTACATAGGGTGACAGATGGTATGACGAACTGTAAAGGTTGGGTTTTTTGTTGTTGTTTGTTTGTTTGCAGGCGTTGCAGGAGATTGGTTTATTCTGAATATTGTTTCATCCTTGTCCAGTTTGATCCGGTGTGACTGGTTTTATAATTAAATACAAATCCTGGTTTCAATATCATGCGTGTTGTGGTGTGTGTGTGTGTGTGTGTGTGTGTGCTTTCTTGTATTTAACATCTGTTTACTGTAAGTGATATTAGGCTCTGTGTGGGTTTGTGTGGTGTGTGTGTGTGTGTGTGTGTGTGCGTGCGTGTGTGCGAGCGCATAACTATGTGAGAGAGAGAGAGAGAGAGAAAGTGGTGGTGTGTGCGTGCGTGTGTGTGTGTGTGCGCGCATGCGCGCGCGCGCGTTCGCTCTTGTATATATCAACGTCTGTTCATTATAAGTGATATTAGACTGAATGTGTGTGTGTGTGTATGCGCGCGCGCGTGCGCGCGTGTGTGTGTGTGTGATTGAGAGAGAACTGTGAATCAGGGCTTCTTTACATCATGTTCTCAAGGAAAAAACAAACAACAAACAACCATATAAAACAAACAACAAGCAAACAACAACCCAAACAAAAAAATCCAAACAAACGACATCAAAAACCATACGCGGACAGTAATAATCGACATTTTTAAACACACCAAAAACGAAGATTCAAAAATGATAATGCTAATCAAACACTGTAAACAATAACTAGATAAATGAGGGTGACTGTCACACAGGGGAAACAATGGAGAAGGAAAGAAACACAACAACAACAACAACAAAAGCAAACTAACAATAAGCAAGCACAAAACAAACATGGAAAACAAACAACAACAACAAAAACACAAAACCCCCAACCAAACAGGAGATAGATAGATAGATAGAGAGAGAGAGAGAGAGATAGATAGAGAGGTAGATAGAAGAATGATAGAGATAGATAGATAGATGGAGACATATATATATATATATATAATATATATATATATATTATATATATATAATATATTATATTTATTTATTTATTCTTTTATATCGAGGATAATGGAATGAGCACTCATGTGCTTTTTTACATCCAGTCCCCGTGTGTATGCGGTTTTGTAAATTTTGTCATCTGTTTCCACCGGCACACAATGGCCTACTCTTTCGAAAAGCGGAACAGGATTTAACGTGTGCGCAAGATGTTCTTCATGCGTTCACACAGGGGCCTCGGTTTATAGTCTCATCCGAAGGACTTTGACATTCAGTTCGATTTTTTTGTCAAACTGGGAAGAAAGGGCGAGGATGGGAATCGAACCCAGAACCTCACGGTTTACATGTTGGCAGGCAAACGTCTTAACCATCCTGCCACCTTCCTTCTTCAATAGATAGATAGATAGATAGCTAGCTAGCTAGCTAGCTAGCTAGCTAGCTAGATAGAGAGATAGAGAGAGAGAGAGAGAGAGAGAGAGAGAGAGAGAGAGAGAGAGAGAGAGAGAGAGAGAGGTGTTGTGCACACTCACGCACGCGTGCATACTTTTGTGAAAAACGGATAAGTGCGTGTACATGTAGATTCGGATTCAGAATACTTTGTCTCCATAAAAGTCATGTAGACTTATACATGACACAACAATAACAAACATCAGTCATAATCATATATCGACTCCCAAGGCATACTTATTTCAAACCTAAGATTTTTACCTTCCTTAGAACTGTGCCTGTCTTTAACGACAGAAATCCCATCACACTGCTCAGAAGTGTGTGTGTGTGTGTGTGTGTGTGTGTGTGTGTGTACATTTGAATGTGTTTAATTTAAGCTATTAATTGCTATTGGTGTAT
>CM054140.1:22143483-22145983 GCA_028751875.1 Rapana venosa
GGGACTGTACTGAAGCCAAGGCGCGAAAACGGTCAACCATTCACTTGGTAACCATGCTCAGTGCTAGCTTAACCTTAGCTTGGGAGGTAAATTTTATACAACCACATCAACAACAATTAACTTTACTGATTCCCCCCTTCCCCTCCCTCCCTCTTCCTCCACAACTTTCTCCCATGATGGCCAAAGCATGACCATGATAGTGCTCTCTTATTGTTGTTGTTGTTGTGTGTGTGTGGGGGGGGGGGGGGGGGGGGGGGTATGTGGGGGGTGTAAAAACCACGTCCCAGCAGAGATTTCTGATTTAGGGACAACTCCTACCTTTAAAAAAAAAATTAATTTTCTTCTTTTATATCGAGGATAATGGAATAAGCACTTAGGTGTTGTTTTTTTTACATCCAGTCCCCGTGTGTATGCGGTTTTGTAAATTCTGTCATCTGTTTCTACCGGCACACGATGGTCTACTCTTACGAAAAGCGGAACAGGATTTAACGTATGCGCAAGATGTTCTGCGTGCATTCGCACACGGGACTTCGGTTTATAGTCTCATC
Source organism: Rapana venosa (assembly GCA_028751875.1). Lineage (NCBI taxonomy): Eukaryota > Metazoa > Mollusca > Gastropoda > Neogastropoda > Muricidae > Rapana > Rapana venosa. The sequence continues at coordinate 22,144,032 of CM054140.1, forward strand.
CGAAGGACTTTTGGGGAAAGTGGAGTCAGCACTGATGTTAACTCCAGGGGGAAATATGCCCCCTTGAACGGGAATCGAACCCGGGTCGTCAGATTGCGAGCGCAATGTTCTAACCACTAGGCTATCTCGTCCCGTCTATCCTTCATGTCAGCAGGGTACTTGTTTTGTTTCTTCTTCTTCGAAGGCTCAGACAGCAACTATTGTTGTCTGTTATAAATATGAGCAACGATACGTTGCACTGCCGTTAAACGCCTAGTCAGACAGTCAGGCCCAGCGCATCCGACTTCATTCAGCATAGGAGAGAATTGTTGTTCTCTTTTCAGTCTTTCTTGGGAAAATAAAAAAACAGGCAGAAGAATTGGACCAAGAAGGCAGAAAATAGACAAGAAAGAGGTGGTGACAGGAAGAAAAAAAAGAAGAACAAGACCGAAACAAAAGAGAGTGATAGAAAAGAGGAAATTTCTAGCACAGAACTTCTAGAAGGTGGTGGTAGTATGCTATTATTTTGTAGTGACAGGCCCACCCGGCTTTCGCATAGGGGAAGTATTTGTTTTCAGGGAACAGGGTAGCCTTTTGGGGTGGGATGGGGGGTAGGGGTGGAGGTTGGGGGTTGTGGGATGGGTTTGGGGGAGGGGGTTGGTGGGTGTGGGGTGTGAGGTGGGGGGTGTTAGGGCATCAAACTCCCGTTTGGACACTTTTTCCCGTTTGGAAACTTTTCCCCCATCCATTAGACCATAAGTGGTGGTCTGGGCGCTAGTCTTTCGGTGGAGACGATAAACCGAGGTCCCGTGTGTTGCGCATAATTATTTAGCGCAAGTAAAAGAACCCACGGCAACAAGAGAGTTGTCCCTGGCCAAATGCTGTAGAAAAAAAGCCAGTCTGATAGGGAAACAAATACAGTTGTCGACCAGTAAAAAAAAAAAAAAGGGTGGCGCTGCTCTTGTGGCGACGCGTCGGGGGGGGGGGGGGGGGGGGGGGGAGCAGCCCGAATTTCATTCAGGCGGAGAAATCTGCCGTGACTTTAAAATATAAATAAATAAAAAATAAATAAACTCGTGGTATGATATGGTGATAATTATGTGAAAAGAACAGGGTTAAGCCTCACTCTGAAAGTGATGATGATACCTTCCCTTAAAGCTGACATTGCTCTCATTGCTCTGCTCCTTCGGATGAGACTATAAACCGAGGCCCCGTGTGCGAATGCATGCAGAACATCTTGCGCACACGTTAAATCCTGTTCCGCTTTTCGAAAGAGTAGGCCATTGTGTGCCGGTGGGAACGGATGACAAAAATTTACAAAACCGCATTATCCTCGATCTATAAAAAAAAAAAATCATGTCATCTGAGCGCTTTGATTTGTTGCTTTACAAGATTCAGCGCTATATACATGCCATACATTATTATTATTATCATTATTATTATTATTATTATTATTATTATTATTATTATTATTATTATTATTATTATTATTATTATTATTGACTTTCTTCCCAGGGGAGAGAGAGAGGACGACAGAAACGCACAGAATTGAAGACAGAACGAGACAGACAGAGGGAAAGGAGGGGCGGGGGGATTATTTATTTATTTGTTTATTTATTTTATTTATTCATATTTTATTTATACCACTTTAAGTCACGACAGATTTCTCTGCCTGAATAAAATTTGGGCTGCTCTCTCTCCCCGGGGAGAGCGCGTCGCCACAAGAGCAGCGCCAGCCATCATTTTTGTTGTTATTGTTGTTTGTCTTTTTCCTGTCTGCAGCTGTATTTGTTTCCCTATCAGAATGGCTTTTTTTCTACAGAATTTTTGCCAGGGACAACTCTTTTGTTGCCGTGGGTTCTTTTACGTGCGCTAAATAATTATGTGTAACACACGGGACCTCGGTTTATCGTCTCCTCCGAATGACTAGTATCCAGACCACCACTCAAGGTCTAAAGGATGGGGGGAAAGTT
>CM054140.1:22150983-22163483 GCA_028751875.1 Rapana venosa
AATATCTAACAATACGACACACACAAAATGACACACCACCACACTATACTTACTACACACTATACTACTACTACTACTACAATATACTACTGACTGCTGCTGCTGCTGCTGCTGCTGCTGCTACTGCTACTGCTACTACTGCTACTACTACTACTACTACTACGTTATCAACAGCTGCTACCAAGCAATGATGAAATCTATGGACGTGTTGTGAGTCTGAAAGAATACGTATTAGACTCTGTACTATACTGATACTGTTTCCTTTTTGTTGAAGAATCATTTTTGTTTATACCAGAGAAAGAGGGGAGAGGAACTGAGCGGGGGGTGTGGGTGTGGGGGTGGGTGGGGGGGGGGGTGTGTGAGGGTGGAGGGGGGGGGGGGGGCACGAGAACTGTCGGAGAGAGATAGAACCCTTAAATGTTTTGTATTTGGAGAAAGAGAGAGAGAGAGGAGAGATGAGAGAGAGAGAGAGAGAGAGAGAGACAGAGACAGAGACAGAGACATAGACAGAGACAAACAGACAAAGACTCAGAGATACAGAAAGGCAGAGAGACAGAGACAGACAGACAGAGAAAGAGAGAGACAGAGACAAAGATGGGCAAAAGGCAGAGAAAGCGAGACAAACACACAGACAGACAGACAGACAGACAGACACACACACACACACACACACACACACACACACACACATATATATATATATATATATATATATATATAGAAGGTAAAGGAGTCCATAACTTATAAGGTCGTAGGGGAGCGAGGCGTCAGAGACCTCACTTCTCTAGGGCCAGTATATTGAGGGCGGCGCCCATCTCCTCTCCCTCGCTGCTTTACCTTCCCTGACCCTAAAGAGGACAGGTACCCATTTACAGCTGGGTGAACTGGGGGAACTGTACTGAAGCCAAGGCGCGCAAATGGTCACCCATCCAACTGGTAACCACGCTCGACGCTGCTTAACTTGGCTGGGGGAAAGCGAGTACATTCATACATACATACATACATACGCGCACGCTCGCAAACGGACAGAAAGACAGACAGGCAGACAGACAGACAGACGGCCAGACGGACAGACAGACAGACGGACAGACAGACAGAAAGCTATGCAGGAAGTGATGCCAGGTTGACAGGAGGACGTGAAGCCCCAATCCCTGGCCTGCCCTGTAGTGACTCCGGTGTTGACAGACACAACACGCAATCCTGACCGGCGATGATGGTCACATGTCTCTCGCACTACACAACCGCCACCCCCACCCCGCTGTGTGTGTGTGTGTGTGTGTGTGTGTGTGTGATTGAGTGTGTGTGTATGTTATTGTGAGAGAGAGATTGTGAGTGAGTGTGTGTGTGTGTGTGTATGTGTGTGTGTTTGTGTGTGTTTGTGTACCCGCACGTGTGTGTGTATTTGTGTGTGTGTTTGTGTGTACGTGTGTGTTTGTGTGTGTGCACCCGCGCACGTGCGTGTGTGTGTGCGCGCGCGCCCACGCCTTAACAAACACCTTGTAAGCAACTCCTAACCCTCACAACCACCCCACACATCTACCCTAACTCCCCCACCCCCACCCCTCACACCATCCCTCCTTTTCTCCTTCAACCTCCTCCCAGTCAGTCATCCCTCCTATAAACTAATTCCTTCCAGATATGTCAAAGACCTCTGGAAGTTCTAGCACAGAACACGAACCAGACAGTATAGTATCTTTCACACATGGTCAGTCATGTGGTTTGATCATAACTTCATTCATTCAGTACACATCTATCTATCTGTCCCGTAGTCTGACGACCGTGGGGGCACCCTCAAAGACTCAACAACCAGTTCCCTCCATTCCTCTCTCTGTTCTGCCTTTCTCAGGGTTTTGTTGAGTTCTAGGCCTGTCCATTCGCTGATGTTATCCTCCCAGCTCTTCCTTGGTCTGCCTCTTCTTCTTCCTCCTTGGACAGTGCCTTGTAAAACTGTCTTTGCAAGTCCTTTGGATCTTGTGACATGCCCATACCACTTAAGTTTACGCTTTTTCACGATCGTTGGAAGGTTCTCATAGGGTCCAATGGTTTGCTGGATTCTGTTATGCACGCTTTCGTTGCTTATGTGGTCTTTGTAGGAGATGCTAAGGAGTCTCCGAAAGCATCTCATCTCCACCGCCTGTACTCTTCTCTCCAAATCTGCAGTCAGGGTCCATGATTCACAGGCATACAGAAATATGGATATGACAAGGGAGCGCATTAGTCTGATCTTGGAGATGAGTGAGATATTTTTTATCTCTCCAGATGGTGTTTAGTTTTGACAAAGCTGTTATTGTCTGTGCAGTCCTGCATACTACTTCTGGCTTGGATCCCTGGTCTGATACAATGGCTCCCAGGTACTTGAAGCTTTGAACTGTTTCCAGCTTCTGGTCATTAACCCTAATATCAGTGCTAATGCCGTTGGTGTTATTAGTCATCAGTTTGGTCTTCTCTGCACTGATTTCCATGCCGTATGTTTTGGAGGCCTTATTCAGGTGTTCTGTTAGGCTGGCAAGCTCTTTTTCTGATCCTGCTATTCCATCAATGTCATCTGCGAAGCGGAGGTTTGTGATCGTTCTGCCACCAATGCTGACTGATCCTTCATGATGATCAGTACACATGCATCATTTTTAGAAAAGGTAAAGGTGTCCCATAACCTAAGTGGTCATAGGGGAGCGAAGCATCAGAGACCTCAACTTCCTTCTCCAGGGGCCAGCATATTGAGGGCGGCACCCATCTCCTCTCCCTCGCTGCTTTACCTTCCCTGACCCTAAAGAGGCAGGTAGGCCTACCCATTTACAGCTGGGTGAACTGGGGGACTGTGCTGAAGCCAAGGCGCCGCGAAAAGCGCAACACATCATAAGCAGCCAGCAGGGGAAAGGCATCAAGCTATACAACTTAGTTTATGCTCCAGCCCCACTAAAAGTGAACAGTTTGATGCTTATGGAGACAAGTAGCGTTCTTCTTCTTCATCTATCCCGTAGTTCCCTGTGGACAGTAGGGGCACCAATGAAGGTTGTGCAAGTAACATACATATTATAGAAACAATTGCTTTCCATAATAATCAAACTTAAATTTTTCATTCCTTGACTAGGCGTCCAAGGTTTTACCAGTGGTGGTGAGATTTTTGTGTATGCGACCGTTTTTACCCCCCCCCCCCCCCCCACACACACACACATGAAGGTAGCCGCATTCCCAATTCGGGGGATATAAACATAGAAATAGTACAACACAGAGAAGTTGAAGACAAAAATACTATACAACACTGTTAAACTGAACTAAACCAAAAAAAGCGCGTTAGGATTTATAGGGGACACACACACACACACACACACAACACACACACACACACACACACACACACACACACACACACACGCACGCACGCACGCACGCACGCACCACACACACACACACACACAACACACACCATGAAGGTAGCTGTATTCCGTCACACACACACACACACATACAAAACACACACAACACACACAAACACACACATACAAACACACACAACACACACACACACACACACACACACACACACACACACACACACACACACACACACACACACACACACACACACACACACACACACACCATCTCTTTCTCTCTCTCTCTCTCTCTCTCTCTCTCTCTCTCTCTCTCACACACACACAAACACACACACACAAACACACACACACAACACACACAAACACAAAACACACACACAAACCACACACAAACACACACACACAAACACACAAACACACACACACACACACACACACACAAACACACAACACACACACAACACAAAACACACACACAAACCACACACAACACACAAACACACAAAACACACACACACACACACAACACACACACAACACAACACACAACACACACACACACACACCACACAACACACACACACACAACATACACACAACACAACACACTAGGAAGCAATGAGATCACAGGAAAGGAAGAAATACACATAGTTCGTGGTCATTAATAATTCGCCCTCTCGCTCGCTTCCTCGTTCCAGCCAGGCAGGCAGGCAGGCAGGCAGGCTGGCAGGCTTGCAGGCAGGCAGGCAGGCAGGCAAGCAAGCAAACATAACAATCAACAAAACACACACACACACACACAGAACAAAGACCACTAGGCAACGACAGACGTCATTAATTTTGCGTTAAAGGGATAAAGGCACTCTAGCCTACCACTAACTTAATACCAACCAGCTAGGCCTAACTAGGCTCTTTCAGGCTAGCCTACTAAGCTCACAAACCAGTTCAGCTGTTTCAATCCTCTGTCTGTCTCAAAAGGCTGCACACCGGTATTTTAAAAATAAATCACTCTTTTCTTTCTGTTTTTCTATGCGACTCTTATATTCAATACCGCACGTACTACAAAAGGCATCCACAGAAATAAAAACCACTTTTTGTGTGAAAGACTTCTACTAGCCTCTGACTCAAAACTCATGTGATTTTGAACAAATTTGGTAGGTTTGAAATTTTAAAAAAAATTTCAGTAAAACACTGTACTTCTTCAGTCCTTTTGTCGTCTGCTAGCTTCCTTACCGCAATATTTATTATTATTATTATTATTATTATTATTATTATTATTATTATTATTATTATTATTATTATTATTATTATATTTTATATCGAGGATAGTGGAATAAGCACTCATGGGCTTTTTTTTTTACATCCAGTCCCCGTGTGTATGCGGTTTTGTAAATTTTGTCATCTGTTCCCACCGGCACACAATGGCCTACTCTTACGAAAAGCGGAACAGGATTTAACGTGTGCATGCGCGGGGTCAACGCTGTAGGAATACAGGCAATCTTCATTTGATGGTTATTTCCAACTTTCTCGTGACTACCTGGTATTGCTCTATGTCCTCAATCCACAAAAACAACTGCACAGTCGATTTTTTCATGCTTAAAAAAATCTGTGAAAATCACCAACATTTTTCCCCACTCCCACTCTATACAAGATACTACATGACCCACAAATTAATACCGGTGTGTAGCCAAAGCCAAGTTTTAAGGCGGGACTGTGACGTGCACCCCAGTTCCAGAGATAAAGAGTTAAGTGACGCACACACAGTATTATCTGCAGGCTTTGATGAATAGGAACCGTTGCCAGATCTTAGCAAAGTATGTGAGGAATTTTGGGGTTCTTGGCGTTTGTTTTATTTATATTTGGGTGTGTTGTGACTGGTTTGTCGTTGTTGTTGTTGTTGTGGTCGTCGTCGTCGTCATCATTATTAGCAGCAGTAGTAGTAGTAGTAGTAGTAGTAGTATGAGTAGTATTATGATTATCATTATCATTATCATTATTTAGTATTATGATTATTATTGTTAGTCGTCGTCGTCGTAGTAGTAGTAGTAGTAATAGTAGAAGCAGCAGCTGCTGCAGTAGTAGTAGGCTAGTAGTAGTAGTAGCAGCAGCAGCAGCAGCAGCAGCAGCAGCAGCAGAAGCAGCAGTAGCAGCAGCAGTAGTAGTAGTAGAAGCAGCAGCAGCAGCAGCAGCAGCAGTAGTAGCAGCAGCAGCAGCAGCAGCAGCAGCAGCAGCAGCAGCAGCAGCAGCAGTAGTAATAGTAGAAGTAGAATAGTAGTAGTAACAGCAGCAGCAGCAGCAGTAGTAGAAGCAGCAGCAGCAGCAGCAGCAGTAGTAGCAGTAGTAGTAGTAGCAGCGCAGCAGCAGCAGCAGCAGCAGTTAGTAGTAGTAGTAGTAGTAGCAGCAGCAGCAGCAGCAGCAGCAGTAGTAGTAAGTTATTCCTTATAATTTTATGCTGGTACATGGTAGACGTATGATCAGCAATTCCTATGATTTTCAAAAGATCTTTACTCACAACAAACACACGTGCGTGAATAGACAGACAGACAGACAAGACAGACAGACAGTCACACACACACACACACACACACACACACACACACACACACACACACACACACACACACACACACACACACACACACACACACACACACACACACACACAAACACACACACACACACACACGGACGGACGGACGGATGGACGGACGGGTGGGATAGCCTGGTGGTTAGAGTGATGCATTCGTAATTCTATTGACTCAGGTTCGAATCTCGTTCAAGAGGATTTTTCCTCTGGAGTTAACATCAGTGCCGACTCCACTCTCCCAAAAAAGTCCTTTGGATGAAACTATAAACCAAGGTCCCGTGTGCGAACGCATGCAGAACATCTTGCGCACACGTTAAAACTTGTTCCGCTTTTCGGAAAAGTAGGCCATTGTGTGCCGGTGGGAACTGATGGCAACATTTACAAAACTGCATACACACGGGGACTAGATGAATAAAAGCACATGCGTGCTTATTCCATTATCCTCGAAATAAAAGAATAAAATAAAAAATGTAAAAACAACAACACACACACATATATTTTTATACACACACAGGTAGATCTATCATGTTCTCGAAAACCTCAAGACTCCTACAACATTTTCTCACTGACTTCACAGATATAGTGTACATATATTATGTCACTAATGTACAACCATATCTCCCTCCTCCCACCCTCTCAACCTCCACCCCACCCCATCTTCTTCCACCCCCACCCCCCTGACCCCCCCCCCACCCCTCACCCCGCTAAATCCCCACCCCCCCCCACCCCATCCTCGCAACCCTCCTAACCCCCCTCCCCCCTCCCTTCCCTGTCAATTTGTGCAACAGCATAGTGATCTAAACCTTTCCCGCAAATCTGGCAGTTTGTGTGTGCACGCATGTGCGCACGTAAACGCACTCACACATGTGCTTACAAACGTACGCTCGTGCAAGCATTGAGGCAGTATACATACACATGCACGCACGCACGCACGCACGCATGCACAAGTGTGCGTGGGCACACATACACAGTCATGCACGCCAGCACAAATAATCATACATACGCACGCAGACACGCACACGCCCAAACACACATATACACAAACACACACACAAACACACACATATACACACACACACACACACAAACACACACACATTCAACATATACACACATACAAACACACACAACACACACACACACACATACAAACACACACACATATACACAAACACACACATATATACACACACAGTCACACACACATACACACAAACACACACACACATACACACACAGTCACACACACATACACACACACACAAGAATATACATCAGTGTACTGGGACACGAGATCAAAATCGGCACACACACACACACACACACACACCACACACACACACACACACACACACACACACACACACACACACACACACACACACACACACACACACACAACACACACACACACACACACACACACACACACACACACACACACACCCTATACTAAAACCTAGAACAACAATAGCAGAATGGTGTGCAGGGCATTCCTGTAAGGAGATAGGTTGTAATCACTTACATGGGTAATGCTGCCAACCCACCACAACACACATACATACACATACACACGCACGCACGCACACACATGCACTCACACATGCATAACACACATACACACATACACATGCACGCGCGCGCGCACACACATACATACGTACATACATACATACATACATACACACTCACAGGGCATGCACATACACACACATAAACCCACACACATGCCCCCTGCCCTCCACACACACACACACACACACACACACACACACACACACACACACACACACACACACACACACACACACACACACACACACACACACACACACACACACAGGGGCATAATCACACACATGCATGCACACACACACATACACACACACGCACGAACACACATTCACGCGCGCGCGCACACACACATAGAGGGGCATAATCACACACATGCATACACACACATATACGCACGAACACACACTCACGCGCGCGCGCACACACACACACAGACTTTAAAAAATGGGCTACAACTGAACAAAATTGCGTCAAATAGATATAACAAAAAAAAGAAGATAAGATGTTGTTGTTATTGTTGTTGTTGTTGTTGCGGGTTGCCCAGCTTAACATCCTAGAGGTCAACCAGAATAAACACTGTCTCACTCAGTGTGAGATAATAAGTACACACTAGAAGAGAAGTTTATTTTAGTAAGTAACGGTAAAGGTGTCCCATAACCTATGTGGTCGTAGGAGAGCGAGGCATCAGAGACCTCAACTTCTCTACAGGCCAGCATATTGAGGGCGGTGGCGCCCATCTCCTCTCCCTCGCTGCTTTACCTTCCCTGACCCTAAAGAGGGCAGGTACCCATTTACAGCTGGGGGAACTGGGGGAACTGTACTGAACCCAAGGCGCGCAAACGGTCACCCACCCAATTGATAACCAGTCTCGATGCTGCTTAACATTGGTTGGAGGAAAGCGAGTGCTCTGACCACTGAGCTATCCCGTCCCCATATTAATAATTAGTAAGCACTTCGCCATAATTATAGGCAGCCATACTCTGAATAGAGAAGAATGTTTCTCCTTTGCAGAAAGAGTGCAGGTTCGTTAGGCTCAGAGCTTGTCACAGCTTAAGACAAGCTTCACAAAATATTTGAAAACATAACAACATCTTAATTAAAGTAGGCTTTGGCATTGAGCTAACATCAAAGCTTTAAAAAAAATTTTTTTAATTAACCCGGGTCATAAAGATGGATTAAATGATAGCTGGCACACTGAGGAATGCTGCTTTAAAACTTAATTATTCGGATATAAATTATATAGTCTTAGAATAATGTGCCCCAAATTTACAAATCATATTATAGGTATCAGTCAGCATTGGTGGCAGAACGATCACAAACCTCCGCTTCGCAGATGACATTGATGGAATAGCAGGATCAGAAAAAGAGCTTGCCAGCCTAACAGAACACTTGGATAAGGCCTCCAAAACATACGGCATGGAAATCAGTGCAGAGAAGACCAAACTGATGACTAATAACACCAACGGCATTAGCACTGATATCAGGGTTAATGACCAGAAGCTGGAAACAGTTCAAAGCTTCAAGTACCTGGGAGCCATTGTATCCGACCAGGGATCCAAGCCAGAAGTAGTATGCAGGACTGCACAGACAATAACAGCTTTGTCAAAACTAAACACCATCTGGAGAGATAAGAATATCTCACTTATCTCCAAGATCAGACTAATGCGCTCCCTTGTCATATCCATATTTCTATATGCCTGTGAATCATGGACCCTGACTGCAGATTTGGAGAGAAGAGTACAGGCAGTGGAGATGAGATGCTTTCGGAGACTCCTTGGCATCTCCTACAAAGACCACATAAGCAACGAAAGCGTGCATAACAGAATCCAGCAAACCATTGGACCCTATGAGAACCTTCTAACGATCGTGAAAAAGCGTAAACTTAAATGGTATGGGCATGTCACAAGATCCCAAGGAATTACAAAGACAGTTTTGCAAGGCACTGTCCAAGGAGGAAGAAGAAGAGGCAGACCAAGGAAGAGCTGGGAGGATAACATCAGTGAATGGACAGGCCTAGAACTCAACAAAACCCTGAGAAAGGCAGAACAGAGAGAAGAATGGAGGGAACTGGTTGCTGAGTCTTTGAGGGTGCCCCCACGGTCGTCAGACTACGGGACAGATAGATAGATAGATTATAGGCATAGCACTACTGTTATTCTCTGTCTTTCTGTCTAATTTGTTTGTCTGCCTGCGCTGCCTGTCTGTCTGTCTGTCTGCTTGCCTGCCTGTCTGTCTGTCTGTGTGTTTCTCTCTCTGTGTGTGAGTGTGCACGTATGTGTGCGTGTGCGTGTGGATGTATGGAGAGAGAGAGAGAGAGAAGAGGAGGAGAGAGAGAGAGAGAGAGAAGAGAGATGAGAGAGAAGAGAGAGAGATAGAGAGAGTCAGACAGACAGAAAAAAGACAGGCAGACAGGCAGAGAGAGAGAGAGAGAGAGAGAGAGAGAGAGAGAGAGAGAGAGAGAGAGAGAGAGAGGGGAGAGAGAAGAGAGAGAGAGAGAGAGAGAGAGAAACACAACACACACACACATACGCACGCACGCACGCACACACACACACACGCACAACACACACACACACACACACACACACACACACACACACAAACACACACACACACACACACACACAATTGCGCCAATGCCCTTAAGGCAGGCAGGCAGGCAGGCAGGCAGGCAGTGCCAAGCAGGCCTGAATGATGCAATACCTCAGCCCCCTTAAGAAGATTACGGCATACAGTGTGCCCTTGATCTATCAGGTAAGTACATACTGGTGATAGGCTAGAGGAGAGGAGAGCAGAGCAGAGGAGAGGAGTGTCAGAGTGGTAGTAGGCCTGTAGAGGTTAGAGAGAGGAGAGTGTGTGTTGTGTGTGTGTGGGGGGGGGGGGGGGGGGGGGGGGGAGGGGGGGAGGTGTGCGTCTGTGTGTGTGTGTTTGTGTGTGTGTGGTGGTTAGGTGTGTGTGTGTGGTTAGGTGTGTTGTGCGTGTGTGTGGGGTGTGGTTAGAGGCGTGTGTGTGTATGTGTGTGTGTGTGTGGTTAGGTGTGTATGTGTGTGTGTGGCTAGGTGTGTATATGTGTGGCTGGGTGTGTGTGCGTGTGTGTGTGTGTGTGTGCGTGTGTGTGTGTGTGTGTGTGTGTGTGTTTAGGTGTGTGTGCGTGTGTGTGTGTGTGTGGTTTAGGTGTGTGTGCGTGTGTGTGTGTGTGTGTCTGTGTGTGTGGTTAGGTGTGTGTCTGTGTGTGTGTCTGTGTGGTTAGGTGTGTGTGTGTATATGTGTGCGTGTGTGTGTGTGTGTGTGTGTGTGTGTGGTGAGAGGCGTGTGTGTGTGTGTGTGTGTGGTGTGGTGTGGTTGTGTGTGTGTGTGCTCGCGCGTGCGTGCGTGCGTGCGCGCACGCGTACGGGCATGTGTGTGTGCATGCATGCCTGTGTATCTGTATAAACCAGGAAGAGATGAGAGAGAGAGAGAGAGAGAGAGAGAGAGAGAGAGAGGAGAGAGAGAGAGAGAGAGAGAGAGACAGACAGACAGACAGACAGACAGAGAGAGACAGAGACAGACAGGCAGAGAGAGACAGAGACAGACAGACAGGAACAGACATACAGAAAAGCAAACAAACACGAGTAAGAGAGTGAGGGAGAGTGAAGAAGTGTTACAGGGGAGCTACAGGGCGAAGCATGGAGACAGAAAGATGCACAGAGACAACCAGCCAACCAACCAGCCAGCCAGCCAGACAACCAGCCAAGCAAGCAACCAACCAGCCACCCAACCAACCAGCCAACTAACCAAACAGCCAGACAACCAGACAACCAGCCAAGCAAGCTACCAACCAGCCACCCAACCAACCAGCCAACTAACCAGCCAGCCAACCAACCAGCCAACCTACCAGCCAAAAAGCCAAGCAACAAACCAGTTAGCCAACCAACCACCCAACCAACCAGCCAACTAACCAGCCAGCCAACCAATGATCCAACCAACCAGCCAACCAGCCAATCAGCCAGCGAGCCAGCCAACCAGCCAGACAAGCACACACAAACACATACACACACCTACACACACTCACACACCCACCCACCCACACACACACACACACACACACACAGGCACGCACGCACACGCACACGCACACACGCACGCACGCACACGTACACACACACACACACACACACACACACACACACACACACACACACACACACACACACACTCACACACACACTTAGAGAGAAGGAGAGGCTGAGGAATCCGGAGAATGACGTGATGTGAAATCTGAGGCTATGTTGTAGTGGTAACAGCATCACTCGGCAGAACTGCAGCCCACACTCCACAACATCATCACAAAGTTATTTCCACACTCTCCCTCTCCCTTCCCCCCTACCTCCCCCATCCCCCTCCCCCCCCCCCCCCAACACACACACACAACATTCCTCCGCACATCCTCTGTCCACCCCCCCCCCCACCCCCACCTCCTTCCCTTCCCTCCATCCCCTATCCCCCTACATCCCGGTAGTAAGCACACACACATACATACACGCGCACGCGCGCGCGCGCACGCACGCACGCACACACACAAGCACGCACGTGCGCACACACATGCACGCACACACACACACGCACGCACGAACACACACACGCACACGCACACACACACACACACACACACACACACGAAAATAGCTTCATTTGGATCGCTCGTACATTTTGTGTAGGGACGGGATAGCCTAGTGGTCAGAACACTGCGCTCCCAATCTGACGACCTGGGTTCGATTCCCGTTCAAGGGGATATTTTCCCGTGGAGTTAACATCAGTGCAGACTCCACTCTCCCCGAAAGTCCTTCGGATGAGACTCTAAACCTCGTCCCGTGTGCGAACGCACGCAGAACATCTTGCGCATACGTTAAATCCTGTTCCGCTTTTCGGCCATTGTGTGCCGGTGGGAACGGATGACAGAATTTAGAAAACCGCATACACACGGGGACTGGATGTAAAATAGCACATGAGTGCTTATTCCATTA
>CM054140.1:22193483-22195983 GCA_028751875.1 Rapana venosa
AGGATGGTAGCACAGTAATTCATAACTATGCGAAAAGGATGTATCTTGTCTCTAAGTTTCAATACATAAAGCAATACTGAAAGCTGAAGCCTCTGTCATGTTGTTGCATGATATCTATAACTTAAATCCTAAAGAAAAGTGATAATGATCTAGCTCTAAATACTTTCTTCTTTTTTTTTTTTTTAACGAAGGGTGGCGTATTTAGGACTAACCAACACAAAATGGCACAGATCTTCAACGCATTGCTTATCACAATGTTCTGCTGAATGGATGTTTCGTTTGCTGGTTTGGGTGGATCTTTGTATTGTATGTTTGTCCGTCGTGTCCGACGATGACCTCCAAAACAGCAGAGGAGGCAGCTGCTGTTTTGGAAATTGGGCAGAAATTTGATTCTAGTGGAGATGCCTTGCCCACAGTACATCCCCACTCTCTCGGCCAAGTGGGCATAAGGACAGTCAGGTTTGGAGATGTTCTCCAAAGGCCAACCAGCCCCCAGAGCTGCAGCACATAAGGACTGTGCGAGTCAAGCCTCCTAGTCAGAGAGTCATAGTCGATCACTAAAGGCTAAGCTGTAAAGTGGAATTCCATGAGTGGGAAAGAAAGCCACTGGTCATACAGCCTCTCACTTTGCTGTTGCCCCCAGCGTCAATGGTTTAATCAAGAACTGTGATAAAGCCCAGGCGCTGACGGTGAATCATGAAGCAACCTATTGCACTTCAGTAGATACTCACCAGGAAGATGTTCACGTAAATCTAACTGACTTACATAGTTAGCGCTTACTCTTTCTTGAGTGGTAGGTGTGGCAGTAAATCGGTGTAATTAAAGCGAACGGCACCATTCTTTTTTTTTCCAAATGTGTGCTTTGCAGTTATTTGAATTCAGACAAGAAAGAAGATGTCGTTTCCAACTTCCTGCATTTCCCAGGCATAACCGAAGCCGTACGCACACAGTTGTACTGTTTCCCAGTTGAGTCTACCAGATCGATTATGCTTGTAGCTTTTTGTTGGTAGCATTGTTTTGGAAGAAAGAAATCGGAAGGCATACTCTCTAGGAAGGCAGACTATCTGGCCCCCCTGTTTTTCACACCCCCGCCCCCCCCCCCCCCCCCCCAATCCATGTAAAAAGCGTTGTGGAGATTCAAAATCAGTTGAGCAGCCCGTGTCACGTTGCTTTTATTCCTCAGTCAATAGACAACATGACGAAAAGTACTGTCATTGTGTTTTGTAAAGGACGCTGCTTTTGGGTATAATTATGAGAAAGGTGGGCTTATGATGGCAATCTCCTACCTGTGGTTAATGTTTACAAGTACTTAAAGGATATTGTTTTCTACACGTCTGAGTTTCACTGCCGCGTGTAAGGACCTTTCTTTTGGGGCAAAGAATGTGTTGGTATAAATTATATAATGCAAAGGTTGTACACAATAATTCTTTTGGGCTGTTGATGAAACTATTTGACTCCCAGGTTCAACCAGTGTGTGAAGTCTGGATCAGAATTATGGGGGTTGGACAAAGCAGCAGTTCACTGTGAAAACGTTTGTTTGTTTACAATGAAAGAAGTATTTAGTTCAATAGTCGAACATGCAATGATATGACTTATAGTGAAACTACTAGCTATCCCTTGCACCTAAATCGACCAGTTTACTGCATTCGTTATGGGATTAAGTTTGCTAAGAAATGGAAGATTGAGACTACCATATAAAGCATATCAAAATGTACAATTTTGATGCAAAAAGAAAGAGAAAGTGGGAAACAAAATTATTGCGTGCTGTTTAAATGAAGATAGATTTGGATACACCTGGTTACTTCAAGGTGTGGGTGATATATTTTATGAATTTTTATCGTCAACCTTTGGTTGACAGAAAATCACAAGAACAGCATTGCACTGGACCCCAGAAGGAAGGAGAAAGAAAGGAAGACAAAAAAGCAACGTGGAGGAGGACTGTAGAAAGTGAGATGAAGGCCATGCAGCACTCTTGGGGATCAGTGACTAGGTTGGCCCAGGATAGACAGGAGTGGAAGCGCTTTGTTGCTGCCCTACACACCACTGGGTGTAATGGTTAATGATGATGATGATTGGTTGACAGAAGGTGGCAGAACTAGAACCGTCACATCAATACCAGCAAAGGTTTGATTTTGATAGAACGTATTGTTGAACAGATTCTTATAGAACATATTGTAATGGTCATGACTTAAAACGCTATTTACAGTTTGATATGAATCAGCAGTTCGAAACACAGCAAAATTTAGGTTAGGTAGATTTGATCTGAATGTAAGTCACTGAAGATATAGTATATAATAATTATGATGATTGTGATATGCTATGTCGATAATGTAACATATCAAGGGAAGACGATATCAATTTTTTTTCTTTCTTACCAACGATTAAATGATGGCAGAGAAAAAAAAATCAACCCAAATATCATGGAAACATTGTTCGTTTAAATCCATTTGATTGGTATCTTGTACATTTCATTTCATTTCATTTCATTTATACCACTTTA
>CM054140.1:22200983-22203483 GCA_028751875.1 Rapana venosa
TTTTTATTATTACTATTATTATTATTATTATTATTATTGTGACGTACTCTATGATCAATAAAATACATCCTACAACATAAACGGAACTTGTTTTAGTTTTCGACTTTTAATATAAATTATTGCCTCTATCTCTTTAAGTTCCATTCTAGGAGAGATATTATTACCCTTGTTGCTGGATGCTCCACAGTACCAAAGCAAAGCAACCGCCACCAAAACGCACACACCGCCCTACAATAGAGAATTTCGCTCATGTGAATGAATACTATGGAGAGAAAAAAAATTAATTGGTTCCTTGCAGTTTGTTTTTCAGGCACTACCATTTTCTTAGTTAGGGAACACTTTCATTTTTTAAAATGGAAAATAAAAGTGATATATACATGACCCATAGAGTACAACTAGAACTCGACAAATCTCTATTGATGGATAATGACATTGAAATAACCTGTAACTCTACTGTATTTGCACAAGACAGGAGGCTACAGAGGTAAGGAGAGGCAATGAGAGATTGAGAAGTACACACAAAGTGGAACATATAATAAATTACAGAAAAAGTGGAACATATAATAAATTACACAAAAAGTGGAACACAGAATAGATAAGCATAGAGAATGTAGAATATATACTAGATAAGTACAGAGAGCGTGGAAAACATAATAGTACAAGCTCATTTCCTGCAGTGGAAACCTGATGTCTATGTAAAAGGTAAAGGTGTCCCATAAACTATGTCGCCTACATAGGATTAAGGGAGCGAGGCGTCAGAGACCTCAGCTCCTCCAGGGTCCAGCATATTGAGGGCGGCGCCCATCTCCTCTCCCTCACTGCTTTACCTTCCATGACCCTAAAGAGGGCAGGTACCCATTTACAGCTGGGTGAACTGGCGGGGGGGGGGGGGGGGGGGGGGGGGGGACTGTACTGAAGCCAAGGCGCACAAACGGTCACCCATCCAATTGGTAAACACGTTCGATGCTGCTTAGCCTTGGCTTGGGGGAAACTAGTGCTCTGACCACTGAGCTATCCCGTCTCCTTGTGAATGAATACTATGACAAAATAAAAATGTAACTGATTTACCTGAACTTGTTTTCGCCCACTACTATATTCTCAGTTATGGAAAATAAAAGTGATGAATATATCGAGTGATACACAGTGATAAACCCATAGAGTGCAGCTACAATTCAACAATTCTCCATACACGGATGAAGCTGAAACTACCTGTAATTCTACCGCATTTGCATGAGATAGGCTACACACATTTTCGGCAAAAAAGTGCCCTTGTCAAAAACAATGTGCTAAAAGGTTTGGATGCACATAAAAAGCAGAGTACAGATCGATAACCAAAATAAAAAAGAGAAATACCTGTTTTCATTGAATGTGTTTCCACATACAGACTGATACTGTTCACTACGCATGGCTGATTTAATGTCAGCAGCAACAACAACAACAATAACAATAATAATATCAATAGGAATAAATATCTCGTATATTATTTCACATCAGTGTTTGAGGAGTCGTATGATGCTTATATTACAATCAAATATGAAATAGTTATTAGCGAATAAATAGTCATCAAGAACAACTGATTACACTACTGACCAAACATTCGTTTCAAATGGAAGAAAGATAACTTAAAAAAAAACAACGTCAAGGAGTACAGGTTCCTTGCTTAAATTCACACATTAAAATGCTTAAATGTTACGTGAAGGATAACGATGATTTCAATACAAATTAAATGTACATAGTCTCTGCATACCTGAACATTAATTATCTTTCACGCGCAATAAATTGGGTTTTTTTTAAGTGTATAAAAAAGGGGGGGTGGATGAGAGGGGTCATAATCACTTCTACTACCTAAGATTACAACAACAACTTCAATACAAATTAAGTGCAAACACTCTCCTGAACTGCAATCGCCTTTTACTACAATAAATCGTTTAAAAAAAAGAGGGATAATTACTCCATACTTGTACAGACTAATACAAAATGGAAGAACATGAAAATGTATACAGTTCAGTGTCAACTTTCGGCATGACATTGTTCATACAATATTTTTTCAACACTAAATGAGCTTGAAATTGAAGCAAATATACAACTGTAATGCTGATTTGGATGAAAAACGGAATTACTACCCAACCCACCCACTAAACAAAAGTATCTAGACGGGCTTCTTGCTATTGATTTAATGCTCGATGCTATATATATGAAAGTGATGATGAAACTTCAACCGGACTATCAAAATCATCTTTACGAAACATTTCCCTTCAGTTTGCTGGAATAAACGGTTATTCTTCAATGAAACACCTCCTTTTTCCTCAGCTCATGTGTTCGCCTTGGAATGACAATCCTTCTTTTCATAGAGACAGACAGACACACAAATGCACTGCGTGCGCATGTGCGTGTTTTAGCACGCACTGGCATGAAAACGTGTGCACAGGAGAGAGAGAGAGACAGACAGACACAGAGAGAAGAAGAAGAAAGAGAGAGAGAGAGAGGGAGAGAGAGAGAG
>CM054140.1:22208483-22213483 GCA_028751875.1 Rapana venosa
AGAGAGAGAGAGAGAGAGAGAGAGAGAGAGAGAGAGAGAGAGAGAGAGAGAGAAGAGGAAGAAAAGGAACGACAGACTAGCTTTTCCTATGGTGGGCATCATGAGCTCGCGCGCACACGCAGGTACACACACAGACACACACACACACACACACACACACACACACACTGACACAGTGCAGACTCCACTCTCCCCAAAAGTCCTTCGGATGAGACTATAAACCGAGGCCCCGTGTGCGAACGCACGCAGAACATCTTGCGCACACGTTAAATCCTGTTTCGCTTTTCGGAAGAGTAGGCCATTGTGTGCCGGTGGGAACAGATGACAGAATTTACAAAGCCGCATACACACGGGGACTGGATGTAAAAAAGCATATAAGTGCTTATTCTATTATCCTCGATCTAAAAGAATAAAGTTTAAAAAAATTAAATTAAAAAACCACACAGAGACACACAGATACACACAGACACACACACACACACACACACATCACACACATACACACAACACACACACACACACACACACACACACACACGCACACAACACCACACACACACACACACACACACACACACACACACACACACACACACACACACACACACACACACACACACACACACACACACACTTGACTGTCCCACTTCGCTCTATCTCCGGGGCAATAAAAGAAAAACCCCTTTACGGTCGAACGATAATCAAGTGCGTCATTCCCGAAGGATTATGAACCCTGGCTACTGGTAAGACAGCAATTCTACCCCCCTCCCACCCCACCCCACCCCACCCCCTCCCCTGTTACACCCCTTTTCACACCCTCCCCCTCCTCCCCTCCCCCCCCCCCCCCCCCCCCCCTCTCCTAAAAAAACCCCCAACAACAACAACAACCCAAAAACCCCTAGAGTACGTCTCTCAACAATAACAACAGCGGTTCGTTTCATATTATTAATTTTTTCTTAAACGTCAAGCTTGAATTCTGCTGGGTAATTTTTTCCCATGCTGATCTTACGAAGTCGATTTTGACCGTAAAGTTCATTTGTTTTTTCCCCAGTACGCTGTTTAATATTAGTTAGAGAAACGATTATAAATAGTAGTGTTAGTGATTCCGTTGAGGGAAGATTGCGTTGTGGTGTTATTAAGCTGTATCCTATTTTTGTATATATTATTTTACCTTTGAGAGTACTTTTCATAAGCTTACGCTTGTTGTAGTTATAGTTTCTTTATGTGTTTACTGCTATTTTGGTGTTTTGATCTTATGAAATTCTGTTTAAATCCAGAGCTAGTGGCATACAATGTTTATGCGACACTATAATATATCCAAATATAAGGAAATGCTGTTTTAAGTCATCGCTTTTTTTACGACGCTAGTCAATTTAATAAACAGTGGTAAATACATTTTATTTTCCTGTATAATTGTATAAACTTTAAAAAATTCTATCTTATTTTATTATTTTTATTACGGGGACTGATTAATTTTTTTCTTTTATTTCGAGGATTTATTTATTATTTTATTTCGCGGATAACAGAATAAGCACTCATGTACTCTTCTATATCCAGTTCCTTGTGTGTATGCAGTTTTTTCAGTTTTGTTATCCGTTCCCACCGGCACACAAGGGCCTACTCATCCGAAAGGTGGAACAGGATTTAACGTGTGCGTAAGATGTTCTGCGTGCGTTCGCACACGGGGGCTTCAGTTTATAGTCTCATCCGAAGGAAGAGAAAAACTTACGTGTTGGGTAGAGTGGTATTGTAACAATAAGCTAACATTAACAACATAAGTAAACAAATAATAAAACAAAAACTTGTTGATCCCCACCGTCCCCAACCAAAGGTAAGGTAAAGGTGTCCCATAACCTATAAGGTCGTAGGGGAGCGAGGCGTCAGAGACCTCACTTCTCTAGGGCCAGCATATTGAGGGCGGCGCCCATCTCCTCTCCCTCGCTGCTTTACCTTCCCTGACCCTAAAGAGGGCAGGTACCCATTTACAGCTGGGTGAACTGGGGGAACTGTACTGAAGCCAAGGCGCGCAAACGGTCACCCATCCAACTGGTAACCACGCTCGACGCTGCTTAACTTGGCTGGGGGAAAGCGAGTGCTCCGACCACTGAGCTATCCCGTCCCTACTACGTCCCCAACCAAACAAACAGAAAAAACCCGGCAAATTGCACTTTCTCTGAAAGACTTTTAAGTTTTCTGTGAAACGCTGTAGAACGATATTCTTCTTCGATAAGCTTATTATACATTGCAAACAGAGACAGACCATGCTGCAATACTGTTTTCAATATTGTGTGTGGAGTTGTTGTGCGTTCCCCAGCTTAACACTTTGGGGGTCACCCAGAGTGCGCACTCTGGCTCACTCATCCCACCTGGAATCACTGTGAGACTGAAATTGCACACTGAATGA
Organism: Rapana venosa; assembly: GCA_028751875.1. Lineage (NCBI taxonomy): Eukaryota > Metazoa > Mollusca > Gastropoda > Neogastropoda > Muricidae > Rapana > Rapana venosa. The sequence goes on from CM054140.1 coordinate 22,210,888, forward strand.
GAAATTTGCGTATAGGACTGTTTGTAAGTACCTCGCCATATAGGCAGCCATACTCCGACTTCAGAGGATTTTTTTTCTCCTTTAACAAAAGGAGAGTGCAGGTTGTTACGTTAAGAGCTTGTCATGGCTGGAGGCAATCTCAACACAACATTTTACAACATAACAACAGTTAGTTTAGTGTAATAATAATAATAATAATATATGGAATTTATATAGCGCTGAATCTTGTAAAAAACAAACAAACCGAAGCGCTTGCACTCAATCATTTACAGGCATGCAACTCTCCTTAAACATAATGAACAACAGATTTCAAATCCATGCGCGCGCACGTATGCACGCACGCACGCACACACGCACGCACACACACATACACACACACACACACACACACACACACACACACACACACACACACACACACACACACACACACACACACACACACACACACACACACACACACACACTCGGAACAACACTTAGAAGGTGAAAGATGCTGTTGAAAATTAGGGACAGATATTTGGGGGGAAAGTCTCAGGTAGGAAATAAGTGTGTTTTGAGGCTGGATTTAAAGGTATCAAGTGAAGGCTTTTGTCGAAGTGAAAGAGGGAGGTCATTCCAGATGGATGGACCAGAAACAGAGAAGGAGCGACGGCCAACAGTGGTTTGTTTGAATCTGGGTGTTCGAAAGCACAAAGTATCTGCGGCTGAACGAAGGGAACAGGATGGAGTGTACAGGTGAAGACAGTTACAGAGATAAGAGGGTGCAGATTTGTGGAGACATTCGAAACAGAGGGTATTGATTTTATACTCCAGTCTTTGTGAGACAGGCAGCCAGTGAAGAGATCGCAGAAGAGGAGTGTAGGCCTGGGCAATTAGCTGACATCAATCAAAGCTTTTGGCCCGGGCCAACTGACCAGTTTAAGATGGGCCTAATTTGGGATTTTTTTTAAAAAAAGGAAGAGATGGGAGGACAACATTCGAGAGTGGACAGACATGGAGCTGAGAGACACCCTGAGAGACGCGAGGTCTGGAGAAAGGTGGTTGACAAAGCTTCGAAGGCGCCCCCAAAGGATTCGGAATCTGAGGGATCGGTGACGGTGAATTTGGGATCAGAGACTATCAGATGGTGTCTGACCATAACAAAAACTACTTTCTGTCCTAATAAAACTAAGAGGTTTTCTACTGTGTTTCCTGTATCATCATCTTATGCATTCCCTGGATGCACCTACACAGTATAAAAAAGGTCTGTGGTTATGTACAGACGAAGGGCAACAGTGTAAGCCTCCTCACTTCTACTCTGTAGGCTACTTCCCCGTGGGGATGCCAGAGGCCTGTCAGTATAAATAGCATCACCACCGTCTGGAAATTCTGTGCTTGAAATTCCCTCTTTTCTATCCCTCTCTTTGGTGTAAATAATGTTTATTCATGAATAAGCACGAAAAACAACCATAGCATGATGAACGTTATCAGTATAGTAGCAACAAGCAAGTTGCTTATCCCTCTCTTTGTTTCTGCCTTGTTCTTTTTTCTTCTTTCTGTCACCTTCCTTCTCGTCTATTTTTTGCCTTCTTGGTCCATTCTCCTGCCCTTTTTCCCCCCCAGAAAGACTTCAAACATTTTTCTTTCTATGCCGAAGTCGGATGTGCTGGGCCTGACTTGTCAGGCGCTTAACGGCAGAGCAACGCGTTTTCTTCGCTCATATGACAGAGAACAATAGTTGCTGTCTGAGCGTTCGATGATGAAGAAGAAGAAGAATACTCTGTACCCCCCAAAAGGGGAAAGAATTCGTCCAGACAACTATTCCATAATCTTTCATAATCGCCCCCTAAGCACCCTTATTATTTATATCAATGAAGTGTATGTAATGAAGTCTTATGCCCCGGTATTTGTTTTCTTTTGGGGGGGATATTGCTTGCCTTTCCCTATTCTCTCTTCACCCTGCCCTCTCCCACCTCCACACACACCCCTCACCTTATTATTATTATTATTATTATTATTATTATTATTATTATTATTATTATTATTATAAAATAGAAGTAAGTTATGAAATGCTGACAGGGCAATTGTGTACATAAATATGAAGTTGCATTTCAGGAGGAAATAAAATTACCCTTAAGAACACCACACACACACACACACACACACACACACACACACACACACACACACAACACACACACACACACACACACACACACACACACACACACACACACACACACACACACACACACAGGGACGGGGGGGGGGGGGGGGGGGGAACGGGATAGCCTAGTGGTCAGAACATCGTGCTCGCAATCTGACGACCCAGGTTCGATTCCCGTTCAAGGGGGATATTTTCCCCTGGAGTTAACATCAGTGCCGACTCCACTCTCCCCAAAAGTCCTTTGGATGAGACTATATAAACCGAGGCCCCGTGTGCGAACGCACGCAGAACATCTTGCGCACACGTTAAAATCCTGTTCCGCTTTTCGTAAGAGCAGGCCATTGTGTGCCGGTGGGAACAGATGACAATTTACAAAACCCCATACACACGGGGACTGGATGTAAACAAGCACATAAGTGCTTATTCCATTATCCTCGATATAAAAGA
>CM054140.1:22228483-22290983 GCA_028751875.1 Rapana venosa
CTCCCACCAATCCCACACCCCCAACCCCCACCCCTCCACACCCTCACCCCCACCCCAACCACCCTCCCCCCTTCACCCCATCCCCCACCCCCAACACCCCCCAACCTCCCCCCCCCCCCACACCCAACCCCCCCTCCCAACACCCCCCAACCCCCCAACCCCCCCAACACCCACCTCCACCTCCCCAACCCCCACACCCCAACCCAACCCCCCCCCTACACCACCCCCAACCCCCAACCTACCCACCCCACCCACCCCCCAAACCCACACCCCCCAAACCCCACCCCCACCCCCAACCTCCCCCACACCCATCCAACCCCAAACTCACCAGAGTAATCCGAAGGGATGACGATGGTCTCGTCCGTCTCAGCGTAGCGGCGTGAGCGAGGGTCGAGCAGCACGTTCCGCGCCAGCAGCTTGCGGATGGTCCGCTGGGAGTACAGCAGGATGGGGTGAGCCAGGTTCAGGGGCAAGGGAGAATCCCTCCTGGTCAGCACGGAGGCGGCCTGGCAACGGATGACCAAGGGCAGCGCGAAGGTCTGGGCCACGTCCTCCAGACTGTAGGCCTGCTGGGACCACTGCGCCTTGCCTCCATCCTCCTCCTCCATCCCTGCCATCCCTACTGATGCTGATGCTGATGCTCCTGATGCTGATGCTGCTCCTAGCGAGGACGTGGTGCTGTTGTTGTTGTTGTAGCGCTGTTTGGCCGAGTTGGATCTGGACATGGCTTTGCTGCTCATGGTTGTGGGTTGGGGGTGGGGTTTTAGGTGGTGTGGTGTGTGTTGTGTGTGTGGGTGTTGTGTGTGTGTTGTGGTGTGTGGTTCGTGGGTGTGTGAGGTGAGGTGATGAAGTGAAGATGCTTGTATGGTGTCACAGGGAGTTCAGAGTTGGTTTGGTTGTTGTTGCTCAGGGTCTCACTCTCCGGGGGTCTTGTGTAGCCTGGCAGATGTTCTGGGTTGGTTGTGGTAGTGATGGTGTGAACTGCAACAATATGTGATCGTGGCTAAGTAGGTTTAAGATATACGTGATGATCTTCTCTTAAACGGGCAAGAAGTTTTTATGCCTCGTCCTCTCTCTGTCTGTGTGTGTGTGTGTGTGTGTGTGTGTCTCTCTCTCTCTCTCTCCTCTCTCTCTCTCTCTCTCCTCTCTCTCTCTCTCTCTCTCTCCTGTCTCTCTCTCTCTGTCTCTCTCTCTCTGTGTCTCTCTCTCTCTGTCTGTCTGTCTCTCTCTCTCTCTCCCCTCTCCTCTCTCTCTCTCTCTCTCTCTCTCTCTCTCTTTCTCCCCTCTGTGTGTGTATGTGTGTGTTTAAGTGTGTGTGTTTAAGTGTGTGTTTGTTTGTGTGTGTGTTTATGTTCGCGTGCAAGCAGATGGTTCCTTGTAAGTGTGTGGGTATCTATCTACCTATCTATCTATCTATCTATCTATCTATCTATCTATCTATCTATCTATCTATCTATCTATCTATCTATCTATCTATACATACATACATACATACATACATACATACATACATACATACATACATACATACAAAACCGACTTTACGTGTAAGAAGGCACTGTGTAAATCAGATGTGTGGGTCAATCCTCTGTAGTAAACGATTCCCCATCTCCAGTAATACTATCATTAGCATGCAGTGGTCGGGAAATGAAGACTTAGGTTTCATGTGCCTCTTTGGTACTCGTTCATTAGCTTTACATCGTGGGACCTGCAATTACTGGGAGTGGGGTAGACCAAAGGTCATAGCACTTGCGCTCCACAAGCTAAGATTAAATTAGCATGGTTCCCTCACAGATGTGTGACGGTTTTGCGCCTTGGCTTCAGTACAGTCCCCCCAGTTCACACAGCTGTAAATGGGTTCCTGCCCTTTTTTTAGGGTCAGGGAAGGTAAAGCAGCGAGGGAGAGGAGATGGGCGCCGCCCTCAGTATACTGGCCCCTTGAGAAGCTGAGGTCTCTGATGCCTCGCTCCTCAATGACCACATAGATTATGGGAACACCATTATATTTACTGTTCCTTGTACTAGTTGTGTTACTTAAAAGTTGTACCATACTGATGACTGTAATTAGTACTTGTTTAGCTAGATTGTAGAGACTAGGGCATCCACTCTTCTTATTCTACGACAGATTCCAATGGCTGTTAGCAGTGCTTTTGAAATGCCATTGTTTTAAAATTGTAAACCTGAGGTCAGTTTTCGGTTGATGATACATTTACTTTCAGAACAAGATTGAAAATTTTATGGGCTGATGACAATAGAGCACTTTTTTTTCTTCTGTTCTTCAGTCTGCATGGATTATGTTTCAACTGTCCCAGCACTCTAAAGCTTCAATATGCGACTCAAGTTACAGTTTGCTTAAATCTTGTTTAAATATGGCTTTATTTGGGTCCTCTTCTGAGGGACCTGAGTCAGTCGGCCCATTTAAAACACTAAACAGAAAAGGTCACTTTCGAGAAAGCTGAAAAACACTTATTCTTAAATTTACCATATTACAACTGCTACTTAAGCAAGTTAATGGACTTGTGTGAATGTACGCATAAGTGTATGGTGCGTTAGTGTATACACACATTGCAAAAATGCCATGCAAGCATATACCCTTGGTTGTGCCTGTGCATGAATGTATGTGTGCGTACCTGAGTGAGCATGTCAGTATCATGAGAGAGAGGAGAAGAGAGAGAGAGAAAGAGAGAGAGATCTTCAGTCTAACATTGTCAGCCCGAATAGCTCAGTTGGGAAAGCGTTAGAGAGAGAGAGAGAGAGAGAGAGAGAGAGGGAGGGGGGGGGGGGATCTTCAGTCTAACATTGTCAGCCCGAATAGCTCAGTTGGGAAAGCGTTAGAGAGAGAGAGAGAGAGAGAGAGAGAGAGAGAGAGAGAGAGAGAGAGAGAGAGAGAGAGAGAGAGAGAGAGAGAGAGAGAGAGAATGACAATGACAAATTCGTTAGAGAGAGAGAGAGAGAGAGAGAGAGAGAGAGAGAGAGAGAGAGAGAAGAGAGAGAGAGAGAGAGAGAGAAAAGCGGTCAATTCTGGCTTGAAGTAGTTGCAAGTAGCCTGCTTGACGTTTGAAGTGCTGGACGTGTTAACATTACCCCCGGCAGAGAAGCCCTACAGGAATGCTTTTTGTGCAGCCCCCAGGCTCAGCTTTCAGATCTACTACCTACGCCCCCATAGCTCTGACCTTGGGTAGGAAGGAAGGGAGTACAGGACGGAGAGAGGTAGAGGAGGAAGGGGGAGGGGGGGGGGAGGGAGCCCCGGGACGGAAGCAGAGAGTGGGGAGGAAGTCCTAACACACAGACCTGCTATCGGTTGAGTTTCATTTTTTTTTCTTTTTTTCCAAGTTTGCATAAAGAGCAGAACGCATCCGGAATTTTTTTTTTTAATCCGCTTCAACAGGAATAGTGTGCACAAATTTCAAGGCAAAGGGCTGTAATAATAATAATAATAATAATAAATAATAATATATGGAATTCATATAGCGCTGAATCTGGTAAAAACAAACAAATCGAAGCGCTTGTACTATACTTAGAGGCAATGCAAACGCCTTCATACTACATGTCCCATCATTCTGACAAACCAAAAGGGTTCGCTGTCACCTCCCCTCATAAGAGAGAGAGAAAGAGAGAGAGAGAGAGAGAGAGAGAGAGAGAAGGAGAGGGAGGGAGGGGGGAGAGAGAGAGGGGAGAGAGAGAGAGAGAGAGAGAGAGAGAGAGAGAGAGAGAGAGAGAGAGAATGACAATGACAATGACAATGACAAATTCTTTTATTTCGAGGATAATGAATAAGCACTCATGTGCTTTTTACATCCAGTCCCCGCCCGTAGGATACATCTTAATAATAACCCAACACTTATACAGTAGAGAGAGAGAGAGAGAGAGAGAGAGAGAGAGAGAGAGAGAGAGAGAGAGAGAGAGAGAGAGAGAGAAAGAAAGAAAGAGAGAGAGAGAGAGAGAGAGAGAGAGAGAGAGAGAGAGAGAGGAGAGAGAGAAAGAAAGAGAGAGAGAGAGAGAGAGAGAGAGAGAGAGAGAGAGAGAGAGAGAGAGAGAGAGAGAGAGAGAGAGAGAGAGAGAGAGAGAAGGGTACACACTGTGGAAGGACACCACATCAGGATTGAAACAGCTAAGTACCAGGATTCCCGTTATCCGTACATTGACCTCCAGCCTGGTGAAAACTGTCCACCCACACGTCCCTCGCGTCGCACCCCCCCCCCCCCCCCCCCACCTCCCCTTCCCGACGACCATCTAGGTCAAGGGACTGATGATAATGATGATGAGGAGGAGGAGGAGGAGAAGGAGGAGGAGGAAGATGATGACGACGACAATAACGACGACGACGATGAAGATGAAAATGAAGATGATGATGATGCTAACACTGATGAGGATGAGGAGGAGAAGGAGGAGACCGGTTTACAACATTTCTCACTATTAAAAGGCTACAGGAAAGTTGCAAGGGGCTGACTAATCTTTATGGAAAAACAAGTGATAGTTACAGATTTCCCCACTCCCACACGCCATTTTTAAACACTAGCAAACATAAAGAGGGTTACCCCGCCCCCCGTCCCCCCCTTCCCCGTGAGGATGCAGGGGGCTCTGTCAGCATAGATAGCATCCCATTTTCCAAAAATTCTGTGCTGGAAATTTCTCTTTTTCTATCACTCCCCTTGTTTCTGCCTTTTCCCTTACCTTTCACCCCCCCCCCCTCTCTCTCTCTCTCTCTCTTATGCTTATTTTCTGTCTACTCAGCACATTCTCCTGTCTTTTTAAAAACATCCGATTAAAAATAAATTGAACTACTTGATGATCTGCCCTGATGTCAGAACGTATCAACTGAGGCCAGAGGGGCAGACCTCCTGCAGAGTTAGAAGTCTGCACAGGAAGAAGACCAGGCACTATGCATTCTACCCGATAATTATAGCCATGCTGGCCAGGGAATGCAGAAAAAAAGAACAATAGGGGGGATATCGGTACTGCACTATGTCCCTACATCCTACCTCAGACAGTAGTCCGAATTCAAAGTAAATTAAAGACGTTTATCTGACATTGAAAGGTTTCATCTACAGCTCAATAGAACTTTTCCACAGCCCCCCCCCCCCCCCCCAAAAAAAAAAAAAAAAAAACGCACACAAATAAATAACCAAACCTACCCAAAACTTGAGGCTGGACAAAACTGTTGCACAAAGTTTAAATTGACATTTTCAAGAAGGGGGCTATTTTTCAATAAAACTGTGCATCAATGATCCCTTCTCCTGGGGGAATGTCAGGGGGCCTGTCAGTATAAACAGCATCCCCACCTTTGGGAAATACTGTGCTAGGAATTCCCTCTTTTCTATCCCTCTCTCTGTTTCTGCCTTTTCTTCCTGTCACCCCTTTCTTGTCTATTTTCTGCCTTTTTGGTCCATTCTCCTACCTTTTCCCCCCAGGAAGACTTAAAATAGAACAGTTCTCTCAATCACCAAAGTCGGATGCGCTGGGCCTGACTTGTCTGTCAGGTCATTAATTAACAGCAGCACAAACACACGTTCGCTCATATGTTGTGAGACAACAGTAGGCTAATTACTGACAGAGCATTCGACGACGACGACGAAGAAGAAGAAGAATGAGCGATCTCTAGATATAATTACTTGCATGGCATTGGAGTTTATTTGCAAGAACAGCTTAGTGAACAGAAAGTCTAGCTGCGAGAACTGCTACAGCTGTTAGCCTCCTGTATGGTGGCAATATTGGAAAGTACAGGAATACTGGTTACATCATGTGTTTCTTTTGTCAGCAGCCAGTCCTTGGCATAAACTGAATACAGTGCTTAGTAATTGCAATGGTCCACACCAAAATCAATCATGATGACAAAAGCCAAAACCAAGAGAGGAAGAGAGAGAGAGAGAGAGAGAGAGAGAGAGAGAGAGAGAGAGAGAGAGAGAGAGAGAGAGAGTGAGAGAGAGAGAGTGAGAGAGAGAGAGAGAGATTGAGAGAGAGATAGAGAGACAGAGAGACAGAGAGAGAGAGGAGAGAGAGAGAGAGAGAGAGAGAGAGAGAGAGAGAGAGAGAGAGAGAGAGAGAGAGAGCAAAATAACACTAATGGTGCTACTCATTTTGAAATATTATTCATGTTTCATCAAAGTTAAACTCCACATTAAGAATAAGTAAAGTGTGTAGAAGAAGAGAAGAAGAAAAAGCAGAAAAAACACTTGCACAATACTGTACAACACGCACACAAAACCTAGTCAATCACACACACACACACACACACATGACAGAATTTACAAAACGACATACACACGGGACTGGATGTAAAAAACAACAACAACCACATAAGTGCTTATTCCATTATCCTCGATATAAAAAAATCAAATCAAATAAATAAATAAACACACACACACACAAAATCAGACCACTTACATTATCACGTCTCTGCAACCACACACAATTATATAAAAAAAACAACAATACTCCAACGACTTTCAAGCACTTATCACAGGAAGACAATCAACCACCGACTATAAAAAAAACCCTTCCCTGCAACAGTCCAAATCCTCTTCCACAAGAACAAAAAAAACCAGTCCCACTTCCAAATTCCACTCATATAAAACCGGTTTCGGCGGCGGCAACACCTGAACTGGGAAAAAAATCCCTCCACGAAAATGAAGCTTAAAACGCTTTGAAGCCCGCTGCTGGAAGCTAGGCCTTTAGTGTGTGTATGTGTGTGTGTGTGTGTACAGTCCCAGGGGGAGAAAAAAACTGGACAGCCTGCAATGGCTAGTGAGTTTTTAACCTAGCTTTGAGCTTGGCCCAGTGAGGGATCACCACGACACACCTTTAGTGGCTTTACGCGGGTGTATATAGGCCTGACCGACACCCCGGGTTTAGAGCTGCCCCCGCAAGCCAGCGAGCGAGCGAGCAACACGAACCACTCAGACGTGACCACTGCAAATGTTGACCCAAGCCTCGTGAGAACCTACCCAGGGTATGGCATGGCTAGGCTAGGCTAGGCTAGGCTAGGTCTGGCTAGGCTAGGCTAAGCTAACCAGCCAGTGAGTGGTTCCACAACCCGACAGGGTCAGGACTGGACTGACCTCTGTCCATTGAGTTTTTAGAACTAAAGGGTTTGGTAGACTTGATGACAAGGCTTGCTATAGATCTACGTATGTTTGTCCGTCGTGTTCGACAATGACCTCCAAAACAGCAGAGGAGGGGCAGCTGCTGTTTCGGAAACTGGGCAGAAATTTGATTATAGTGGAGATGCCTTCCCCACAGTACATTCCCACTCTCTCGGCCAAGTGGGCATAAGGACAGTCAGCGTTGGAGATGTTCTCCAAAGGCCAACTAGCCCCCAGGGCTGCAGACTGTGCAAGTCAAGCCTCCTAGTCAGAAAGTCTAGTAATGAATGAATAAATAGAATGTAGGATTTATAAAATCGCATAAAACATTTTTTATTATCATCATTATTTAATATGCAATGGCAATGGTGATGAACAAAAGGGGAGTCAAAACATTTTTTTTAATACAAAAAATGTGTGTTTTTTTTCTCTTTTCTTTTAAACAGATTTTAGCCCCTGCAAACCCTTCCACAGGCGACTTCTAAGAAACAAGTGGTCCGTCAGACAGAAAGCACAAATCAAGGCATTCTCGATGAATTCTCTGTACAAATACAAATGTTGGCTGAAAATGACAAGCGCAGACTGAGGTATATTGGTCATTAGAAGTCATGGGAAGAAAAGTCTTTTGGGGTGAGACTATAAACCGAGGGCCCATTTGCATCTGCACACACAACGTCTTACCAACACGTTAAAACCTGTTCCGAAGTGTAGGTCATTGTGTGCCTGGTGGGGATGGATGACAACATTTACAAACAGCATACACACGGGACAGTTCTTATATCTGGAGTTAACATCAGTGTAGACTCCACTCTCCCCAAAAGTCCTTCGGATGAGACTATAAACCGAGGCCCCGTGTGCGAACGTACGCAGAACATCTTGCGCACACGTTAAATCCTGTTCCGCTTTTCGTAAGAGTAGGCCATTGTGTGCCGGTGGGATCGGATGACAAAATTGACAAAACCGCATACACCCGGGGACTAGATGCCAAAAAGCACCTAAGTGCTTATTCCATTATCCTCGATATAAAATAACAATTAAAAAATAATAATAAAAATGTCATTATCCTCGAAATGAAGAAAGAAATAAAAATAAGAAAGAAAGTAAGCAAGAAATAGTTAAATAAGAAACACACAGACAAGTCTGATGATGACAGTTCTCCATGGCAAGGTTGAGGGCAGAAGGAAAAGAGGCAGACCACCACCAACATCCTACATTGCCAACATCACTGAGATCAGCAGTCTGGGAGGAGGGCTACGGGAGATAATAGAACTCAGCAGAGATGATGAAAGATAGAGAACTCTGGTGGCATATCATTAGGATCTACTACCGCCGACAGTGGCGAAGGAATGAGTTAAACGTGACAGGTTAGGTGGACACCATGGCTTGATTTGAGTCCCTTTGTTTTGAGTGACCGTTACTTTTCTGGAAAATATTGCACATAATACTTGTTTTTGTCAGTAATAAACCAATGTTCCATCATTTTGAAACATGATGGAGAAGTTGTAATTGGTTGGCTGTATTTGTTTTCTTCCACTACTATTTTTTCTCATTATCAAACCAGTTCTAAAGTTACACTGTTTATTTCAAATTGTGTATTCATTCCTTGTACCATATAAAATATATCAGATGTAGCCTAAAGGATTTAAACATTATCTTTCAGTTTTTACATCAGATTCAACCAGGTGTGATTGTCACCTTTCTCCTTCAGTATTTAGGCTATTACTGATTCAACACTGGAGGACTGCTTGTCACCTTTTCACTTAGTTTTTATGACGTAGGTATAAAACCCAAAACTGATGAGGTTTGATTTCCCATTAGATCTAGTCCTTAAGTTGTGGGTCATCAGCTGTGCACCTCGTGGATTGCTGGAGAAGATTTCACACCGCCTCCCCGATCTCTCTGTGGACCTACACTCGGCCAGTAATGTCCCCCTGTTTTGTATAAATTCTGCAGTTGATCTTCTGCGGGACGTTATACAGAATTTTTTAAAATTTATTTATTCTTTTATATCGAGGATAATGGAATAAGCACTTATGTGCTTTTTTTTTTACATCTAGTCCCCGTGTGTTTGCGGTTTTGTAAATTTTTTCATCCGTTCCTACCGGCACACAATGGCCTACTCTTACGAAAAGCGGAACAGGATTTAACGTGTGTGCAAGATGTTCTGCGTGCGTTCGCTCGCACACGGGGCCTCGGTTTATAGTCTCATCCGAAGGACTTTTGGGGAGAGTGGAGTCTGCACTGATGTTTAACTCCAGGGGAAAATCCCCTTGAACTGGAATCGAACCCGGGTCGTCAGATTGCGAGCGCAATGTTCTAAACACTAGGCTATCCCGTTTCCCGCCCCCCCCCCCCCCCCCCCCCCCCCCCCCCCCCCCCCCCCCCCCCCCCCAGAAAGAAGAGTAAACACCGCACGTCGGCTCAAAATCCTGGAATTCCTTGTCAGCATTCGGAGGTTTGCCAAAGCATGCAAATCTGTGGCATGTAGGCTACACGAGGTTTTGTCTAGCAGATAGAGGAATGTTAGTTATCGAACAGGGTGGCTTTCTTCTTAGAAGATGTTCATATAATAATTTAGGAGTTCCGCGTGGTGACATCTGTCTGGAAAAACAACAATAACAACTTAAATCTCACTCAGTTGAAAAAAGCAGACTCAAGTCACTTAGAGTAAAGACTACATAGTTCCATTGAATTGCCTCCTCCTCCTTCATCACCATCATCATCTTCTTCCTCGAACGCTCCGACAGCAACTACGGTTTTCAGTCTTATCAACGAAAATGCGTTAGAGTGCCGTTAAGCGCCTGACAGTTCAGGCCCAGCACATCCGACTTCGGCACGGGAGAGAACTGTTACATGTTAAGTCTTTCTGAGCCAATCTGTTGCTCTGGTTGGTTCCCCAACGCTCCATTAAATTCAGACGGTCTCAGAACGTGCAGTCTGAGGTACTTGTCATACACGACTATGATGCAACGCTGTTCTGAGCGACCAAGTTGTACAGACGTACGAAAAAGCCTGATGATTGTTGATCAGCCTCTTTACTGGCCTGACGATTAGCAGTGGCTTGGGGGGATATACAAGGGCTGGGCTAAACTACTTCTGGCTTAACTACTTCTCAGACTTCAAGGTCTTGATCGATATTTTGTTCTGAAAGAGAGGGCCCAGAACTCAGTGAATATAGCCTATAGGCCTATACATATACGTGTGTACGTGCATGTGTGTGTTGAACAAGAGAGAGAGAGAGAGAGAGAGAGAGAGAGAGGAAAAGAGAGAGAAAAGAGACAGAGACAGAGACAGAGAGAGAGAGTCATTTCATGTGGGTTGGAAAAGAAATCCGTAGCCCCATCCATGAACCAGCTAAGCCCCATCAGAGAATTGGGCAGACCACTGCACTGCACATGTTGGCAGACCACACAGGCAGGAAAGGTTGTGTGTGTGCGACGTCTCAGCTGATGTGTGATGTAGCACGGAGGCAGCACGACCACTAATCCAACGTCTGGAGCTGTTGTCAACATGGAAATAACCTATCCTGGCCTTCACTAGGGGGAAATAACCCTGGTTCGGCATGAGCTGAGTTTCTAATATTTCTCTCCCCTGGGATGCAGGGTGCCTGTCGGTATAAAATAATAGAATCCCCACCTTCTAGAAAATCTGATAGGAATTCCTTCTCTTCTATCCCTCTGTTTTTGCTTTATTTTTCCTGTCACCCCCTTCTTGTCTATTTTCTGCCTTCTTGGTCTATCATCCTGCCTTTTTCCCCAGAGATTTAAAAAGATAACATTTCTCTCCCACACTGAAGTTGGATGTGCTGGGCCTGACTTGTCAGGCACTTCACGGCAGCACCCCTTTTCCGCTTATGCGACAGTAGCTGCTGTCTGAACATTTGACTTAAATTTTTGTTCTTTGGTTAAACCTTCGAGGTTCACTAGTGACGAGATTTTTGGGTATGCGACCGTATTTTTTTCTTCTCCTCCCCCATTCGGGTAGCCGCATTCCAAATTCTGGGATGGCATGTAAACACACCTGTGTATACAGGCTTTTAACATCCTTTTTGTCATGTCATCTGTCCCTAGCAGCATAAAATGGCTTTCTCTTCCAAAAAGTGGAACAGGTTTTTAGCGTGTGCACAGAACATTCTGCATGCATTCACACACGGGGCCTCCTTTTACTATCCCCTACAAAGAACTTTCACATTCAGTTCAATTTTGTTGTCAACCTGGGAAGAAAGGACAAGACTGGAAATCGAATCTGGTTTTTGCTGCTAGTTTGCAGGGTGTACTGTAGTTTTTGTGTTTGCATGGTTCATACATTTTTGAGAATGAGGCGTTTTGCATTTAGAGTCCAGTGTCCAAGTCATGGGATATGCACATCATTCAAATGGGAGGCCTCAGGAAATTTATAATAAATGATGATCTCTCATCTCATCTGCTCCCATAACCATAGGGGCACTGCATTGACGAACGTTGCACCAGCTGGCTCCATATAAATTCCATACATTATTATTAATATTTGCGGCGGTTGTGAGCAAGTGCGGAGAAGCTCTTCCCTGTCCATTCAGTCATGTCTGCCCATTTCTTCCTCTGTCTGCCTCGCCTTCTCTTCCCCTGCACTATGGTTTTGGACAGCCCATCTGATCTAGTCACATGTCCGTATCATCTGAGCTTTTTCTTGACTGTGGTCAGCAGGTTTTTGTAGTGCTTTACTTGTTGGGTGATGGTTTGTAGGACTTCGTTGATGGTAGTGTGGTCCATGTATGAAATGCCAAGGAGTCTTCCGAGGCATCTCATCTCTAGAGCCTGGATCCTCTTTGTAGATCTGCATTCAATGTCCAGGATTTGCACGCATACAGATATGTAGAGATGACTAGTGCATGCAGTAGCTTGACCTTGGTCCTAATAATAATATATGGAATTTATATAGCGCTGAATCTTGTAAAAAAAAAAAAATCGAAGCGCTTGCACTCAATCATTTACAGGCATGCAACTCTCCTTAAACATAATGAACAACAGATTTCAAAACCATGCGCGCGCACGTATGCACGCATACACACGCGCACACGCGCGCGCACACACACACACACACACACACTCGGAACAACACTTAGAAGTGAAAAATGCTGTTGAAAATTAGGGACAGATATTTGGGGGGAAAGTCTCAGGTAGGAAATAAGTGTGTTTTGAGGCTGGATTTGAAGGTATCAAGTGAAGGCTTTTGTCGAAGTGAAAGAGGGAGGTCATTCCAGGTGGATGGACCAGAAACAGAGAAGGAGCGACGGCCAACAGTGGTTTGTTTGAATCTGGGTGTTCGAAAGCACAAAGTATCTGCGGCTGAACGAAGGGAACGGGATGGAGTGTACAGATGAAGACAGTTACAGAGATAACGGGGTGCAGATTTGTGGAGACATTTGAAACAGAGGGTATTGATTTTATACTCCAGTCTTTGTGAGACAGGCAGCCAGTGAAGAGATCGCAGAAAAGGGGTGATGTGTTCAGATTTTTTCTTTCTTAGGACCAGTCGAGCTGCAGAGTTTTGTATGCGTTGAAGAGAGTGGATAGATATGCTGGTAGGCCAGCCAAAAGAGAATTACAGTAGTCTAAACGTGAAAGAATGAGAGATGTGACAAGCTTGGAAGTTGCATCAGTGGACAGATACTTGCGAATCGCGCTTATGCGCCGTAATTGATAGTAGCAAGACTGGCAGGTCTGGGTGATGAATTGTTCATAGAGAGTGTGTTGTCAAGAACTACTCCTAAATACTTCACAGAGTTGGACAAAGGAACTGACGTATTGCCGAATTCTATTGAAGTTTTTTCGATAGAGGAAAGTTTATGTTTGGTCCCTATGAGCATGGCTTCGGTTTTATCGGCATTAAGTTGTAACTTGTTCTGAGTCATCCAGTTTGAATGTCTTGAAGGCAGTAGGACATATTTGTCAGGAGGGAAGGCAAGTTTTCAACAGTATCACTGCACTGAAGCTGAGTATCATCGGCATAGAAATGATGATCAATATGGTGGTGGTTTATTATATGTGAGAGTGGAGCAGTGTAGAGAGTAAAGAGAAACTGATCCCTGCGGGACTCCATATTCCATTTTGACAGGTTTTGATTGAATTTTGTTTACAATAACTTTCTGGATCCTGTCTGTGAGGTATGAAGTAAACCAGGTGAGG
Organism: Rapana venosa; assembly: GCA_028751875.1. Classification (NCBI taxonomy): domain Eukaryota; kingdom Metazoa; phylum Mollusca; class Gastropoda; order Neogastropoda; family Muricidae; genus Rapana; species Rapana venosa. The sequence goes on from CM054140.1 coordinate 22,241,730, forward strand.
GCTGTGCCGTTAATACCAAACGTATTTTGGAGGCGAGAAAGAATTGAGTGATCTATGGTATCAAAGGCTGCAGATAAGTCAAGAAGAGTAGGGAGGGAGATTTTTCCTGCATCAGAAGCAAGTAGAAGTGTATCTAAAGTGTGGACTAGGGTGGTTTCAGTGCTGTGGTTGGGGCGATAGGCAGATTGAAAAGTGGGAAGGAGATCATTGGAATGAAGGTGACTGTTGAGCTGTTTGAGAACGACTTTTTCTAGTACTTTAGAGACAAAGGGTAAGTTTGAGACAGGCCTATAATTCTTCAGAATGTTGGGATCGAGGTCGTGCTTTTTCAGTAGAGGTGTGACTATTGCTGTTTTAAGAGCTGATGGAAATTCCTGACACAAGAGATGAGTTTACTATTTTAGTGATAATAGGTACAAGTTGTGGAAGGCATTGTGAGAAAACAGGAGCAGGTATGGGATCAAGGTCGCATGATTTTATAGTCATTTCCTTCAGAATTGTCATTTCTTTTTCACTTGTGGGATGGAAGGAAAAGAGAGGAGTGCCAGTGAACTGGGGATCAGGAGGCGCAGGCTGGAATTGAGTCTGATCCAGTCTGGAGCGTATGTTTCGAACTTTGTCTGAGAAGAAGGCAGAAAATATGGATGGAAGTTCAGACAGGCTGCAGGTGTTAGGCAGAGGAGTTGTTTTTGCAGATCCAAGGAGATTTGAGGTGAGCGAATAAAGAGATTTTATGGATGTAGCACAGAGAACTTGGGAAGAGTAGTAGTCTGTCTTTGCTGAATGGATTAAGAGTTTGACTTTATTTGTTTTCGGAAAAGTTTGTTGTTTTCGGTTTTTGACTTCCGCCACTGGCGTTCTAGTTGCCGGCGTTTGCGCTTCGCTATCAAGATGTCTTGGGTATACCATGGCGCACAGGGTCTGTCAGGGAGGAGATGGGGTAGGAGGTGCATGCTCATCAAGCAGTTGGCGGAGAATAGTGTTATAGAGATCAAGAGGTCATGTGGTCAGAGGTTTGTGAAAAACGTTCGGAAGCTTGTGAAGAGAAGGATGAATGTCTAAGGCCTTAAGATTTGCGACGAGTAACATATTTCTTCTTTCTGACAGTTTGTGATGTTAGATGGAAAAAGATGGCGGAATGATCAGAATGGCAGTTCGTGTGACAGAAACAGATGTGACAAGATTAAATGAAGCGTAAGTAATCAGCCAGTCTAAAATATGACCGGATCTGTGGTTGCTTCGTTACCAGTTGAGAGAGAGAATGGTGGACAGAGAAAGAGAAAGACATTTGACATCTGGAGAAGACTGGTTGTCGAAATGGAAGTGAAGTCACCAAGAATTATAAGTTTAGTGGGAGAGAGGCTGTAGGTCGAGGAGTGACGGAATTCTTGGGAAAAGAGAGAAGAATGTTAGGTGTTTTAGATCGGAGAGGTGTGGAAAACGGTAAAGGCAGCAGATAATAATAGTAGTGGCCAGGAGAGTGGTGGGCTTAAAGAGGCTGAGAGGTTCAAAATTGGCAGAGAACTTCAAAAGATCATGTGAGAAGTTGAAGGTGTGACTGAAAGAGACGGTTCCAAGTTGCTTGAGAAGAATGGCAATCCCACTCCCGAGTGAGTCGGGGAAAGAAATAGTTTATATCCAGGAGGATCAGCATGTTTTATTTGGTTCATGGCAGTTGGTTAAGCCAAGGTCGGTGAGGAAGAGTTAAGTCAGATTTTTTTTAGAAATAAAACAGAACTGTAGACGGCTTTCCATTTGGACAGACAGGACTGCACATGACAACTTGAAGGAGATCTGAAGGAGGTGGAGAGAGATTTTCGGTTACCAGATAGTCTGAGCTTTGCCATTGCTAATGCAGCGTTTGGAGAGTTTCAGTTTTGAACCTTCACTAATGATAGCTCCAAGGTACTTGAAGTGATCTACAACCTCAAGTTCCTTTCCACTGACTTTGATCTTGGTAGTGATTGGCTGGGCACCGGTTGCCATGAGTTTTGTTTTCTCGGCACTGATCTCCATGCCATATCTGGAGAATGTTTTGTCCAGGTGGTACACTAGGTTGGCTAGTTCCTGTTCATGATGATACCTAGTTTGAATTGGGCATGCATGTTTTGGGTTTCAAGTTGAAGACGTTAGCTTTGTCTTCAAAGAGGGTGGAGTTTTTGTGTGAAGTGCTACTTTTGTTGGAAAAAAATAGCAACCTTTTCCTGCAGAGGATGTGTGTAACATCTCTCACAAAAAGATTTGGAATTAAGAGAAAATAACATAAGTAATCACCAACCAGTTAAGAAATCAGTTTTCCACTTGTGGGTTCTATTTTAGAGATTTAGCCCTGATTTGTAACTATGTAATGTGGAGGCTTAATAGAGCAAATGAGATAAGTTAGCTTCCATGATTTTTAGCTCCCCTGAATTCTTGGGGGGTCAGTACCTGAATTCATGGAACTACCTAATTAACCCACAGGTTACACTAACAGTGACTTCCGTTGTTAAATCTATTTGTTGCACGTTTATTTTTCACTCTTTTCAGTTTTTTAAATCTGATTTTCCTCTTCACTTTTCCACAGATGTATGTAATCATTAACAGGGTGGTCACAGATTGTAAACCTTTGAGCAATACACATTAACCATTGAAAGATTTTTAACGTATATTTTCTTAAAATCACAAGTGTGGGCACATTGTGTTTTCTGCAGTTTATAGGGGATTTTTTGTTTGCTTTTTTTCCTTTTCCAAATAATTTATCGGTATGGGTTGTCATAATAATGAAGTCAGATATTGATCAAGATGTTTTTAATCCTACATAGATGGCTTGATAAAAGAAAGCAAATGCATTGCTCATTCAATACACCATCTGGAAATAAAAATTTGACTAATATTCTCCGAATAATGTGCATGATAAGCACTATTGAATGTCTTTTTAGTCTTTAAATTGCTTGCTTGTGAATGGCAAGCTGTCTCACAGAGAGAAAGAGAGAGAGAGAGAGAGAGAGAGAGAGAGAGAGAGAGAGAGAGAGAGAGAGAGAGAGATGTGACTGCAGTGAAATGAATTGCTTTTTTTTAGGACACAGCTAAATACCAGATGATTCACATGAAAACTACTTTGGACTAACTGCATGTCATGAAAAGATGACATACAATGGTACATAACACACACTGCTCAGGCACAACCACACAAATCTGAACAAAACTAAAAAAGCATTACATCTGTCAAATGTTTATTGGGTGACAAATCTACTTTGAAGCAACGGCAGACGATGCTGGGGCAGCAACCTTCCTTCTTGGTTTGGGGGTCGTGCCTTCACGGAAGCCATTTCTGAAACATACACATCCACCAATTATTCAATAGGCCTATTTCAAAGAATTACTAGTATAAAAAGAAAATCTATATGCTTAACATGAATTCACAATAATCTACCACTAAATGCTGCAGTCTGGAATCAACACAAGGGAGGGGTTGTGGTCGTGATGATGATATCTGCATGAACTTAAAAAAAAAGAAAAAAGATGGTATGCAGTTGTGAGATTCTAATAATTTCTCTGAAAGCAGAAAAAATATTCACATGTCAGGGGAATAAATAACCATGTCTCGATAGAATATGACCTTGAACTCCATCCCTTTTTAAATCAAGAAAAATGCTAGCAGGCAATGAAATTTCAAGGAATTGCTGATTTTAAACCCCCCCACAAAGCTTTGTTACAGTGATCAAAGAAATTGTAAAAATCAATAAATCGAGAACTTGTGTTCCACCTAAACACATCCAATCTGGTTATGTGCTGCCACTTTTATTCTTTTTCTTGAACAAACATGAGGATAGTGATCAGTATGAAGGAGTTACTTCCCTTCATTTGGCACACTCTTTTCCTATAATTAAAAATAATAATTTCTATCAGCAAATTCAGTATGTTTATAAAGTCAGTATTTCACAAAAATATGAAATGCAGGTTTGCAACAAATATAAAAACAACTCACTCCCACCCGTACGCAAATGAACACTTCCACAAAACCCCACCATCCAACTAAACATGGGCATAGGCAACACGCAAGTAAACCACTGAGGCAAAAAACCCCAATCCAACAACCAACCAAACGAACAAAAACCCTAATGAGGCAGAGCCAATAAACAACTGGCCGATGAGGGAAAAAAACCAATCCAACAAACAAAACCCCCCAACCAAAAACCCCAATGAGGCACAACCAATGAACAACTGACCGATACACTTGTTACAATTAGTCTTGCGCGGAAAAGCCCACTCTTCCTGCAAGGTCTCATGGCAGGGTACAAAGAAGCAAAATTCAAAGCAATGCCCTGATCTAGCAGACAGAGAATGGGGACTGTCAAACCTTGACCATCTCACACTGACCTGAATCTGCGGTAGACAACCTTCAGATGGCGCATTCTGCCAGTGCCAGTGGTCTTTCTCCTCTTGGCCTTCTCGCTCCAGTTGACTGAAACAAATAAAAGGAAAATCATAAATACCTTTCAAGTTACTTTTTCTTATGTACTCTATCTCAACTATGTGAAGTTACCTTTTCTTAACCCTAGTAGCGCTAAATAAACAGCAACAAGCCTCACTTCTATTGGCTGAATTAACATTGGCTAGCATTGTTTTGGAGCATGGTGGGCTCAAACAACCCTTGATATTGATATATAAAACTGAATTAAATGTGTTAAGCTATAGATCACTGGAAAGAAGAGATAATATGCTTTTAAATGAGTATAATTTTATAATAGTGTGTAGTGTTTATGATTATGTAAAAAAAAATCAAAAAAAAAAATCATGTTCGCACTACCGATCACTGTTCCACTGTCAGGGCCCCGGATCGATTTTTAACACGATAAGCAAAGTTCTTGCGGTGCATAAATGTCATGATTAGGTAAACACTATTTCTTGACATTAGTTTTCAAAAAATAAGGAGTTTTGTATCGCTTTATCGTCACCAAATACTCGGAAAAGTTCAGCGACAGGATCAACGCCATCGCGACCGTCATGGCGGAATGTGCGAAGTGGTGGCTTTCTATGACAAAAATACAAAGATCGCTTGATTTCATGTGATGCAAAGTACTCAGCAGCATAGCGATTTGACTCAACAACAGTTATTTCGAAGCCTCGTTGCGTCAAAATAAAGTAAAACAATCTGTGACGTCGAAATCGCCGAGTAGCGAAAAAGTCCATCCAGCAAAACTAGCACCGCTCGATTCAGTCCGATCGCGATCGATTTTTACCAAGTTTTTCAAAAATATTCCACAATCCTTACCTCATCGTCTCTCTCATTGTTTATTTCAACCAAATCCAGCCTCTAAAACTCCTCCTCGCTGTCAATTTTGTAAAAAAGCTCGAAAAAACGCTTGAAGAAATTCTAGTGCAAACACTGGCCGCCATTTTGTTGAAGACGATCTCGGCTGGTCCGAAAAAAAATTAAAATACACTCTTAACCAATCAGATTCTTCATTGCTTGTGTGTGTCAAACGACCTTCACCCCTTTCTGCGGGCCTACAACGGCCTTAACATTCATTGGCTGACCTTTGAAAGCGAAAGTAAGCTTTCAACTATGACCACCCACGTCATCCCGGAATATTCCGGGATCCGCCACACAGCCTAGACCCGCCTTTCCCGGAATATTCCGGGAACCGCGCCACTAGGGTTAAGTAATATATTCTAGCTCAATGATATAGTTACCTTTTCTTATGCAATATATCCTACCTCAACTATGTGAAACTACCTTTTGTTATGAAATATACTCTAGCTCAACTAGATATGACATTACCTCTTCTTATGTAATGTATTCTAGCTCAACTAACAGCTATGTGCTAATCTGTCTAGTGTCAACTATATATCAGCACACACCATGCATGCATGTAGCTTTAACTAAAACCAAGAGGCAAGGGATGGGAATACATTCAGGCTGATGACATCTTGCGCACATGTTAAATCCTGTTCCGCTGTTCGAAAGAGTAGGCCATTGTGTGCCGGTGGGAACAGATGACAAAATTTAAAAAACCGCATACACACGCATAAAAAAATTATTTTAAAAAGTCATCTGAGCGCTTTAATTTGTTGCTTTACAAGATTCAGCGCTATACAAATTCCATACATTATTATTATTATGACAAACACGTGTTAGGCAAGACTAACATTTGATGAAAACAAAGTGGTCTAACAGCCCATCCAAAGGTTTATATTCAGAACTTTACTTTAGCTTGTCTGTCACATTCTAAAACGTCTAGTGAGAAATCTTAATCATCCTTAGTATCCAGATCATGTTCAAACCAGAGCATAAAATAATCCAAGATTTTATGTGCTCTATGAACAGTTTATCCCTACAACTATCGTCTCTGAACCCTAATGTACATGACTATGCCCAAAACTAAACTGTACTTCCAAGTTCCATGCAACAAAGGGAAACTAGGCCTTCCCTGCTTCCTTCCATAGCAAAACCTAGCACAGCATAGTTTTCATCTACTTTTCAGTCAATGACTAGTGCAAGCTTGATTCTACTGCCTTTGTCAGTCTTCACTGTAACACCTTGGCATTTCTGTTATCTAGGTTTCAGATAAATTGAAGTATGACATTTTCTACAAAATGATCTTTCAATTGGGCAAACAAAGTGTTCAATGCCTACTCTCAGCAAGGAGATTTTTTTTAACACAAGATCTTGTAGTGTCAGTGTCTAGCATGGGCATATATTTGCCCAACGATTTTTTTCTTTCTCTCTACAACTGATCCTCAATTCGCCCCCTCCCCCCCCCCCCCCATTTTTTCTTTCCTTCTAGCAATTTAAATCTACAAGAACACTGACCAAAATGACTGAATGAAAACGAAAACCAACCAGATGCAGCAAACATCTCAAGTAAGTTAGCCCCCCCCCCCCCCCCCCCCCCAATGCCGACATTCTAAAACAGAACTTGCACTATTGCTCAGTAATGGGTGTCTACTTCAACTTTACCTTACCTTCCCCAATCTTAGAAATAGGGTGGTTTTAGGTGGGTTTTTTTATAGTTTATTTTGAAAGCTCTTTTCAGTTAGTGTTGTAATAACTTTGGAATGCATGCATGGATTTTGATAAAATAAAAAGTAAAACACTCAGAAACAATTACAGAAGAAGTATTTTCAACCTACTGTTGGCTTTTTAGCTTTTTGGAAGAATGATGCATGCAAACATGAAACATTCCAACGGTCGCCATTTTGCTTGCCAAAGATCGTGATGCATGTTAACTTTACTGTTCGAGCCGATACTGTAACAAAAGCCCCAAGTACCTATCAATTTACAAAATATGTCAAGTTGTAAACCATTGCCAAACTCGAAATCCGCGATAATTTCCCCAATTCTATAAGCATAATTCAAAACGCGCATCGGCCGAGTTAGATTTGATGATCGATTTACCTCTCGAACTTCGTTGTTGTCAAAGTTGTCTTTCTCTCTTCAATCAACAAAATCAGAAGTGCACACACTGCTAGGATCGCTTACATCAAATTTTTAGCCTGAATACACATTTCAGAGCGTCATATTTTCGGCATGAAAGCCATAAAAACGATCGTACATGTCAGATTCACAGGTAGCGCCCATCTTGGGAAAAATTGCGGGTTTTTTCCTCCAAAACTTGCCACAAACACATACCAACTGCCGCCATATATGTGAGCAGTCTCATTGCTTCTATTTTCACGATATTTGAAGCGAGATTGGCTGGAAGTTCGAATGTATGAACGCGCTGAAGTGACGGTCATGTTGCCGGCCGTTTTAGGCCGTTGTGCCCAAGGATAGGTTCGGCTGTTTTGGGGCGCTATGCCCAGCAAAGTGTTAAGAGTCATCTAGAATGTTCCTTATAATAATGTATGGAATTTATATAGCGCCTTGTAACCCTCATTACACCTGCAAATCACAGCGAGACCATAAACTTGTACACACTAGGTGAGAAGTTTGTGTACAGTTATTTCCCATTACCCCAACATTTCAGCATCCATACTCCAAAGCTTCTGGGAGTGCTGATAACCAGTCTAGACATTCAACAGATAAATTCATTGTGGTCATGAACACAGGAGAGTATACTCACATTTCCTGATCTTAGCACTGGGGTAGCCACATGATGCACATTTCTTCTTCTGAATGTGGTAGGAGCGTCGTCCACACCGACGGCAGTGGGTGTGGGTCTTGTTATGACGCTTTCCAAAACTGGACGTACCCTTTGTCTGTAAATTAAAGCAAAATATTATTATTTGCCAGGTATGTTACACAGACACACTCAGAAAGAGAAAGAGAGAGAGAGAAATGGGGGGGGGGGGGTGACATTCTGTGTCCAAAAATTCTGTTCCCTGCAAGGATTCAAATTCTAAATCAGTAAATTATGGCTTCATTCTGGCCACTTTCTTATACATTTTTTTTAAAAACCAATTTTCTGATCTACCTCAAAACTCAGTTTAAATCTGACAATGGAATTTGTTACTCTTAATAGGCCTAAGCTTTAATTGTAGGGAAGACAGAACAAGTGACAATAACAATGCCCTGGGTAGGCATGTTTTGTTCCAGATCATGCAAAATGATCACAGAACTATTTTCCACAGGTAAGGGAAACAGGGCCTGTAGAGTTGAAATTTAATAATCACCTGCAAAAATCAGCAACATCGAGGTTACAAAGGAAAAGAAAAAGCCTTTGTATGTGTAATAACATCAGATCAGATAACGCATGCATGAGCATCAGTGACATAATCTGCAACTTTTTTAAAATGAGCATTTTCGCAATTTTCAGCAAAACTGGCTGACAAGGCCCTTAGTGCTGGTGGCTAAAGTGGAAGTATACACCAAACTTTAATGCAGGCATGTATTTTCTGTTATTTACATCATAAGACTTGTCAAAGTGCACACTATATGATGTGTATTATAGTAATTATACACTTTCCCCCCCTGGACAGGTAAAAATGTGAATACTGCCTGAGTAGCAATGACATTGACAATCACAGTTAGTAAAAACACAATTATTATAAATGACTGGCCTTGTCCAATGTCACAAAAATTGTAAGGCACTTACCAGGCAGCCTAAAGTGGCACTGCCTTGATTAAAATCATAACCAAACCGACCGATAGTTTTAATGAACTGGCAATTAGTACATTGATTTTGTAGCCCCTAGGCCGATCCAAAGGCTTCACACTCACACAATTTCATTACTGCAACCGGACTGCAGTTTTATTCAAAATAACCCCAATCGTATGTAATAGCATTTAATATGTAAAGAAAGCAATCATGCGTTTATTTCGGCTAAACAGACATTTACAAGCAATAATACCGTCTACACTCGTCCTCATTAGTCTTGCTAGCTTTTTCTAGCGAACTCATCGAAGATTGCAAAACTAGTAGGCCCATCTGAAATATTAACTTTTATTCATACGGGCAGCAAACAGTGTTCATATTACAACCGTTACTTTCTTTTCTACTTCATTTTGCATGATCTGGAACAAAAACGCACACATATTTGTGCTCTAAAATGTAGAGAATAAACCTATCTCCACCAGCATACCCGTACCACAAGACAATGTGATGAGTTTCACAAACTACAAAAAAAGAATATCCCAAACAAAATTACTTCAAATCATCAGGTAATTACCTATCCTAAGAAACACAATGGTTAAAATGGCATGTAGTGAAATAGTGATGAATACATGAGAACGATGATTTTTTAAGATTTTGAGTGGGTTACACGTCTTACCATGTCGGATACGTTCCTTGCTCGCTGTGAAAAGGAAGTGAGTAGCCTAACAGGAAGTGGAAATGGAATATGGTCAAAATCAGGGGGAAGAACCCCAGCTTTCCGGGGCCCAAGGCTACACGCTAGCCTACCTTTATTTCTTGCCCCTTTTTCTTCTGTTTTCCTATATACCTCTCGCAATCATACCGCATGCAATGAAAAAAAAAGAAGTAATTTTTATGAAAGAATAGCCTCTGGCTCAAAACTCATGTGATTTTGCTCAAATTTGATAGGCTGAAAATATTTTTTAAAATATTTTTCAGCAAACACTGTACCCCCTCAGCCCTTTGTGGTCTGCTAGCCTCCTAACCACAATATATATATATATATATATATATATATCTTCATTTGATGATTATTTCCAACTTTCTTGTGACTACGTGCTATTGCATACAGTGCATTTTTTCATACTATAAAAAAAAAGTGAAAATCAAAAATATTTTATTCTTCCTGGCCAGCACTCTACGTGACTCGGAAAATAAAGGTGAAGTGCAGCCTGTTTAGGTAATTGGGGGCTAGTACTTAAAAAAAATAAATCTTAAAGCAGTCAGTGAATCCCCCACCTCTCCCTGCACCAGCTGTGTTTCAATGCGATTTTTTATGCTGCTGCAAATATCATCGGCCTATAGGGACAAGTTTAAGAACATCTACCCTCCCCCCCCCAAAAAAAAAAAAAAATAAATAAATAAAAAGGATCCCAACAATTGAACTTTTAATATATCAGATCATTTCTGTTCATTTTTCAGAATACGAGAAGAAATTGTTAGATTTTTTAACACTTCAAAAGCATTTTCAATTAAGCAGGTTCAGTGAAAATTATGGACTCAGTAAAGTCACTGGATATTGTGTTGCAAAACACATATTTTAAGTCAGCTATTCAACATTTTCAGGAACATGTCATGACTGTGTGAAGTACTTCATGAAGATCATGTTTGCATTTCTAACATTCACAGGGAAAAAACAATCGCTGCAAACAATCGCTTTGCAGGTGACACTGAAGACTAGGCATGCAGTAAGAGAACAGTGAAGAACTTCAGTTTAAATTGTGAAAAGACAGCCCCCCCCCCCTACTCCCCCACTGCTGTGTTTATGAGTAGAAGTCTTCAATGTTTTATGTCTTTTCATGTGATGACCCTAAAATGGGAGAAAGCAGGAAGAAGGTAACTATGTAGGAGAGGTATTGGTGTGTGTGTATGCGTCTCTCTCCATTCTTGTTAATTTTTATTTTTACAGAAACTTTTGATAAATTTAATCTTTATTTTTGCTTTGGGTTTTAAAAAAAATAAATGTACGCTGTTTGCCTCCCCTCTATTTCTTTTCTTATGGTACTTTTATTTTTGATTTTGTTCATGTCAATACAACTTTGAGATGATCTGACAATAAGTAGTTGATGATAATGATGACAATGGTGATGAGAGATGGAGACTTAGGGACAGACATAAATGAAAAAAAAAGCCCTCAATCCAACAGCAACTGAAGGTGGGTTGTGGGGGTGGATTAGAGGCAAGATTTGGCTTCCATCTTAGGAACAACTGCACTGAATCTGACATGAACGGAGCAGAGTTATTCCGCTTTAAACAGAGATACTTCTTCCTGTTCTTCTGAAAGCACTAAAAAAGAAATGTTAATCTGTCATTAAAGAAAGGGTACGGTAGGTTTGTAAGTTAAATGTTCAGGCTTAAGTTATGTCCTAGTCAAGTTCAGCTACATGTCTGCCTGGGGTTTGAAAAAAAAAAGAAGCTGTTTATGGTGCTTCTGAAAGTTCAGCTTTGATGGGACAGAAGAACTTGTAGTCTTAAAAAAAAATAAGGTGTGTCCTTGCCTTCCTCTGTGCGCTGGGTGTGGCACCATACCAGCTGGTTATCGTATCTTCTGTACAGACTGTATGCGTGCAAATGGGGGAGGGGGCAGAGGAAGGAAGAGGTGGGGTTTTGTTTGGTTTTTTTGCACTTGAGGCTTGATTTGGACAACTGTCAGCCTCTATGGAGCAGAACTTTCCATATTCCAAAACTGTTTTGTAAAATGACATTGACAAATGCCATGCATGCAATATCATACATTTATTTGAATATCTCATTCAGCCTGACTCTTTCATAAAGCAGCTATTGTCATCAGTGCAGAAAGAATCATTTACACACGTTAGATCCCACCAAATAATATGAAAATCACCTAAGAAATCTAGCAGCAGTGCAGAGCCTCTAATGGCTGGTGACCTCATGGTGGCATGACAGTGAAAGCCCACCTGGATTCAGCTGGCTGTGAGAGTGGGACAGAACTAGTGTATCTGTGGCAGTGTGTGGCAGTCAGAAGTGTGAAGCGCTAAAACTTTCCCTGCTAACTTGAAGCAAGGACAGGAATGGTTAAGTCCAGTCATCCCTGTTAGGGTTGATTTGTATGTGGTTTTCTCATTTCTCAATCAATTACAAATTCATCTTCAATGATTTGGATAGGAGCTCGCATTAGATTTTATCTTTAGATCTGCCAAAAGGAAGCCAGTCACAAGACGACAACAGAAGACAGCACTAGAGCAATTATCTGTGCCAACAGACTTCACCGCATCCCAAGCCACCAGTTCCTTCTGAGTCTACCAGACTCTGAAAGTATTTTCTTCCAAACATTTTTCTACAGTTTATATTGACAGAGTCAGGTAACCCTTTATCTGAAGGGACAATACTGTTTCACCCTTAGGAGCTTATCAGACAGACACCTGGGTATGTATGTTACCATAAAAGGTATAAGGTAAAGGTGTCCCATAACCTATGCAGTCATAGGGGAGCGAAGCATCAGAGACCTTGCTTTTCTAGGGGCCAGCATATTGAGGGCAGCATACATCTCCTCATCGCTGTTTTACCTTCCCTGACCCTAAAGAGGCAGGTGCCCTTTTACAGCTGGGTGAACTGGGGGACAGTACTGAAGCCAAGGCGCACAAATGGTCATCAATCCAAGAGGTAACCATACTTGACGCTGCTTAACATTGGCTGGGTGAAAGCGAGTGCTCTAACCACTGAGCTATCCCGTCCCCAAATGTCACCATAGAAGAGAACAAAGCATCGGCACATAAAATCCTATTTGGAATTATTCTTTTGGCGTCATATACAAAGGCAAAATCACCACTGTTTTAACAGTAGGGATGGTTGAATAATGGCGTAGTCCCTAAATCAGATATTACGGCCAGGACTACAATATAATCAATCCAAACCATCCGGCTGGTTTCAATGTTTGAATGCTGAACAAGTTTGTGGAAATATACTTCCATTATGAAATGAAAAAGTTTGGTGAGACCAACAGCAAAGGCAATATCCAACCTCTTTCCCTCCATATTGAAAATTGCACAGTTAGCACAAATCCATCTGAATCTTGATCTTGAATCTTTGTAAGTGTCTCTCAAGTAGGTAGTGTCATGTTCCTTCACACACACACACACACACACACACACACACACACACACACACACACACACACACCATCTGTCACACTCATTTAAAAAACCCATAACTTTTGCAATACTTCACCACATCAGAAACCAGAAAAAGATATCTGAAGTTTTATTTTGTTTTATGAATTTCAATATGGATCATCAGAAATCTACCAAGGCACACAATCAACATGTATAACATAAATATACATCATATTTGTTGTTGTTGTTGTTGTTCCTGGACTAGAGCCCCGAGGTTCACCAATAGCGACAATTTTGCATACATGACCATTTCGGCCACAATTACCATAGCAGCATTTCAACTTCCAGGGTGATGTTTCAACATGACAAGAATGTGCAGGCATTTATATATATATATATATATATATATATATATATATATATATATATATATATTGTTATCTATCCTTACCTGTATGCATGGCCTACTCTTCTGAAAGGCGGAACTGTGTTTTAAGGTGTGCAAAATGTTTTGCATGCATTTGTACATGGTGCTTTGGTTTAAAGTCATATTCAAAAGACTTCTGAGGGAGTGGAGTCAGTACTGATGTTAACTCCAGGGGGACAATCCTCTTGAATGGGCGTCTCAGTGGTGGCTCGAACTTGGACGCAATCCTGGGTTGTGAAATTGCAAGTGCAACACTCTAACCACCAGGTGATCCCCCATCCATCCCCTCACCCTTATATATCCATATATTTTAAGACACATAACTGTCATAGACAATATAATGCTTTTGTGCTTAAAAAAGAACACAATACGTGCATGCGCACAAGCACACACACATAAATTGATATGCAGGTGGTTTGAATCTGTTCAGCATGGTTGTTCTGATAAAAAAAGAAGCAAGTTACTGAATAGGATATGATATTATGCCACCTTATAGGGAGGGAGAGAGAGAGAGATATTGAGAGAGAGAAGACAGACAGACAGACAGACAGACGGGAGAGGAGACACTGACAGAATACCTAAAAAAACCAAGTTCAACACTAGAGCAGCTTTGATATAAATATATATACATGATCCAAATGGAACACATCATTTTGGGACAAAAGCACACTGAATAATAGCAACAAAAAGTAACAATGATAGTTTAAAATTACATGCACCAGTACAGCTTCCAATACAAAAGTGTCTGGTAAACTTCACAATAACAAAATGATAAATCATATCAATTTCTTCTGAAAACATTCATAAAATATTGTGATAAGCAACTAGCAAAGCACTTTTTATTTTCAGAACATAACAACAGTAACAGTTTCTCCACAAAGAGAAATAATCATACATGAAATTTATTTTTCACAAAATGATATTAAAGGACAATTCATTAAAACAGCTTTCATCTATGCAGAAATATGTACATCTACAACTCAGCACAAAATGAACATTTGCACACATACACTCACAAAATTGCTCACAAGCATAGTTTTCTTAAAAGTATATCCATACTACTTACTTTTCGTCAAGAAGTGATTCAAATACAATTACCATGTTAACAAATGAATATTGCTCAAGCATTGATGCATCCATGTTTGTAAGAAATAACTAGTGATCATTGTAAATGGCAGAATATATCCCTGAAGTTGGAATCCGGTTACCGTAATGGGAAAAACGGTTGCATACACAAAATCTCACTATTAGTAAACCTCAGAGCTCTAGCTGAGGAACAAGAAAAGAAAAAGAAAAAGACAGAAAGTAAGAAATAATGATTTTGGACAAAATAGGTCTGTTGAATGTGCAAGTCTTAAAATGTTCACGGAATGTAATCACAATTGTCATGAGATGCTTGTGAGTACCTGCATATCCACTGATGGTGGTGATGATGATAATAATGACAAGAATGTGCAACATGCTGTAATCTTAGTTAAATGGCACATTGAAAAAGGGTTCTATAATTTTAAGAAATAATTATGCTATTGTTATGGATCAGTAAACCCCCCCCCCCCCCCCCCAGCCCAAAACACAAACAAACACAAGAATAAGAAAGAATGAATGCAACATTGATCACACACAAACTGCACACCCATAGGGGTGACCTCGGGATTACAAAGACTAGTAAAACTCACTGATCAGAGAACAAATCTTAGACAACTGATTGTTCTAAATTAATGTCCAGTTTAAAAAAAACACACATGATTCTACCAACATACAGGCAGATTTCTTCAGAACTTCTTTTAGGAACAAATTTCATATGTGTGGCACAATTGAAAAAAAAGGTACTCATACACAACATTAACTGTAACAATGATGAAAGGGGGGGAAAAAATCGTCACACACTTCTGGACACAAAACGTCATGAAGAGATATAGACAGCTGGAAGACACACTCCAAAAATTGCATGTACATCAACAGTAATATCTCTTTAATTTTTTTTTTTTACAGGGTCTTGTTCATGTGCTCTGCAAAATGAAGGGACTATACAGTCAGCTCATACGCAGAAAAGCCTGACAGGAAAAAAAAAGAAAAGGAAACAGACTGGGTCAGGAATGGAACTTTCCACACTTGGTCCCTGAACTCCTTTTTCAAGCAGATACATTGTATCAAAATATAGGACAATGAAATAAATAGACATCAAATAAATTGGAAAAACACTTCACGTTAAAAAGCACCCCAAAACCCAAACAGGTTTCTCAATCATTCCAATTCAAATGATAGAAAAAAGGAGTGGTGATGTGGTCATTTTCACAAGCTATCAGCTCCAGCTCAGGGCCTTTTCAGTTGGTTAGGATTAGCCTAGGGAGCGAAATCAAAAGTTATCCCACACTCTCACTGCCTGAACAGACTCTGACAGGGGACTGATAACTGATAAGCAAGGATAATTGCAAGACTCTGCCACAACTTTTTTGTTTGGGTTTTGTGGCATTTTGGGAGAGTATGAGGTGAGTTGTTTTGTTTTTTAAAAATTATATTTTTAGGGTTGTGGGTGTTTTTTGGGTTTTTTTAGGGGGGAGGGTGTTTTGTTTTTTCTCTTTCCCCCTTGCTGCACTGTAACATTTAGATATTTCAGATGACAAAGAAACAACATGGAAGAGCAGGTATATCATGATTCCCTCCCTCCATTCACACACCCACCCACCAACAGCAACACCAATTAAAGCTGCTTTTTGTGGGAATTTGGGAAGTGGGAGAGAGGACATATATATATATATATATAAGAAAAAATCTTTCTATTAAAAATATTTATATTTGCTTCCAAAAAAAGTTAGAGGGTACACAATAAATACATTTTAATTTAAAATATAATTCTTTTTGTAAGAGGGAAAAAAACCACACACAAATATTTCCATTAAAATATATTTAATCATTTTAATATATTCAAGCATTATGAGTGAATCATCACAACATGAAAAAGGCCTGCACACACAAAGCCAACAAGAATGCTGAACATGTAAAAAAAAAAAGATCAAGGATATGTCGCTGAGTTAAAATGCTTGAATACATGTAAAAATTTTCAAAAGACTGTGATATTGGGATTAAGTTCTTTTCTAGAACCACTCTTATGCATGAGATTCTGATGGGAATGTTTTAAGAAATGCATGCAGATGCACATTCATGTATACATACATGTATCAAACACTGTATGTATCAAACACTTGAAACACATTTTCCATATCATCTATCTGTCAGTATCCATTTACCACTTTGTTACAGCTCTCCATATCAAGCTTACACACAAGCACACCCCAAGGTACATACATGTTCATACATGAGAGAGAGAGAGAGAGAGAGAGAGAGAGGGGGGGAGAGAGAGAGATCCCCCTTCAAACACCAACCCCCAAATTTTGCATAGCCTAGAAGTAAGGCACACTGTTAATTGCCTTGTATGAACTGAAAACAAATAAACTTATGCAGTCTGGAAATCTAATCTCACTGACATCCATGGATTTAAGAAAGAAAAAACGAGAGGAAAAAACTAGGAAATGTATGCAACCTGGGTAGAAAATGTCCTACAACAAAGACAAAACAATCTATTCACTGCTGCCGCTAGTGTGCGGATCTTTGTCTTTTGAGAACATCTTGGAGTTCTTGATATGTGAAAATCAGCAAGGGATTTCTATGACAAAAAAAAAGACCAAAAGAAAGACAAACGCACTTGTAAACATTTTCTTGGTAATACTTGATATTTATCAACATTTTTTATTGTTAAAAATATGATAGATTCATGATTTCTTCAACTTTCTTTAAATTTGATCAATCTAAGAACAATAATCTGCAGCCAGTGAGGTCAGGCACAATAAACGGTAAAGGCTGCTTCTTGTTTGGTGTGTGTGTGGTGTGTGCGTGTGTGTGCGTGCATGCTCTGTGTGTGTGTGTGTGTGTATGCATGTATACATTTACATATGTGCAAATGCATGTATTTTTTATTTATATACACAGCCAATTCAGTGAAATCTTATTATGTACACAGCCAATTTAGCGACATTTTCCTGAGTTACAGATTCAACACACATTTTTGCGTCATGCTGTCTTGATTGATTTTAAAATGGAAATAATAAATAGTTATTGCATTGAATGTCCAGTTCATTTTCATAGCAATATTTTAAGCTCAACAAATCAAAGGCACTTCACTTTGTAAAAAAAATATGGAAAAATTGTTCGAAACATCGCCAGAAAAGAAAACCAGTCTTTCTTTTTTGTAAAGACTATTTCCATTGCATAAAATGTTTTGATGGATTTAAATCTCGAACTGAATCTGCCAAAGCATATGTGTGCATGTGCGTGTGCATGTGTGTGTCTGTGTACATTACACAATGCAATGTGCACAGTGCAGGAAGTAGACTAAATCTGCCTCTTTTTCTTTACATGAATCACTGTGCACAGACAAGCTCCTGTACAAATTATATCTTTTTTTCATAGAGTAAAAACAAAAACGAAAAAAAAAATCAAACAGTTGCATAGTATCAGGGAGTGGAATTCCAAAATGAACACCTGAATCATAATTATATAAAAACTTTTAATCAAAAATAACTTTTGTGTGCGGATTTTACTTTAATTTATAAAAATCATATTCAATCATAAAAGTAACAATCATGAAATACATGATTTCAACATCAAACAGAAATGTAGTTGCACAATTCAATATTCGAAAAGGCAAGGCTAAAATCTAAGAAAATGTTCAAAAGGACAAGAGGTATGAAATGTAACTTCACAAGAAGCCCAACTGAACACAAGCATCTGATGACAGGGCTGGGAGAATAATAATAAAAAACCCAAAACATACAGCCTTTTGATTCGCCATATCAGTCAGAGACATTGTACAAACAATACCGCCAAAAAACCCTCCATAAATATAAATGCATAATTCACCAACAAGTCTTTTTTCCATCCCAAGGTTCGGCACAAGTGTTTTTAATACTCACTTTGGGTTTCAGCTGCGGTGAACTCAGCATCAACAGTATAAGGCCACCGGTGAACGTAAAGGCAAACGAATGCTGCTTTTTCAAACCACCATTCCATTATGCATCACTGCTCGTGGAAAATGCTGTTTTTCATCACCATCATCTCCGCTCCTTTTTGTTTTGCCAAACCCTTTCATGTCTTTGACCCATCACTGGGCGTCACCGTCAAGTCCCTCTCTCCGGACCCTCGACTCCTGCGACCCGACTCGCTGGGGGAGGGGCTGATCTCCCCTAGCAGCTTGGCTCCATTGATGCCACGGGAGGAGACTTTGCTGGGTCTGACCAGAAGGCCGTGGTTGGGTTTGCAAGTGAAGTAGCGACGCCCCTGAACACTGCCGTCGTTCTTGCCTTTGGGCGTTCGCAGCTCCACCCCGATCCACGTGCCGTCTGCAAAGTCTGTGGTGCCGATGTACCGCACGGTGCCTGTAAACACATTGTGATTTTGCTGTTCATTTTCAAACGGTTAGTGCTTCCCTGAAAGTCGGAATGCAGCTACCTTAATGGAGGGCAGAATGGTCGCATATGCAAAATCTCACCATTGGTGAACCTGGGAGCGCTAGCCGAGGAACAAAAAAGAAATAGAAAAAAGAAGTAAAACACATGCTAACCTTGAAACTTTGGTTTCTGAAGAAAGTAGAAAGGTCACAAAGAAATGAGAGGAAAAAATGTTAGTGCTTTTAGAATAAAAAAACAAACAAGAAAAGCAATGCTGATTTACATCCAAGAATATGGACCTCAATCCCCTTAGCATGACCACTGCTAACAAAACCAAACCAAAACACAAAGAAAAGATAACGAGGAGTCAATCAAATCCCTTTCTCTCCCAGGCAGACAGAATACAACAGAACAGTTTCACCTGACTGGGTGGGGAGTGGTGGTGGTGGTGGAGGGGGGGGGGGGATTTGTTATGTCTTTCTGTATTTTGATGAATTTCTGTATAAGTGAGCATTTGTATTCTTAAATCAGAAATTTGCAAAGGGACAACTCTCTTGTTGCCATAGTTTCCTTTGCATGTTTAAAGTGCACGCTGTGCGCAAGGCCTCCATTTTCTATCTCATCTAAAAGACTAGCTAGCCCCCACACTTCCATGCACAGATTGGGAACAGTCTGGCTTCAGATAGATTTTCAACCGCAGACCTGTCACTTTCTAGGTGGGCTTTGTTACCTTTAGACCACCAAATCACAATACACGGGTTTCGAAAGTATGTCAGTAAAGCTTTTCGTATTGAGATATTCATACCAGCATGTTTATGGTCAATCAGCAATCAAAATCAAATACAGAAAACTTCAAAAGATTGTGCAGTGTCTTTATGCCCCTGGGTGTAGGTGATGCAGCTCTATTTTCTTATAAAGTGCCATGTATACTTCTATCAAGACACAGACCTATCGCTGCAGAGATGTCTCCACAGTTTTAGTTATGAGATAGTCCCTTTAACTGACTCCATGATCAACTGCTGTTATCAGGAACAACAGCCAACTGTCTTCAACAATAGAAGAAACAAAAACAGCTGTGTTAAAAACTCACAAGTTTTGGTTTTAATTATACTACATTTTCCTTTAAGGACTCTGCTCTGTGTGTGTGTGTGTGTGTGTGTGTGTGTGTGTGTGTGTGAGAGAGAGAGAGAGAGAGAGAGGAGAGAGAGAGAGAGAGAGAGAGAGAGAGATTTTTATTCTATCTTATTCTTTTATTTTGAGGATAGTGGAATAAGCACTCATGTGCTTTTTTTCATCCAGTCCCCGTGTGTATGCAGTTTTGTCAATATTGTCATCCGTTCTGTTCAGAGAAAGAAAGAGAGAGCATCTGTGTCTATATACAGTTTGTTAATGTGTATGTGCATGGGCAATGTGCATCCATACATGACATGGAGACAGCAACATTAAAGCAAGAAACAAACAGCACAAGCAAACTGTACAACATTTCAATACAATAAACAGCATCTTGAAACCTATCTTCTGCATTTTCTATGTCATTACAAAAAGGGGACACATTTTGTCTTCACATGCAACAGGATCTGCCGCTCCAGGATTGAGCTCTACAGCCACAGTCGGTGCTGCAGTTCCACCACTGACTGACCCACGGGGCATTCTCCATTGTCTCCCGAGACATACGGATGCCAATATATACAAAAAGGGGACACATAGAGAAGAGAAAATCACAAAAATAAAATAAACTAAGACACACACAAAAAAAGGAGCACATCCACAAGACAATAATAGTAAGGATTTTACCTAGCTCACTGCTGCAGAAAACACTCATGCCCACTTCTAGCGTGAATGACTGCTGCGATCCAGGAGTCCGCACAATACCTGAGGCAGTCTTTGGTCTGTTGAGTCATAGAAACACAAGAGCGCTGTAGTCATGCATTCAAGTGAGGGCTAGTCTGACTCCGTTTAATGGTAACATTGAAAACAACAACAAAACCACCCTCCAGCACAATCTCATGGTCACTCACATTAAAAATACATCCCAACACAAAATCCTCTGTGCCTAATCTTATAAAGGAAATACTTAAAAATTAATGGAAATAAAATGCTTACATAGCTATCATGGAATATGTTCTCCCTCTCTATCTCTCTGTCCGTCTCTCTCTCCAATACCCCCCCCCCCTCTCTCTCTCTCTCTCTCACACACACTTTTACTTTTCAGTAAAGATCATTATGTATTTTCCACTACTTTGAGCATTTCAAAAATTTTTTATAACAAAAACCTTAAATTAACAACAGTTGGGTTTTTTTTTTCTATAATCTAAGACATTTCAATCTCTTTCTAATATGGAAATTGCAAGCATATACTTACGATTTTGATGGCGTTTTTCTTTGAACTAAGTGTTTTGTGTCTGAAACAGAAATCATTTAACAAGATAAGAATCATACATGCAAATTTCCACAGACAAATACTGAAACAATGAATCCTCTTAACTGATTTTAATTGGTTTTGGGTTGTTGTTTTTAGCAATCAATAAAAAAAAAAAATCCAGAAATCCACAATTTCTCTACATTTTCTTAACTTCCTTTTAGACAAAAAAGTATGGTTCACAATTTTAGCTAACGTCTTTCATTAAATTACAAATGTAGGTACTATTGATCTATCACATGAAAAAAAGGAAACAAAAACATTTTTTGGTTTTCCATTTTAAAAATGTACTAAGAAAAGGTGAACACACTCAAGCATGTAGCTTTTAATCAGCAGTGAAAAATAATCCGATGACCCAGGTTCGATCCCGTTCAAGGGGGATATTTTCCCCTGGAGTTAACATCAGTGCCGACTCCACTCTCCCCAAAAGTCCTTTGGATGAGACTATAAGCTGAGGTCCTGTGTGCGAATGCACGCACAAATCTTGCGCACATGTTAAATCATGTTCTGCTTTTCCTAAGAGTAGGCCATTGTGTGCCAGTGGGAACAGATGACAGAATTTACAAAACTGCATTCACACAGGGACTTGATGTAAAAAAGCACATAAGTGCTTATTCCATTATCCTCGATGAGCGCTTTGATTTGTTGCTTTACAAGATTCAGCGCTATATAAATTCCATACATTATTATTACTGATATAAAAGAAAGAAAAAATAAATAGATAATAATCCTTCTTTATTTGACTTTCTGTTTTGTTGCAGAAGGAGGAAAGAAGTATGACAGAACTGTGAACCACGGAAGCTTAGTATATGATGCATGGCCATTTTATGACAGGCCTTTATCTTGTCAAACATACTAACCCATGACTTCAGTTAATGTAACATTTTCATACTTCCAAGCTTTCTGCTCTGGAACTACTTTCTCCATCCTTACTATAGTTCTCTCTCCTGACTCTTGGGTCAACATTACCAGGGGGTTTTGTTTCTGGCTTGCAAATCTGACTTACACCAGTCACAAGTCAACTGTTATAAACCAGCATTATCAGGTTCAAATTTAAACCACATAGTTCAAACACCAGCATCCCCCCCCCCCTCCCCCCCCCAAAAAGTGATTTTGTTTAATCAATCTTACAATTGTGATTTTGTTAAATCAATCTTATAATTTGATATATAAAACTATTAAAGGCAAATGAACTAAAATCAATGAATCCGCTTCCACTGCTTCAGAGAATGATTGGAAAATGTGATATGATTCTTTACAGTAGAGTGTGAAATTTAAGATTAGTTGGAGACAGCTTTTTTTAATAAAGGGGCAGACTAGATCACCTTGTATCTTTCTGTCCAGTTTCTCTGACATAGCCCCCCAGCTGAGGGTGTCCAGGGATTCATTAGAGCTGAAGTGACGATCCCCAAGCCTGTGGTAACAAAGATAGGAAAACTGTCATGTTGAAATAATCACAGCAGTGTCCAGCAGAGATTACTGAACAATCTTGAAATAGTAAGTAAAAGTGTCGATATCAAGTTCTCAAGAAAAATACAAACAACTACTCACTCCAGTCCAATTCAAAGTTCATACTAACTCCACATGAACCAAAACACACATAAATAAAAAATAATTTTAGCGCATACATGAGTTTAATTATTCTCAACAAAAATTGACTGGGTATACTTGATTAAACATTGGCTGACAGTAGGTAGTTTTGTTCTTAAAGCCAACAGTTTTTGTTTGTTGATTTAAATTGCCCACCTGAGACCAAAAAACCCCCAAACCAAACAGATCTTTACTTTATAATCTGTTATACACATACATAAAAGGAAATCTCTTACAAAGTGTGGCATTGGGTATTGCCTCTATATAATCTCAACATACTGAACACACGACAAAACTCACAACTAGCACAAAAGAAAACTATAATTTTAAAGTAATTAAAACTAAGGTCAATAATTAAAGAAGTCTAAATCTTGCCGCCTTATAGGCATCAAAGAATGTCAATACAATTAATTCTTTTTCAGTTTAAAAAAAATCTGAGTGCTATAAACCGTCTTAGCCTTACTCTCCATTCCAATCACGGAAACAAATTTGCATAGTTATAGCAACCATGTACCAAGAAACACTCCAACCACTGCCATGCCAAGACCTGCCAACCCTTTAACTGGTTTGGGGGGAAATATATTCAATATCTGATAGGAATATCTGAATGGTGAGTAGAATGCATGCTATTGCACCTGTCCTACAGTTTCCTAAATTCATAGTTGCAAGCTACCCATAAGATGCTGATGATGATGACTCTCTCTTAGTGAAATTTTAAAAAACCACAGATTTCAATACAGGGAGCACAGTTCTGGCTGACAACTCGTGTCGCAGTGCACAGAACTTTCCACCACATTCATCATGGGAATTTTCCCTGGTTGTTTTTTCTTCCTCAGAAAATGGTGCAACTCCACTTGCTTCGACACAATGATGGCCAGGTAGAAAATAACAGAGAAGAATTATTGGGCAGCTCTTAACAATTATTGCTGTTAAGTGTAATGAGGAAAAAAGAGATCAGTGGACATAGAATGTAAGCAGAGAGTGATTGTTCAATAATCCAAGTTCTATGAAAATACTATTCTATACACAGTTTCCTTTTGTTTTTACTTTAAGTTATACTTTTTACTTTCAGATAATTTTAGGTAATTGTTAGAGTGAAAAAAAATTGGCTGAGTAGACAGGTTAAGTCTATCAAAAGTGAAAAGGTTGGCAGACTTGCTGGCCTGTAAGGTACTGGTGAGAGCAGACACTCTATACATGTGCACCTTATAATAAAGGGGGAAAAAAGAACCCTATACATCTGTGCACCCTAAACACTTAATCTCTTTTCTTTGCTCATTTTTTCCCACATGTAAAGCAGAGTTAAGCAGACTGAAATTGAAAAAGAAGGCAGCAATCTTTAAAAAAAATCCAATTCCCCCAAAAACTTTGGAGAGAGAGACACACAGACAAGACAGACAGAAAGCGAGAGAGAAAAAGAAATTGAACTCGAACTCGAACGATTTATTCACAAAAAGGCCATTGGCCCATACATGAAGGGGGTTGCCGAACTGCTTAGTATTTTGGTTTTAAAAAAAAATAAAATAAAATAAAAAATTAAAAAACAACCACACACACAGACAACATGTTACTGTATAACAAAAAGTCAGCTACAAAAATATCACTTAGGATAACATTATAAGAGAGAGAGAAAGAAAGACAGAGAGAGAGAGAGAGAGCACCCAACCAAACTCAAAGAGGAATAGAAAAAACCCCAACCAAACTAAAAAGAAGATGCAGGAAAAATGATATGTGCATCTCCAGCTCCCTTGTTTCATCACCTAATAATTGCAGAAAAAAGCAGAGGAACCTATATCCATGCTTCTCTTGTAAACACGATATAAGCAAAACGTAAAAGAATAAAGAAGAAAAACAAGCCAGATAATGTAAAGTAATAAATACAGAGAGGTAATCACTTGAATATTCACATTAAAGTAATAAATACAGATAGGTAATCACTTGAACATTCACATATGTTTATATATTTGTAAGTGAAATCTTTCACCTATCCCGTAGTCTAGTAGACCACTGAAGATTTTACAACCAGCTTCTTCTACTCACTCCGTATATATACATGTATACAACACATTTTCAGCATACATTCTAAGAGTTCTATTCTTGACTACTCTGCATCCGATTAAGCACAAATTCAACTGTTCCTTCTTTTCTGAGCATGTAGGAAGAAAGGCAAACAAAAAAAAAGTATATCAGAGGTTGTACATCAAGCAGAAGGGGAGGGGTGGGGGGTGGGGTGGACCTCAGGATATGAGGGTACATCTCTACATCCTTACTTTCTTTCAGATCAAAGTCAATGTCCAACACTACCCTAACATCTCAGAAGCACTAATATACACATAGTGACACAACTATACCTTCACCTTTCAAACCATGGCTCCAAGCAAACCTCTCCAGCGCACACATAAACGTTGCAGTATAAACATAGCCTTGGCCCAACCAAAAAACCCCAAGCATATCTCTCTCTCACAAACGACTTGCCTTCTTCGCACTCTGGCATTGCATAACATCTGTTGTCGAAAGAGTCGCATGCTGCAAAACCATCCATCTCTACACTGACAAAGTCCTTGTCAAGCCTGCCTCTTTGTTTGTTTGTTTGTTTATGAGTAATCTTAACTACTGTAGGCTGAGTTTGGTTTCTTAATTGGAAAAAATAGAAGTATATATATGGCTGATTTATGTGTGTGTGTATGAGCGTGCACATATGCACATGTGAGAGTGCGCACACACACGTGTGTGTGTGTGCATGTGTGCATATATGCACACGTGTGGGTGTGTGAAGGCATGTGCCTGCTTGTGTGTATGCATGCATACATGTGTTTATATTGAGTATGTGTATATGTTGAGAATGGGTTACATGTGCATGTTACTGAGCGTATGTATTTATGTGTGTTAAGTATGGCTGTGTACATAAACATGCATCTGTTTGTGCATGGCAGACATGATGAAAACACGTTTGCATACATGCATGTTTTCTTCCTGTAAAATGTACAAGCCTGCAATTCATCATGCATGCCCACAAATATATACCCATCTGCAAAAACTCACAACATATTCATCTATAGTTTGTTTTTACTTGTTGACAGCTGAATTCACTACAATAGCTCAAAATGGCTTTGAAGACAGTTTCTTACATGAGCTCATGTACATATCATAAATAAATAACACTCATACTTTCAAAAACCGAAAAATCAAGAATGCACTCATCAAAAACTATGATTTGCTGCTTTAATTTTGGGGATTTCTTTTAAACATTCAATTTATATCCCTAAAATTCTAACTGCTGATGAAACATCCATAAAGTGAGATATCGGAGAGCGACACATGCCACAGCAAACACAGTCAATATAAGCACTTTCTTTCTTTCCAGACACACCAACAACCTGACAGCCACAATCAAAACAAAAGTCCTCATGCCAGCAGAGATGTACTTACTTCTGGATACGGGACAGTGGAGCAAAGACGCCATGTTTGGGACGACAGGAAAAGTACTCCACACCTGCAACGGAGCCATTATTTTTGCCTGCAGGCTGGTCCAGCTCCACTCCAAACCAGACACCTGGAAAAAAAAAGACAAGGTTACTGACAGAGTCAGGACAAGAGAGGTGATGAATCTTGATTTTGGCTTGTTTTCTTTTGTTTGAGGGGAGGGGGGGCGGGGGGGGTGTCTCTTGGCTAGAGCTCTGAGGTTCCCCAATGATGAGATCTTTGCATATGTGACTGCTTTTTATCCCCACCATTTAGGTAGCCACATTCTGACTTCAGTGATGGTGTCTAAACTCTATACCTGTATGCATGTGATTTTTAAAAAGATTTTGTCCTACCGGCCTAAAATGGCCTACTCTTTTGAAAGGCAAATAGGTTTTCATGTGTGTGCAAGATGTTCTGAGTGCATTTGCACACAGGGGCTCATTTCATAGTCTCATTAAAAGCACTTTGATGGTCAGTTTGAATTTCTCATCAAACTGGGAATTGAACCCAGAACCTCATGGTTTTCTTGTTAGGCAGGTGAACGTCTTAACTGTCCTGCCAACTTCCTTCTTGGACACATTCAAAAGTGTGGAAAAAATGTTTTGGGAAATCTGTGTTTGGGTGTCTGAGTATTAGTGTGTGAGTACGAGTGTGTGTGCGCACACGCGCATGTGTGTGTGTGGATTAAAAATGTGTGCTTATGCATGCTTGATGTACATTGTTGTGCATGCATGAAGATTATTTTACATCATTTCACAGACTTTCTGCTTCATCACAAAGTCTAGTCAGCAGCCTGAAATATCCCAATAAATGTACTGAAGAGACAGTCTCAGTGGAGTAAGTGTGTATATGTGGGTTGATGGTTGTGATGTGAGTGCTGTACGTTTGTGTGGTACATGCATGCAAATACATGAGAAAGTTAAACATGCATGTACATACTCGCACACTCTCAACTGCCTTTTTAAAAATTTTATTTATTCTTTTATTTTGAGGATAATGGAATAAGCACTCATGTGCTTTTTTTTTTACATCTAAACCCCATGTGTATGCAGTTTTGTAATTTTGTCATCCTTTCGCACTGGCACACAATGGCCTACTCTTCCGAAAAGCAGAAAAGGTTTTAACATGTGCGCAAAATCTTCTGTATGCATTCCCACACAGAACCTTGGTTTATAGTCACATCTGAGGGACTTTTGGGAAGAGTAGAGTTGGCACTGATGTTAATTCCAAAGGAAAAATGCTTTTGAACGCAATTCAAACCCGGGTCAGCAGATCATGAATGCATCACTCGAACCACTACACACTATGTGTACTTTTGTGTCCATGCATACAACTGTACACATATAAAAGCCAAAGATAAAATATCTAATATTCCTTTCAACTTCTAAAATAACCAAAGGAGGGCAGCATCAACAAAACCGAGCCAGCCAAGCTGTTGTTCTCACCAGGAGCAAACTGTGTTTCCCCGATAAAGCGGACTGTCCCCTTCCTCTGTCCCGCCACAATGACCCGGTCCCCTAGCTCCATTTCTCCAGACTCTGAGGCTGAGGATGGTGGCCGTGACTTGCTCAGGCCTTCAGGCAAACACACATCAGAAAAAATGACTTTACACACACATCCCCTGACAAGTAAGTGTATGAGGTTCTGACAGATCTGTATTAAAATGCTGATGGTAGGAAGAAATGTGTGTGATGACTATTTATGCAGGGGAGGGGGGGGAACTAGCCAAATTTTTTATTTTGGTTTAAATATTTTCTACACATTATGTGAAGAGTTATAAGTAAAAGTCACATGAACTACCATCTTGTTGTAAAAAAGCTCTTGGATCATACATGTGTATTTAACACTGAATTTGATTGTGTCATGCTCTCAACAAAAGTAACGTTGGAATCAAGACAGGAAAAACAACCACCGCCCCCCCCCCCCCCTCCCAATAAAAAAAAAAACCAAGCATAAAACAAACCAATCCAAAACAAGAAAATTGGGAAATAACCTAACAGTCTATACATTAAAAAAAAAAAAATGATGAACAAAATATTCTGAGAATTTTTTTTTTATAAAGAAAATATATGTAAAATGAGAACATATAAAATAGATAAGCTAAAATTATGGGCAAATACTAGTCTCCAACAGATCTGATGTAATCTATCAGATCACAGACCCTTTCAGATATGACTAAAAATTAAAAAATACTACAAACATATTCCACACTTTTAAAAATACAGACTTATTTCTTCTTCTTTAATGCTACAAAACCATTCTGGCAGGAAGAAATGATTTTCAGCTATTGTTTCCCCTTGAGATTAATCTGACCAGATAACCAAGGTTCTTAAAGTAAATCATACTTTCACATGAGTACGGCACCACTTTCTTACTTACACACACACTAACATACATGCATGCGCACACACTTTACATACCTGTGTCCACACGAGCGGTGATGTGAGAAATATCCACCTGTCCCTTGCTCTGAGGTACAGTGGTGGGAGAGGTACGGGACACTGGCACAGTCCCTGGTTTGGCCACTTTATTGATAGGGGCAAACACACCTGAAATCACAGGAGAAAACCATACAAGTCTTTACTGCAAGTTTAATTTAAAAACAAAGCATTATAAAAGACAGCACATTTCACAAACATATTTGTGTCTAAGATCTCAAGATTATGATTTTCAATTTTTTTTAAAAATCACTCTTGTTCTCTTTTGTAAACAGTTGCATAAATATCATTAAATAAGATTTTAAAAAAACAATAACAAAAAACAGGCTGTCATCCAGGGGTGTTACAATAGAACACAGGACAACAAATATACATGATGCCGGCATTTGACTTTCATAACATCAAGATCTAATCATTTTTGTACTTTGATGCTGCTGTTATTCCCTTCAAGGGGATAAAATGTACAATGATTATACATATATGTGTCTTATGTATATGTCAGACATCAATATGAACAACAATTTCTAGACTATAAGCTCAAAGATGTAAATAACATTCAGCATAAGTCAAACTAATCTTGTGAGTATTGTACTTGGATACTTTCTGATGAAAGATAAGCAAAGTACCCTCTTTAAAAAAGAAAATTTTTTTTTTAGATCTGCACATAACTGAAACAAAAGAAACCATAAAAAAGAAAACACAGCAAAGCACAACAACAAACCTCTTAAAATTGTAATGGTAACAGAAAACTATGGATATTCCACTGCTTCCCATCCATTGCTGCATAATCAAGTAAAAAGAAAAGAGAAAGAAAAGAGACAAAAAATGACCTTAAATTAGAACATTAAGAGAGAAGAAAGAACAAAATAAATGGAAACCAAGGAAACAAACAGGAGACAAGAGTGATAAACATAACACAGGAAGAAAATGAAAGAAAGAAATAGAAAGCAAGAAAAGAAAGAGGACTATAAATCAATTTAGGTGTTGACAATGATAGATAAAAAACCCCAAAAACCCCCCAACCAGTGAACAGAAAATAAGCCAGAGTGTACTGCCATGCAGTTGTCTTCCTTCAGCAGCCAACTGCACAAATACTATATTTTCACTTCAACTCTACTATGTCTACTGAAATACGATTCCAAAATTGAACATTGCTAGGGTCGTTTATTTAAAAATAATACAAAATGACAAAAATTCTGTAACTAAATAAGCAGCAACAACATTTCAACACGTTTACCCCTTAATCAGGTATTAAAATCATGTTTAACTATTAATCTAAAATTAAATACTATGTTTCACTTTCAACCAGGGATTCAGAATACTTTTGAACTCTGTGCATATTTGTAATTGTGTAAGAAAAACTCTGAACCTCTGTTTGTGCCTTTTAATTTATGTGTATTGGCTTTAAAAAAAAAAAAAAAATCCACATGAACGCACCATGGCTGTCAGGACATTTGAAGTAAGAGATCCCCCCGACACTGCCATCGTTTTTGCCGACAGGTTCGTCCAGCTCTATGCCAGCCCACACACCAGGGGCAAACTCTGTGGGGCCACAGTACCGCAAGTAACCACTCTGTCAACACATATAGTTTCATATTACACTATATGTATCAATAACAACAATAACAATAACTGGATTTTACATAGCGCTATATCTTGTCAAAACAAATCAAAGCATTTGCTTTCAACCTACTCCTACACATGCAACCAACAATGATTAACAGTTTTTAGCAAATTCAAATGTGTACATAAACACACACACACAAAACACAGGTTATACACACACTTCCTCTTTAACATGTCTACAAGGTATACATGTGCCTGTGCATGCGCATGTGCGAGCACACACACACATATTATAAATTTCTTGGCAGACATGCTGTGGATAATATGTGGAATACCCCATATCTTTGAAAATTCTGGGACAATGGGACAAAACTCAAATGAAGAAAACTCTCATACACACATAAATCAATATACAATAACTCCGTTTCAGAGACTTTTCTGTGATTGATCTTGGTTCAGGCAGAGATACACTGAAAAGTCAGTACAAGTGGGAGAACAGCACATCCCTTTTCTTCTAATGAAGGTAGTGATGAACTTGAACTGTACAGCTGGCTAATACTAAAAAAAGGGGAGAAGAAAAACAAGCAAGGATGAACTTAAGCCTTACAACACTGTCAACTGCAGAAAGGAGGGGGAGAAAGACAAACAGTTGAAAGTAAATACAGAAAGGCGTACAAGCTCCCCTTTAGAGCCCTCCATGAAGACAGTTTGTCACATAACCAAAGTAAGTGTCACCCGTTTTACCTCTGGTCAGATGCAATCAAGTTTTCTCCCCCCCCCAAACTGTATTTTTAAACAAAAAACTAACTGACTCAGTAGATGTTTACACTGAACGGTTGTTATCTGACCCTGCAAAGAAAACAAACAAAAAATCTGTACTTTCCAGCAGTCTTCTGTTTGATTTAATCTCACCAGCTGTCACCACCGTAACAGTCTTTTAAGCTGGTCATGAGGCGAGCTTCAAAGATATAAGATAGGGTTGAGGTAATGAGTGAGAATGACGTCACTATTATCATGGAAAATATTTTTCACACACCACACAAAAAAATCCTTATTTTCTTCCAGAGTGATTTTTTTTGTTTTGTTTGGTTTGGTTTTACCTCCATGAAAAACCCATAACAGGATCTGCAGAGATTATCTGCTTTCATAGTATTTAAAGCTTATAAAAAATATTTTTACAGTATATAAATTTTTTAAAAAGACATTCCAAGCATTTCCTTGAATTTTCCGGTCACATAACAATTATTTTCCTTCTTCAACTCATCTACTTCGTTCTTGCTTTCATAACCAGGGGGGAAAACCCCCAGCCCAAAACCAACCAACTCCCTACTCCCTACAACACCCAAAGTAACAATTAACACACAATGTGCGGTCTTTACTCTCACATATTTTCAGGAAAGCATGCTTTGAAAAAATAATCTGCTCAGATTGATTCGTTTTAATTATAAAATTTTAAAAAATTCATTAGTTATTTATCTCATTCAAATTTTTTTGAAGTTTTCTTTCAAGGCTATTGAAACAAGCACTTTGGTCTGTGTTTTTTTAATATTCAATCCCCATGTGCATGCGGTTTTGTAAATTCTGTCATGTGTTCCCACCAACACACAATGACCTACTCTTCCAGAAGACAGAATGGGTTTTAACATGTGTACAAGATGTTCTGTGCGTGTTCACATATGAGACCTCAGTTTATAGTCTCATTCGAAGGACTTTTTTTCTTCTTTTTTTTCCTCTTTTATATCGAGGATAATGGAATAAGCACTCATGTGACTTTTTACATCCAGTCCCCGTGTGAATGCGTTTTTGTAAATGTTGTGATCTGTTCCTACCGGCACACAATGGCCTACTCTTTCAAAAAGCGGAACAGGATTTAACGTGTGCGCAAGATGTTCTGCGTGCGTTCGCACATGGGGCCTCGGTTTATAGTCCCATCCGAAGGACTTCAGGGAGTGGAGCTGGTACTCACGTTAACTCCACAAGAAAAATCCCCCTGAATGGGCATCTTGGCCATGGCTCAAACCCAGGCTCAAACTCAGACCGCCAGATCATGATGCAATGCTCTAACCACCAGGCTCTCCCATCTCCATGAGAACAATGAAACTTTCTGTACTTGTACCTGATACAGAAGAGGAAATAAACAGGGTTGGGGAAATGACAGGGGAATAGGAGCAAATACACTCATGCTTCCAGCATATTTGCACATATGACTGTGAAATGAACGAATGAGGCGTTCATTTATTTGTCAGTCAAAATTTCTTTTCACTTTGACTGATCTGAAAAGTGGGTACTGAACGAATAAGAGAGTATACTGTGCTTGAAATGCTCAACTAGCGACATTCAGTTTATAAACACATGACGGTTGCAGGATGACAAAATAGTTTTGAATTTCTCTTAAGTCATAAAATATGTCTAAAAATAAATTTGAAAGATCCTAAGAATGAGATATTTCACATTGAACAGCACAAAGACAGTGGACAGACTAAAAAATGAGACAGATGAAGGCGATAATGAAAAAAGAGCTGACAAGTCATTCTCCTCACCTTGGCCCCACTGACGACAATCTGGTCTCCCAACTGCAAGCCCAGAGCCTGCAGCATGACTTTGGACTGCACAAGGTCATAGTTAGGTGGAGGTTTGGCAGGGGAGGAGGGCGCTGCATCCTGGAAGGTTTTCCGAATACGATGTGCCAAGCGTCCCATGTCCGAGTCTTTGTCAAACTCTCTTGGGTCTGGTACACATTCTGAGGAGAAGGAATGATTTGTTACCAGTTGAATTATGGCCATTTACAGTATTTTACACGTTACAAGAGGCTAAAGATGATATGGTGCAGAATTCATTAAAAAAAAAAGGTCTCATGTTAGCGGTACACAAAATACCATTTATTATAAGGTGCATCATGATGACAGAAGCAATACAGATTATTGTGTATAAAAAAGGCAAAAAACGAACTCCAGAACAAAGCATGAAGAGTGTATTGTTCATTCAGCCACACTGAAACACACAATGAATGTAAAGATAAGTGGCACTGCTAAGACTTGCTCACTACCTCAAATGGCTTCTGTTCATCAGCATTCCCGATCTATTCTTCTTTTTCAAATGGATGGATGATTAGTTTTACACTAATTTCTCTCTGAGATTGGCATTTTCTGTGATTTCTTGTGTTAAACTAAATTCTAATACACAAAGTACATCAGTTGATTCAATGAAAATAAGGTCAGTTATCATAGAAAAGTCAATTTTGATATGATTCTGATTCAAAACAGCGTTTGAACACATTCAAACCATACTTTGGATATATTGTATGAAATGATGCATGGGTAAAACTGAGGAAAAAAGCACTGCCTTACATTCCCTAAAAGATGGCAGTTGTCTTTTTCTCTCCTTTAAATGGAAGAAAAATGCAAGAAAGCATATCAGCTGGTGAAAGACCTGACTAGCACAAAACAGAGAAAAGGTTTAACAATCCAAGACAAAAATGGGAAGTGTCTCACTGACGACCAGGATATTCTGAACAGATGGACAGAATACTGCTCCAACCTGTATAACTATAGAACCGCAGGAGATCCAGAAGTCCTTAATGTACCCGAAAGCAAAGACACAGACAGTCACCCTATCCTCCGAGAAGAAGTGGAAACAGCAGTCAGATCGCTGAAAAAGGGGAAGTCAGCAGGGGCTGACAACATTCCAGCTGAGTTGGTCCAAGCTGGAGGGGAAGCCATGATCAGCGCCCTACTAAGAATCTGCAACAAGATCTGGCAGACAGGAAAATGGCCAACACCATGGACACAGTCACTCATCATCACCCTCCCCAAGAAAGGAAATCTACAACAATGCCATAATTACCGCACAATCAGCCTCATATGCCACCCAAGCAAGGTCATGCTGCAGATAATATTGAATAGGCTGAAGCCACAAGCAGAGACCATCATTGCTGAGGAACAAGCAGGTTTCAGAGCAGGGCGCAGCACAACCGAACAGATATTCAACCTCAGAATACTATGTGAGCGGTACCTTCAACATCAACAAGACCTTTACCACGTATTTATCGATTTTAAGAAGGCATTTGACAGGGTGTGGCATGCAGCTTTGTGGGCAACCATGAATTTGTACAGCATCAATGCAAACCTGATCAGAGTCATCAAACAGCTGTACAGCGAGGCCACCAGTGCAGTGTACTACAACAACAACATTGGAGAATGGTTTCGAACAACAGTTGGAGTAAGGCAGGGCTGTCTACTCTCACCCACTCTTTTCAACATCTTCCTTGAGAGAATCATGGCTGATGCACTGGAACATCATGAAGGATCAGTCAGCATTGGTGGCAGAACGATCACAAACCTCCGCTTCGCAGATGACATTGATGGAATAGCAGGATCAGAAAAAGAGCTTGCCAGCCTAACAGAACACTTGAATAAGGCCTCCAAAACATATGGCATGGAAATCAGTGCAGAGAAGACCAAACTGATGACTAATAATACCAACGGCATTAGCACTGATATCAGGGTTAATGACCAGAAGCTGGAAACAGTTCAAAGCTTCAAGTACCTGGGAGCCATTGTATCAGACCAGGGATCCAAGCCAGAAGTAGTATGCAGGACTGCACAGACAATAACAGCTTTGTCAAAACTAAACACCATCTGGAGAGATAAAAATATCTCACTTATCTCCAAGATCAGACTAATGCGCTCCCTTGTCATATCCATATTTCTGTATGCCTGTGAATCATGGACCCTGACTGCAGATTTGGAGAGAAGAGTACAGGCAGTGGAGATGAGATGCTTTCGGAGACTCCTTGGCATCTCCTACAAAGACCACATAAGCAACGAAAGCGTGCATAACAGAATCCAGCAAACCATTGGACCCTATGAGAACCTTCTAACGATCGTGAAAAAGCGTAAACTTAAATGGTATGGGCATGTCACAAGATCCAAAGGACTTGCAAAGACAGTTTTGCAAGGTACTGTCCAAGGAGGAAGAAGAAGAGGCAGACCAAGGAAGAGCTGGGAGGATAACATCAGCGAATGGACAGGCCTAGAACTCAACAAAACCCTGAGAAAGGCAGAACAGAGAGAGGAATGGAGGGAACTGGTTGTTGAGTCTTTGAGGGTGCCCCCACGGTCGGCAGAGAACGGGACAGATAGATAGATAGAAATGGAATTACACAGAACACTGTATCATGACTTTCAAATGTCAAAAACCAACACAACAGATGAAACAATCATTACAGTTATAGGTGTGAATGCTTCCTCTCTGTCACATACATGCCAGCAAGACACAGACTACACAGCATGCCATTGCATCCACACACACACATGTACATGCACACACACAGACACAACATAACACCCTCACACACACACACACAAAACGCTCACACTCACTCACCAGCAGGAGTTCTCCCCAAATCATCCTTGCGGTTGATGTCAGCACCATTCTGAATCAACGCCTTGATGGCCTCATGTGCCAGGTTGGAGGCTGCTATGTGCAGTGACGTGCCATTCTCAAACTCAGCACATGTGCTTTCAATGTCTGCACAGCAAAATATCCATCTGCTGTCAGCAACCTTAGCTCTTGACATATCAGTGACTGGAGTGATAGCAAAAAAGAAACGAGTAATCAGTAACATAGCTTTAATAAGATTATTTTGCGTCAAAATTAGCAGTACCCATAAAGATGGTTGCTGGTAGTGGTGGTGTTTTTGGTTGTTTTTTTAAAAGAGAGAAATGAAAAAGGCACCACACTTGAATTATCAAAACGCTTCACACATCTTCATGATGAAGCTGTCTGATAATATTCAACAACTGACAAAACAGATAACAAACAATATGAAAATGATTTTTATAAAAACACTTACATTTTTCTTTTTAAAACAAACTTGACTGATTTTATGTAAGCCCCCTGTATCTGAGCATTTACTTTCTTCTTCAATTCTCTTTTTGTCCGTCGCGTCCGATGATGACCTCCAAAACAGCAGAGGAGGCAGCTGCTGTTTTGGAAATTGGGCAGAAATTTGATTATAGTGGAGATGCCTTGCCCACAGTACATCCCCACTCTCTCGGCCAAGTGGGTATAAGGACAGTCAGCGTTGGAGATGTTCTCCAAAGGCCAACCAGCCCCCAGGGCTGCAGCACATAAGGACTGTGCGAGTCAAGCCTCCTAGTCAGAGAGTCATAGTTGATCACTAAAGACTAAGCTGTAAAGTGGAATTCCATGAGTGGGAAAGCCACTGGTCATACAGCCTCTCACTTTGCTGTTGCCCCCAGTGTCAATGGTTTAATCAAGAACTGTGATAAATAATCAATTCCTTTTCACCTTCTGAGCAACCATGTCCATTTTCACTCCTCTCTTTCAGCATGCAACAATGATTTACATCTTTAATTAACCTCCTATCTAACTCTAAGCAGCTGATTCTTGAGCGCTGACACTCCTAACTGAGAACATGACACCTCCTCCACTTCAATGTACAACCTGAACTGACCTAATGCATTTGTCGCCTTCAGAAGTACTTTGATGACCGACACCACGTTGAAGTAGGCAGCGTAGTGCAGGGCTGTCATGTTCGTCCACCGACACCGGATGTTGATGTCTGCGCCCTTGTCGATCAGGTCAGTGACCACTTGGGCAGCAAGGTCGGGGTCACCGATGCCGGCAGCCCCTGCTTTGCTGGCGTAGTGCAGTAATGTCATGTCGGTCAGCCCGTCCCTGTCGTTGATGGTGGCCCCTCGCTTCAGGATCTGCCCAGTTCAGTTTGTGGTCAGGTTACTTTGGATCTTTCAGGATCTTTAGTTTGTGGGGTAAGTTTGAATAAAGCTGAATGCAAAAAGATATGATAAACTGGAATGCAGGTGGTTTATGTATAACTATGAGAGAGGGTGTGGGAGAGGAAGGGAGGGAGGGGGGAGAGAGAAAGAGAGAGAGAGGGGGGGGGGGAAGAGGGAGGGATGGAGGGAGAGAGAAATTTTAATTGGTTTTTTTTGTGTTGCACCTTTTGTGAGAGAGTGAGTGAGTGTGTGTGTGGGTGTGTGTTTAATAACATTAAGCTAGAGTCCCATGATTCATCAATGGGGAGATTCTGCATAAAAATGCAACTGCTTTTCGTTATCTACAAAAGCTATAACATTTTGTACCTAGTTAGCAGTATACATATATACATATAAAGCATGATCACCTCTTCCACAAGCACACTCAAGCTCTGCTGTGTCTGGGGAGTCCACTGCCTGAGAATGGCAAAGATCTCTGGCACAGAGGTGGCAGAGTTATTGAGGATGTCGCGACAACCGCCACACATTGGATCGAAGAAAGACAGCTCCAGACGCTGGCAGTTGTCACACAAAGGAGGGTCCACACAGGGGTGGATGACTGCCTTGGTCACCGAGGCGTTCACAGACTGCAGCAGAGGCGGTGACCCTTCCTCCTCCTTGCTGTCCCCGCTGCTCTCTTCCAGTGTCATTCTGTTACAAACAAGAGGTAATCAGTGATGAATTAATACACTGCAGCTCGCTGTATAAATAAAACAACCCACACACAACAAAGACACAAACAAACAATAACTGGAAAACTGTCAATGCTTTGCTCAGAAAAGCTGATTTAAAAAAAAAGATTCAATCAATTAAAAAAACAATTGTAAAGATTACACTGGCACAAAAAAAAACCCAACTCTGTCACCAACCCTAGCAATAATCAGCAACTTCATGATTAGTACGAGTGATGGTCTAGAGATAACACACCTGCAAAGAAAGCGCAGAGTGTGGGTTTGATCCTTGTTTTTTACCTGAAACTTTTCCCCCCATTCACTAAACCGTGAATGGAGGTCTGAGTGCTAGTCTTACGGAAGAGATGATAAAC
Organism: Rapana venosa; assembly: GCA_028751875.1. NCBI lineage: Eukaryota > Metazoa > Mollusca > Gastropoda > Neogastropoda > Muricidae > Rapana > Rapana venosa. The sequence continues at coordinate 22,280,056 of CM054140.1, forward strand.
CGAGGTCCCATGTGCAAAACACGTTCAGCGCAAGTAAAAGAACCTACAGCAACTAGAGAGTTGCTCCTGGAAAAATTATGTGGAAAAAAAGCCACTCTGACCAATAGGGAAACATACACACAGTACAGACAGGAAAAGAAAAAAATAGTGGGTGGCGCTGCTCTTGTGGAGACGTACTCTCCCCAGGGAGACCAGCCCGAATTTCACACATAAAAATCTGCTGTTACTTAAATTGATACACATACATGTATGAAAACAACAAAAGAAGATACAAGACGGTAAAAAAAACCCAACAGTCAACAGCAACAAAACATGACCACATTATCCACAGACATTCCTGGCTTACAGTAAGGTAAAGAGTGAAATGGAGGGGGAGGGGGGGATATATATATATATATATATATATATATATATATATATATATATATATATATATATATATATAATGGATGGGAAAGACAAGAAGGGCAAGTCAGAAAGATGACACCAGAAAATAGGATAAGTAGTAAAGTAGAAGTGGTACAGGTAGGTATTGAGAAGGTTGTGAAGAAAGTGTGGACATGTGACTGGCTGCTTTGACAAACTGTACCATAAATATGACACTGACAATGTCTACAGCCTTAACACAGACGGATGTTCAATCAAAATATGTGCACACAGCGCAGCGCTTCTCTCTCTCTCTCTCTCTTTCCCTTTCCTCCTCCTCCTCCTCTCTCTCTCTTCCCCTTTCCTCCTCCTCCTCCTCTCTCTCTCTTCCCCTTTCCTCCTCATCCTCCTACCTCACACACACACCACTTTTCACAAACAAAATACACTCTGAATACTTATCAGGTAATGACTTTTATAAAAGGTTACCCTACGATTGCCTCTCTCTCCCCCTCTCTATTTAAATGCTAACTGTTGTTTAACAAGAACTAATAATACATTCATACATGTAGCTAAGTAAATCTCACTCTCCTCACCTACACTGCTACAGCCACATTTTGTGAAAAATGAAGTGTTTGCGCGCTCCCCCCCCCCCCCCCCCCCTCTCTCTCTTTTTCCTACATTTGGTCCACTGTCGCCTTCATTTTCTTCAAACAAAATGTCATTAAACACACTTCAACTGCTTGTTCTCAAACACTGAAACAGGCTCTTTGCCTAACACATCAACTCTTCGCTTTACCCTGGCCTTGGTAAAAACAAATCTAGTTGGATTGTCTAATATTTATTTCCTCTATCTATTTAAATGCAAATGATGTTTTCCAGCATACAGATGCTATTTGTGTGTTTACAATGCATAAGTTGTGTAACATAAGCTTGTACATGTATGTGTGTGTAATTGTGTGTGTGTGTGTGAGTGAGCTGTATGTGTGTGTGTGTGTGTGATTGTACATGCACGTGTAAGCATGATGTGTGAGTGAGCTGTGTGTATGCATGTGCACATGTGCATATGTCAGTACACTTATAAAATGTATATATATATGCATGTCTTTTTGCATGTGTGTTGCTGTATTGGGGAAAGCATTCATGGTCAACCATCAGGGCAGAAAAGTGAGAGATTTTAACTTTTTAAAAATAAATAACCCATCCTTGCATTCCTTCCATTTTTTTCCCTTCTGTGTCCTATGTGCAGCTACTGTCAACCACAGGCACACTTGCAGATCTATCTTTCCTAACATTTTGCTAGCGATTTAGCCTACATCATCATACCATGACATGGTTGAATGCCATTGCTCACACAGCATACAGTACTGCCATATGTTGTGAGATCAATGTGTTAATGAAACAATCAATCAACGTCAATAGATTACTGGTTGTAATGTGAGAATATGTGAAAGCCTGTGCACAAACACACACACACACTCTCTCTCTCTTTCTCTCTCTCTCTCACACACACACACCACACACACACACACTTACACACAAGCACACGCATGAACATGCACATACACACACATGCATGTACATACACCCACACTAACAGACATATTTGAACTGTCAAGCATGGCCACAAACTTGATACTGGTTCACAGTTTTTTCCTAGATGCAACAGCTGTCAGGCAGACAGCGAAAGCAACCTTCATCCTGCTAGCATCCTTTGTACCCTACAAGCTCAAAATGTCATTTTAATTTCAGGTCACAGACCATTTGATGTAAATAGAATATTATATATATAGGTTGTTCTCAGAAACATGTGTGCCATAGGTGTAACTCACTTGGAAGACCTGAAATGTTGTGTTTTGTTTGTGGATGATTGGGATGCTTGTTACATTTGGGTGGTGTTTGTATTGAAGAAATAGAATTTAAAAAGAAAAATGCACGGTTATATTATTTTCATTGTAAATTGAGCATTTATTATGAAAATATCACACAAACAAAATGGCGGATTTGTGACATGAAGGAACACACTGTAAAGTGAATGTTTTTAAGACCCTTTAACAAGTGTTTTTCTTAACAAAAACAGCATCTAACATCTCTTCAGATGTTTCTTTATCTTTGCAATAATAAAATTCTTAGCTGCCGGTTGAAGTTTATTATATATGGGCGCATATAATTTCCGTTACGGTTGCTACGCTTGGTTTCCACTTTCTGGTCTATTGTAATGTTTCAAGCACAAAATTGTTCAGCATTCTAGGGAATGCTTTCTTGCAAAAACTAATGGAGAAGACACTGTATGACACTAGGAATAATTGGTGCTGACGAACTGCGGTTACTTTCCTCTTAAAAGTCATCGCCGATCACAAACACGGCATGGTTTCCTCTTTTGACGGGAGCAACTGTACGACGTAAACGCTGTATGAACTCCGAGACAAAGGTCACTTGACCGAGATTCCAAGTTAGAGCACTTCTTCTTCACCGGAAACATCCATGGAATGCACATTTTTCCCACGTTATCATTCTATGAGTGGGTTATAGACTCTGGTTTCTTTGTCTTCCATCATCTGCGGAAACGTCTCAACTGTAACGTTTTCTGGGACTGCATCATTAAAAGTGGTTGTACTGGTTTGTTCAATCTGTTTTATATCGTTTCATTATGAATAGTTCTTTGTAAAAAGAGTATTTTTTCATTATTAAGGCATGAAATAATGTAAATCAATATTTAAGACAAGAAATTTGATTATTTTTAATGTAGTCACGGACTTCGTGTTTGCCTTGCAAACCAAATCCAGCTTCACTTTCTTTATTTTATAAAGACAGGACACTTACAGGGGTAGAAAATGTCATCAGAAGACACACACTTTGATTAAAGAAAGCAACTGTTCCTGTGTGGGGTGAAATTTTAAAGCGTGATCTTAATAAAATAGATCTGGATGTGAACAGTGTGTCAGTTGCATCAAGAGACGAAAATGCGGTAGTTTCCAGAGCCAACCATTCAGGATTTTAGGAATTTTTATTATTTTCATGCATCAATGATGTTTTTCGTTTAAATAACTAAATAACTGTGTGTGTGTTAAATACTGAATTTGATTTTCAAACTTTTAACAGTGTGAGACAGGTTACAAGAGTGATGGGTGACCCATGGATCAATGCCAGTGATCAATACACTTTTTGCAATTGATATGTATAAATAATATTTAAATGAGTACACTTGTTTTATTTTTCTAAATGGGATTGTTTTATTTTCAGCCATTTTATTCTTGACTCATATTTGCCATGTGCATAGTAGATTTCTCAGTATTTTGTAGAGTTGGTTTCCACGTCTCAACTGTAACACACTCCAAAATGAAAAAATGTATCACTATCACAGTATCAGTGGTTTGATTTCAAATCCTTTCTATTTTCTTAGCTGTAATTGTTCTGGTGTCAGTTATATTCATTTTGACTCATGTTTGCCATGTCTATGGTTGGTTTCAAGTTGTTTTGTAGACTTAGATTCCACGTCACAACTGTAACGGACTCCATGTCACAACTGTAACATTTTGTTTTCATTACATAATCAAATGCAATAAGCAGTATATTGTTCTGAACAGCTACAGTGTGCCTCTTGTGAGCAAGGATAAGAAGTACTTCATGCCTGACTTGAGCTGTATATTTCAATAATTATGGAGACATGAGAATGTGAAGTTGCCGTGAGCATGGAGGACTAACGTGGATCCTGAAAACTGCAGAAAAAAGCACATTCATGATCATTTCAACAGTTTTTGACATATGGGAACCTTTTCTTCCTTGGTTTACAAGTAATTTATACCAGGTTTTAGAAAGCATGCTGTTTTTAAAGACCTCAAAGCTCTTTTTTTTGATTCCATGTCACAACCGTAACACAGCAAAAAATTATGTTTTTAATCATCTGTTACAACAAGATGAATTGACTGATCTTCTTTTCCATTTTAGAAAATGATGTATATTGAAATGTTGTACTGTGTGACATAAAGACATGTATGTACAGTGAAATTAATTTTTGGGTCTCTATGTCACAGAAATAGCACATGTTTTTGAGAACAACCCATATATATATATATATCATATGGAGTTTGTGTGTGTGTGTGTTCCTTGACCAGAGCTACAAGGTTTACCAATGGTGAAATTCTGCATATGCAACAGTTTTTACCCACCATTCAGGTAGCCGTATTCTGACTTCAGGAAAAATATAGAGATAAATAATTTGAACCAAATGTCTAAACAAGCTCAAAAGAAATTCTCAGTTGCATTATGCAGAAACTTGTCTGAAGTCTAATCAAAGAAAATTACATTGTTCAAAATATCATTCTGCATTTTTCTCTTCACATTTCTGGTGAAATACATACAGATGAATATCAAAATGGGATGGATGGACTGCATGTCTGTAATGCCGTTCCTATAAAATTCAGTGTCTTCACTGTCAACAAATGCCCAGGGGTAAATTTTAATACATCTATATATTATATATAGATACGCTTTTCACACAGACTAACTTAACGCAGTTGACATAGCATTTGTGTGCTCAAGATTTTAAGAAAGACACAGAGAGAGAGAGCAAGCAAGCGAGCGAGTGAGCGAGTGAGAGAGAGACTCCCTTTAACAAAGAGCAAGCAAGCGAGTGAGAGAGAGAGAGAGAGACTCCCTTTAACAAAGAAAAGAAAGGCTACACTGTAAATAAACCATTCTCATGGCAATTACAATATTGACATTGGATCTGTCTGGACAGGACTGGGAGAAATTCAATCAAAGGGCTGGTATTTACATGTTTACAGTCACATACAGACACACACACACAAACAAGCCTTCACATGCATGTGGAAGAGCAAAGAAACAGTATAAAATATAACTGACATGTTGTCTTTTTCTAAATCCTATCCACTTCCAGCTTTGCTGTTTTTCATTGTCACTGATCTTCCTCAAACACAAAGCAGGTGGACTACAAGCAGAGATTAATTTTGAGCCAGGAAGTGAGGCTCAGCTATTCAGTATTTGGTTGCCTTTTGTGCCATTAGATACACCATACTGTGATACAATAGGCAAGGAACTCTACTGCAAGAGTTGCAAGTAAAGGCTTTTCCAAATCTGCCACAATAAAGGGAAAATATCATACTCATAGATAACACCCACTCTCACTCACTCACTCACTCTCTCTCTCTCTCTTCTCTCTCTCTCCCCCCTCCTCTCCTCTCTCTCTCCCCCTCTCACACACACACCACACACACACACACACACAAAACACACACACATACACACACACACACACACACACACAAAAACACACATTTTTTAGCACTTTTGTAACCATACAATATTGTAACTATAACACTACAGCGAAAACAGTTTTCTTGTTAACTTTACTATACTTCATATCCTATAAAAAGTAAAGTTACTCAGGATGACAGCTTTGTATAACAATTCAATTTACAGAGATATTTTTTCTGGGGTGAGTGACCACAAAACTGCACAGTCAGCTTCAGCGTTGCAACTCTCCACCCTATCCGGCATCCCTTCCCCTCTGGTACTTTACACAAAGCAAACTTCATTTATAAATGTCACCACCAGCCACTGTGAACAAGGAAGATACTATATTCCACATACACACATATATATTTATGTCATAACAAACTGATGATTACAGAAAGCGTCGCTGGACCGCAATAAGGCTTCTGCCCGGCTTGGTGATGTGGTGTGTGTGTGTGTGTGTGTGTGTGTGTGTGTGTGTGTGTGTGTGTGTGTGTGTGTGTGTGTGTGAGAGAGAGAGAGAAGAGAGAGAGTGCTCATCCCCCACCTTCCACCCTCTTTAAGTTAGCAATATGATGACTCAATATGTGATTAAACTAAAGAAAATGACTTCAGTTTCAGCATGTATCTATTCCCCCATGGGGATGGGGGGGGGGGGGGGGGGGGGGCTATCAGTATAAATAGCATTTCCCACTGGCTAGAAATTTTCTCTTTAATATCACTCTCTTTGTTTCTGCCTTGTTCCTTTTCTCCTGACACCTCCTTATTGTCCTATTTTCTGCCTTCTTATTCCATTCTGCCTTTTTTTCCAGAAAGACTTAAAAGACAACAATTCTCTCTTATGCCGAAGTTGGATGTGCTGGGCCTGACTTGTCAGGCATTTAACGACAGCAGGACACATTTTAGCTCATATAACAGACAACAATACTTGCTGTCTGAAGTGTTGGACGACGAGGACGAAGAAGAAGAATTATCTTAATTAACATCAAGACTTCTTCAATTAAAACTTGCTAACCTAAGCCAGCTTGTAAGTAAGAAAAATGGGGATGGGGGAAGCTGTTGGCAAACCTTCCCCTCTCTCTCTCTCTCCCCCCCCCCCCCCCCCCCCCCTCCCCCCCACTGCAGAATCCCCAACGATCAACACTTACGAACTGCCCACGCCTCCTCTGCCGGATTCAGGCCAGCAGCGTTTGTCCCTGCCTTCTGGCATGATCTCTCCTCCCCCTACGGCCAAGACCAGCCACACGGTCAGCCTGTGCAACAGCGACACCGACACCACCAGCACGTACAGCTTGTACACGGCCTCACCAACCATTTCTGACACACGCCGATCCCACGGGCCGCCACCCCGCACACGAAGCCCGTCAACATGTCGAAAGGAAACATGGCAACAACAACGGTGGCCGGTGGCCGGGCCTGCACAAGCTGATGGTCAGCTAGACCTAGGCTAGCCCTAGCCTAGCTTTTTTCCCTCCCCCCACACACCTCTTTGTTTGTTGGTGGTCAGGTCAGACACGGGAGGTCAGTGAGTGAGTGACGAACTCCCAGCCGCGCGCAATTTACGGTGCATTGAGGAGATTCCAGAGGTGCTAGTACAGTACAGGCCTACCTGATGGTCAGCACTCTAGTGTTCATTTTTCCAATAAGGTCGAACAGAAAGTTTAAGAGCGCAAAAATTACTGGTTATGTCTCTGATTTGCAACCCAGGCAGTCAAGGCACGAATTCAGTTCTGTATACATGTGCATTTATCGCATTATGAATTTATGTAACCCAACTGTGATTGGACCCTTGGCTTCTGTGAAGTGTGTTGAAAAACCTAGATATTGTCATATTGCATTCATATAATTACAGGGAAGCTTGTGCCAGAAACAAGACCATTTCTGGGTACCGACATGTATCTATTACTCATAATTATCTAACCAGTGAAATACATCCGTCATGGGATAAAAGATAACTAAGTCAGTATGAAAAACAATGTCAACAACAAGTTCGTGATACTGAGGCAATGCATAGTTAAACGTAAACAATAAAGGGCACTGGACAGCATCCACGTTGAGGCAACAACACCACAATTGTATAGGCTACACAACCACCGGAGCTTATGCATACATGTCCGGACACTGATTAGTATTCCGGCGGAAAAGTCAACATAACCAAGTCAGATAGGTCCGGATACAAGCTGCCACCACTATGTGGTATGCATCCAGCTATATGAAGATGTCAATGTCCCGATATAAATCAGTATCCCGTTGTCACATAGGCTAGCCTTCAAACATACACACTATTCAATTCACGCCGAACGCAGTCCCAACAGTGATAAAGTTAAGTAGCCGCTAGGCAAAGGCACGGCAAAACTATGCACTGACCGACATCCAAGCATCAAAAAAACACCAAGCAATAAACGATCAGATGCCCCCACATGTTGATGTCAGCACGTAAGTTTGAAAACGCTGCATAACAAAACCAAACAATCTTTTGAAATGACTTTTTCTTCAACGTGAATCAGCCCATCCCTCGCTCGATATCTTTCAGATGCACGAGTAAGCCTAAGTCTCTAAAAAAACTCTCTTTTATCTCTTCTTCTTCTTTCTTATTTTTTTTAAAATATATTTTTTAATCTACACTGATGCCCTAGTTTGCATTCGACGGTTGTGAAGCCTGATCATCATCACACACGCCACCACTCTTGAAACACACCAGATCTCCACCATTCCTTTGTGTTTGGGTTCTGGTGCCGCAGAGTACCATACCGCCGGATAGACAGTACACGCTTTACTGCTCTCCACATGGTCTACAGTACTCCAACTGAAAGCGACTGAGTCAGTCTTTTACCACAAACACACGCGACTGACTCCTAGCCTCAAATCCCTCCTCTACGTCTCCCTGCTTTTATATGCCTACCGCACAGCTGGCGTATTCGCTAAAATACGATCCCCCCATCTGTCCTTCCCTAGCGCCCCCACCCTCTCCTTCCTTTAAATATATACTGCAGCACTAAAACACTACTTCGACTTCATCCCTCCCCTTTCAACCTCTGCGTCTCAACCTACCCCCCCTCCCCCCCCCCCTTCTTTGAAAACTAGTCAGCAGTATGAAAGATGTAAGCGAGGGAGTGTGAAGGGGGGGGGGGGGGGGGGGGGGGGGGGGGGTGCAGAAAGGAAGCTGATCACCTGGCATACCAGACGTTGCTGGTACAGTTGGCACCTGGGTGCCAGACTTGCAGAAGCGGCCGGCTTTTGTTACAGTTTACCTTGGTGCTTTTCCTGCTCAGGCTCGCGCGCTCTCTCCCCCCCCCCCCCTTCCCTAGACATGTGGTTGTGGGGTGTGTGAGCGGGGTGTGTGTGAGCGGGTGTGTGTGTGTGTGATTGTGTGTGTGTGTGTGTGTGTGGTGTGTGTGGTGTGTGTGGTGTGTGTGTGTGAGTGATTGAGTGAATAAGAGAAAGAGAGAGAAATGCGTGGGGCGTGCGGCTGTGAAATGAGTGAGGGGAGTGAGAGAGAGAGTGAGAGAGAGAGAGTGTGTGTGTGTGTGTGTGTGTGAGTGTGTGTGTGTGTGTGTGCGTGTGCGTGTGTGTGTTCCATGGACAGAATGCAACTGAGGTCTATTGAAAAAAACAACAACACACACTGACACGGATGCACGCTCGCACATATATGCTGATAAAAACTTGACTCAACAGAACGATAATAATTAGATCAACAATACAGCTGCATCCAAAAATCTACACCATAAGACTTGAAGAAGAAGAAGAAGAAGAAGAAGAAGAAGAAGAAAATAATGTTAAGTCTCTCTCTCTCTCTCTCTCTCTCTCTCTCTCTCTCTTCCCCTCTCTCTCTCTCTCTCTCTCTCTCTCTCTCTCTCACGCACGCGCCGCGCGCGCGCACACACACATGCGCGCGCGCGAGTTGCAGACACACAAACAAACACACAAACACACACTCACACCACCATCATCACCACCCTAATACAACTACATACTTTGTCTAAACATCTCCCGCCCACCCCCTTCGCATTTAAACCCATTGAAACAATTCGACAATCTGATCGAATGTTTTTAACTAGTGACAGTTCAAAGTTCTAAGTTTTACTCGCTCTTTTCCCCCGCCGCCAGGCAGAATGCATGACTCACGATACAACTATGCTGCACACCGTTACACTACAGCGCCCAAGGTTGCAGACAGAACATCAAATCGATATGGGACCGCTTTTTTCTTCTTTTCGTTGGCCCCAGCCTGAGTTATGGGACACTTCTGTCTACCATCACCATCACCAACAGGTGTGTAAACTATGGCAAACATCCCATCTCCCTAACCCACCCCTCTAGCTAGTCTGTACAGAGATAACAGCATCATGTTGTGAAACAATAACAACAGCACCAACACTTTAAAAAAAAAAAGACCTTTAACAAAAATTAACGATGGCTTTGCGCGCGCACACACTAGTCGGGATACATGCGCGCACACTTGCACTCTAAAGCCTCTTTCTCTAAAAAAAAAACACACACGCGCACACGTGCACGCACACACGCCCGCGATATTAGCATTTATTTGTCACAGCAGATTATTGCAATGTAAGCTGTGTATGGTCTTCAGCAACAGGTGATCTTCATCCCCTGCTTATTACACACATGCCATATTTAATCATTTTTATACATCCAGCCACCTGGACCTTCAAGTCCATCTTTTATTTCTTTATATAAATAGGTTCAAGCTATTTTGTGCGTGCGCATTCACATATATTTATATGCGCGCATGCACTGAATGATGCGCGTGTATGCGTGCGTACGTGTGTGTATATATGTGTGTGCGTGCGCGCGCGCGCGCGTGCTCTCTTGGGCACGCACGCACACGCTGGCAAAGACTCCTTTTCCAACATGCAGGTTACCTCATGTGGCCATTGTTTATCTACATCCTTTACTTTCCTACGCATTATCCAAGAAAGCATCGTCTTTCTAAACCTCTCTTTCTTAGTTAGGGTGTCTATGAGAAGTACGTGCGTACGTGCATATGTGTGAGTGTGTTTGCATGCGTGTTAATAATAATAATAATAATATATGGAATTTATATAGCGCTGAATCTTGTAAAAAACAAACAAATCGAAGCGCTTGCACTCAAATCATTTACAGGCATACAACTCTCCTTAAACATAATGAATCACATATTTCAAGATTTCAAATCCATGCACGCACACACACACACGCACGCACGCACGCACCCACACACACACACACACACACACACACACACACTCGGAGCAACACTAGAAGGTGAAAAATGCTGTTGAAAATTAGGGACAGATATGTGGGGG
>CM054140.1:22295983-22300983 GCA_028751875.1 Rapana venosa
TTTTGCTCCAGAAATGTTTGGAAGTGAAGATTCGCCCAAATAAACTTTCTTTCTTTGTCTGGTTGGTTGGTGAGGCTTTGTTATAGTTGTCCTAGTTGCTGTTGTTCGTGCTATTGTTTTGCTGGTTTACAGAAAGGGAATTCAGCACTCAAAAAGCTTTCCTTGTTAATTTTTGTGGGGTTTGGCTCCCCCCCCCCCCCCCCCGCTAACCACAGCACATCCCTGTCTTAAGTAGCCAGTCACGGTAATTTCAGTTAGATCGCTAACCGAACCACTGGAGTCTATCTCAGCAATTTGCCAGTATCTATCACAGAGAAGAGTGATAATGGTCTTATCGGAACGAGCCAGCTTCTGCTGCTCCGCATTCGTTGCATCCCTGTCTCGCGCTCGTGCATCACGCATCGCGGCCATACACGCGTTCACTTCAGAAATCGGCCTTTCTGCAAGATATGTGATACATCAGCCTCGTCAGCCGCGGGTTGATAGATAAGACCGGCCCCGGCAACTGCTGGCCTTCAAAGGCTAAGAGTAGTGTCTGGAAGCTAGAGCAGTTTATTTGCTGTGAGGGATGATCTAACAGACAAAGCTCTGCTGATTAGCTGGTAAATAAGCCCTGTTTGGTGGGGGGTGCTGATAAGTCCTTTATTTGTGTTCTATTTCAAAGAGTTCTGCTCCTGCATCATTTATTTCTAGGAGTTCTGGCTTCAGAGTCACACAGGAGAGTAAAGCAAATCTGGCAGACAACTCACATAATTATTATAAACTCGCTGATGAGGCAGATTCCAAAGAAAACATCAACAAACCAGAAAAGCAGCAAAAAAAGAGAGGCACAACTGCAAAAAGATCATTCAAAGTAGAAATATTATCTTCAGCAGTTTTATAGTCACTTCCACAAGCTACTAGCTACAGTTTGTACTTTAATTAGAAAGTCTGAGTGAAAGAGCAAAACCAAAATGACACTGATGTTCCTGTGAATTTTTATTTACCGACCTTGTAACATAACTAAGTAATCAAACAGTATTCATTATGAGAAAGTTGTTAAAAAGACTGAATAAATGTGAAAATCCTAAATTTGTAACTCTTTGCCTTGTGTGAGTTTATCTGGCAGCGCATATGCTCATCCCTTGTCTGCTGTAGAGCAGGCCCTCTGAAAGAAAAGCTGAGACCGAATCCAATCCAATCTTGTTTACACTATATTATAGCCCCCTGACTAGAGAGGCCTTATCGGAGCTGTCACCTTGTTATTGTTGTTGTTGTTGTTGGTTTTGGGGTTTTTCTTTATTATATAGGTAAGAAAATTTCAACATAGTTGAAAATACAATATAAACAAGCAATCCCACAGACACTCACACTTAACAAATCTTTTGGGTCTCAAACCCTTACTTGAAATAGCTGATCACATACTAAAACTGTAAAAGCATCAATAGTGGGAAGGGAGATTCAGAAGACCACCCAAAATAAAGAGACTTTAAGTGTGAAGGCTTGGCACATTTCTAAGGAAATACACTACAGCACAAAGTAAAAAGTTTTACTTCCTGAAGGAGAGCCTTCATAACAAAGACAATTAAGTTAGATTAGATTTTATATGCAGACATAAAGAAAAGAAAAGAAAAAAAACATGATCAATGTCTCTTTTTTTCTTGTCTTTGAGTGGAGTTTGCTAGGCTTGAGATTTACACATCACCAAATTGCATAAATCATTTATTTATAATTATATTGACTTATATAAAATTTTATGAATTTATTTGCTGGGCTGTTCTGGTTCCTGCTCATTTCCATTATTTTTCACTGACTACATCAGTTTTTGCTTCACATTATCACTTTGAAGCATATATATGCAAAATCAAACTCATCAAAATGGTAAAGAAAGCAAAGAACCTGTATTTTACAATAAAAAAACAACAACCCTGTATGCAATGCCTGGTGTGGCAGAAAAACAGACAGGATGGTGATTGTGACTCTGCAGACATATGTATACATTACATATTGGTATATGTTCTTAGTCTTCAAACATGCAAAGCCATGTCAACATGGTTCACATAATTATGGTACTAGACAGGAAAATTCAAGGACCTTTCCATTACCTTTCAATGATTTTCTCAGTTTCTGAAGACCCTTCAAGCACCTTAGAAACAATTAAATTAAAGTTGATTTACTTTAAAACAATTTGGATTTCATCTGTTTGTTATTACTTACAGATACACATAGAAATTTTGTAATTTTGCTACGTGGATTTCAGTTCCTTTCTGTTAAAAAGGAAATTATTGCCTTTGACTAATGAAGTAGCATATTCTTTTTTAATTCAATTTTCTCATATTACCTGCATTCAACCAAACACAATATTTTAACTTTAGGTAATACTGTCACTTGTAAAACACACACACAAACACACACACATGTGCGCACACACACACACACACACACACACACACAACCCAATAAACATACCAACTAAAGAAGACATTTTCTTGTTGATGGGAAGCAGTCCCTCTCTCATGGATTTTTGTGTGTGTGTGTGTGTGTGTGTTGTGTGTGTGTGTGTGTGTGTGTGTGTGTGTGTGTGTGTGTTTTCTGTTAGGCATTTACACAGACTTGTAATTCTAATCAAATAAAGAACAGATTTCAAATCACAAGCTTTGCCAAACCCACAGCAAAAGATCCAGAAAGCCTGGTAGTGGTAGTCTTACTTAAATTTCCATTTAAAAAAACAAACCCAGTATAAGAACAGGTCTGCAAAGACTGTGAAAACCCTGTTGTGTCAAGTATGAAAACACAAACCACTTTAAAAAGAAAAAGTGTGCCACATCGACTTGACTATGCTTAGTACCAGTAAAACAAAGACAGACATTTTCTTTTTGTTCAGGATGATTAGTATCATGAAGAAATGGAGAACACAATATGATGGTCTTATTATTTGAAACCTGAAAGCGAGCCAAATCACAAAAAGTAAAAACTGTGACAGATATTGAGACAACATACTGAAAAGGAATGGACTGAAACTGGATACAAGGGAGAGAGAGAGAGAGAGAGAGAGAGAGAGAGAGAGAGAGAGAGAGAGAGAGAGAGAGAGAGAGAGAAGAGAGAGAGAGAGAGAGAGAGAGCGAGCAAGAGAGAGAGAGAGACTGACAGACAGACTGACAGACAGACAGACAGAGACTGACAGAGAGGATCAAGTTAGTGCAATAAAATTATCTCAATTACTTAGCCTTTTAGGCCTACAGTTTTGACATTAAGTACTCTCACTTCGACTTCAGCTTGGAAACACACACACATGCACACATTCACACACATACACACACACATAGTGGCATACACATGTATATATACATGCACATGTGCACATACATACATACACAGAGTGAAATGCACACACAGAGTGACACACACACACACACAGACACACACACAGAAAACACACACACATACAGAGTTACACACACATGCACACACATACACACAAAATTAACACACACAAAACAAATTAACACAAACAAAACATACACACATGTAAATTATATGTGCATGCCCATTTGCAGATCTATGCAAAACTTTTCACAAACAATCTTAAAGCAGTGCAACTGAAACTGAAACTGATGAAAGGTAAAACTCTTAAATATAAAATAAGGTACACCACCACTGCTCAGGGCTCAAAGTGAAAGTTTTGAATTACACACAGCACAGATTTAAAATAATGCTAACAAACAAACAAGCAGACGAGAGAGAGAGAGAGAGAGAGAGAGAGAGAGAGAGAGAGAGAGAGAGAGAGAGAGAGAGGAGAGAGAGAGAGAGAGAGAACCAACTTTCGGCGCCTTGATGAGTCAGAACAACAAAAGACGTAGCAGCACAAATTATCTTTGAAGCGCCATAAAGCGTGACTCATGCTGCTGCTGACAGCGCGATTCGTTCAGTCGTCTGGCACTCATTGATCAAGCCTGCTGCATCTGTTATCGCTAACAACGAACAACTAAAAATCGAAGATGTCCAAGCTGATTCTTGTGTCAACTAATATTTATTTCCTTGAATGTATACACTTATCACAAAAATATCCTTACCTTTCTGTAGATATGATGAAGGCGATTGTGTACAAAGCAGTTTCAGTCAAATTTCCCCCTATAGTTTCACAATGGGTCTGTTTTTGAAAACTTTTTTTGTTCCGGTTCTCGTTTTGCTTTTGGTGCTTTCACACTGGACGACAAACGGAAATGCAGACGACAGCCTCGAAGCTGTACAAGCGACGACACATGCGCGAGAAAGGGGAGTGGCTTGGAAGGGTTGACTGACATCTATTATGGCAATGGGAGTGCTTTTGAAAGCTTTGAAGTTTGTTATGCCCAGTTAACACATTTTGAACTGTCGATTTCCAAAGAGGGGGGGAAAATGGCAAAGAAAAAAACCTATGGTACGGTTTGAAAGCTACACTATTAATGTGTAACAACAATATACTACTACTACTACTACTACTACAATACATACATGATTAAAATATTGTAATCGTCGATGTCATCAAGGTTGATGGATCGGAGAACAGTCAGTGTGAACTGTGCCTTCAGTTGAAGAAACTTGCATTTAGATTGGAAACATTACAGAATGAATGCTTACGGTAAATAGGCCTACGTGGAAATAAAAATCTGCATTCTTATCAAAGTCAGCTACCTATATATATATATCCACCAAATAAACAAACCCGAGCTAAACAGACAAAAGCAAATTAAACCGGAAAATAATCACAAAATTTAGCTCACGTAAAAGAACCCACGGCAACAAGAGAGAAGTCCCTGGCAAAATTTTGTTTAAAAAGGCCACTCTGATAGGGAAACAAATAGGCCTACAGATGACAGGAAAAGAAAAAAAATATAATGGGTGGCGCCGCTCTTGTGGCGACGCGCTCTCCCTGGGAAGAGCAGTCCGAATTTAACGGAGAGAAATCTGCCGTGACTTAAAATGGTATGAAAATGGAAACGGAAAAAATAAAAATGAAAATCCTGCCACCCTTGTAAAAC
>CM054140.1:22303483-22305983 GCA_028751875.1 Rapana venosa
GCACACAAAAACGCACACACACACTTGCGCGCAAACACGTGCACACACACAACCACCGCAATCAATCAATCAATCAATCATCCAAACAATCAATCCAAACTTGTATAGTACTCACTCAAAAACAGAATCCGATTCAGAATCCTCGTGGACCATGTACGTTGTCAACACATTCATTTTTCTTTCTGTCTTTCTTTCTTTTATTTTATTTTACTTTTTTAATTGTTGTTGTTAATCCTCGTAAATCCTTCTGAATCTGCGCTAACCACCCACACAACAAAATAACAACAACATATCCAAAAACGTATGAGAAGAGAAAAGCATGTGACCAAAATAAACCAACCAAACCCCCACAAATGAAAACCTTCGGCTGGCTGGTTATAGTATCGAAGAAATCATAGGTCTAAGACACATTATTTTCTGTTCCACAAAGTTCAGCTTCATGTGTCGGCGTCCCATGCACGTAAGCTGGTACGGGCTCAGCATAACTGCTCACACACGCGAAGTCTGACAGAGAGAGAGAGAGAGAGAGAGAGAGAGAGAGAGGTTTAGTAGGGGGGAAAGAGAGGATCGACTCAGTGGTGGAAAGGGTCACCTCTCAGTTGTGTTCGTTTAGGATTTACCATGCGTGAGCACTTCGGTATACGTTATTGTTAGCCCTACCTAACATGCTGCAAGACGTTCGTTTATTGAGCGATATATATCTATCTATCTATCTCTCTCTCTATATATATATCTTTTTTTCTGTTCTTTCGTCTTTATCAATAGTTTAAGAAGTTTTTAGAATGTTTCGATTGTTGTTGTCGTCGTCGTTGTTGTTTGTCGTTACTCTTCTTCTTCTTCCGTCTTCTCCTTCTCCTTCTTCATCTTCACCTCCTCCTCCTTCTTCATCTTCACCTCCTCCTCCTCCCCCTTCTTCTTCACCTCCTACTCCTCCTTCTTCTTCAACTTATCTATGTTCTTCTACCCCTTGCTCAGTTTACTTTACTTTAACTTTTTTATATATATATGCAAGCAACACCTGAAAGGAATAATAAGTGACAATAATGTCTGTCTCTGGCACACAAGCGTTTGTCACAGAACCACTTTTAGGCGACTTATTAAACTGATCAACCCTGCTGATTAACAAGTTGCAGTCAACAATAACCAACTCACAGCCAGTGCAGACAATATGCGTATTAATTCTGTTGACACAAAGCAAATCACATTCGTTACAATTATCATCAATAGCACTGACCCGGATAAGATGATTATTTCTTTCGTTTTTGTGTGATACAGAACCACAGGCGCATGATTCCCACTTTTTTTCTCTCTCTCTCCCTTCTTCTTATGTGATTATTATTACGTTAATGTGAGAGTTAGGGTTATGTGAGAGTTTACTGTAGCTTCAGACTGAAAAGAGATGGATTTGACGAGTGAGCTCATGTTTCTAAGTATTTGTTATATCACAGTCGAATTTCCTTGTCGGAAACGTGAGAAGCACGTTTCGTAACACACACACACACACACACACACACACACACACACACACACACACACACACACAGAGAGAAAGAGAGACAGAGAGAGACAGAGATATAGAGACAGACAGACAGATAGAGAGAGAGAGAGAAAGAGAGAGAGAGAGAGAGAGAGAGAGAGAGAGAGGAGAGAGAGAGAGAGAGAGAGAGAGAGTAATACTCTATGAAGCATTCTACTACTACTACTACTACTACTACCACACACACACACACACACACACACTGGATCTTTTCTGGAAAGAACAAATATGTCAATGATCGGTTTTGATTATATAGTCCAGAAAAATGTGTATCAGTAACGAACAATAAAAAGCTCCAGAGTACCCGATCTATTGACTGGAGTGTTCTCGTTCTAATAACCTCTCTCAATAAGGACATGAACGAAAACGAATAACAGTTTGCGATGCACAATGAATTTTGCACATTCCTTCATTGCGTTTTGTGTTAATTGTGCATGATAAATCATGGTACGAATCCGAACAATATTGGGGAAGTTTCAATAATATCTATTATATTTTTCACGGTGTGTATGGATTTCCTCGTAGACTAATGAGTTTTGTACATGCCTAGATTTTGTGTATTCGTGAGGTTAGGCGTTCTGAATGTTGTTGTTGTTGTTATTAATATTGTTGTTGTTATCGTTATCATTGTTGTTGTTGTTCTTCTTCTTGATCTTTTTCACATGTGCAGTAGAGAGGAAAATTGAATTTCGTCGTCAGTTCCGACTTCACACGACAGACAGTTCAATGCTTGATTGTGATTCTTTAAAAAAAAACAACCCACGGCTTTCTGATTTTTTTTTGGGGGGGGGGGGGGGGGGGGGGTTGGGGGGTGTGGTCCACCTGCAATATTGAGACGAATCGTTAAGTGGCTGTCACTACACCATTTACTCTCTATAAAAGGTAGGGGTTCTCTGCTTACAAAATGCTTTTCGTGGCAAAGGTAGGCCCTGCCATTTCAAAAGCATTCTGTTTCTGACTGGC
>CM054140.1:22313483-22315983 GCA_028751875.1 Rapana venosa
TGTCTCTGGCAAAATTCTGTAGAAAAAAACCCAGCCACTCTGATAGGGAAACAAGACAGTTGCAGACAGAGAAAAGAAAACAAAATAATGCATTGGTGGCGCTGCTCTTGTGGCGACGCGCTCTCCCCTGGGAGAGCAGCCCGACTTTCACGCAGAGAAATCTGTCGTGACATAAAGTGGTATGAAAATATGAAAATGACTGGTATGAACAATGAACAGTGAACAAGATTTATTCTTCAGGCCCCCAGCCCTTAGGGGGGAGGGGGGGGGGGGGGGTCAAACAAAACATGACAAAACAAGACAACAAAACAAAACAAACTTTACAAAACATTATGTACTACTGCCAAAACATGACACGGGGAATATGGGCCCTTAAAAATTAAAAAAAAACCCCAAAACAACCAAAAACAAACCCGTACTTAAAACAATCGTATTGTTGTTCGTTTTTTTTCATTCCCATTTCAAGAAAAGTCCTGCCGAGTTCTTTTTTTTTTGTACTTGTCTTTCGAAAAATGATTAACCAATCAACCTTGGGCCGTCGCTCTTTCCTATTTCTGGCCCCATCGATCTGGAATGACCTCCCCCTCCTCTCTCGCCAAAAGCCTTTTTTAGATATTTTTAAATTAGTTAAAAAACATTTTTATTTCAAACCTAAATTTTCCCCCCCTGCCATCTCATATTTTTCCCTACCTTCAACAGCAAATTCTATCCCCCTGCCGGGTGTGTGACTTGTGTTTGTGGTGTGTGTGTGTGTTGGTGTGGTGTGTGTGCACGCGCGCCGTCCCAATTTTGGACGGGGGTTGGAACTTTTAAAATTGTTAGGGTTGTAGGGACTATATAAGAAGATTGGTGCAAGCGCTTTTTTTTGTCTCTGAAAGAATAGGAAATGTAAATTCCATTTATTATTTCATATTATTATTATTTTTTTTCGAAAAAATTTAAAAACAAAACTAATGCACAAACTACGACAGTGCGCCCCAAAAAAAATGTGTATGTGTTAATGCTTTTCATGTGCTTTTATCGTTGAAAGTGGTGGGACAAGGGTTAAATGTATTTTTGGTGTTCAATTATATTTGTATCGTGCTTCTATGAAAAAACTAAATTTTTAAAAAAATTTAAAAGAAAGCCCTGCCGTTTTTTAAAGACATTGAAAAGATTAAACCGGATTGCGCATGGCATAAACAAACCCGTTTTAAGCAAATTTTTTATGGTTGATCGTTAGGTCCAAATTTTTACGCCTTAAATTCATAAAGAATACAATCTGTTAAAATGTCCTATTTTCAATAATTCACATTACCACAGTCACTTTTTTTCCCTAAAAGTTCATCTGAAAAAATATCTATAAAATTGTCAAGCATGAAAGTTTTATAAAAAGCCCCCAAAAAACATTTTATACCATTATTTAAAATGAGTTAATTGAAATTTGGTTTTTAAACTCTATATAAAAATGTTAGGAAATTTTTCTTTGCCCTAAAAGACTTAATTCCTCTTATTATTATTCTTCTTACACACCCCACACACACACACCCAACAACACACACAACCCCAAACACCACACCACCCCAACCACACACACCATACCCACCACCCCAAAACACACCCACACACACACACCACACAAACAACAGAAGTGGAGAAAAAACCGAACGTCTTGGTTCTTTCCCAACCCAATAAACCCCTCTCTCTCCCCTTCTCTCTCTCTCTCTCTCTCCTTCTCTCTCTCTCACCCTCTCTCCTCCTCTCTCTCCTCTCTCTCGAAACTTTAAGATTTTTTTTGAAGAGAGAAGTATATTAGTGAAATGGATACATTTTGCTTTGCGTTGCATTTTCTCATTTCAGTGAATGCGCTCCCAAAAAATAATACCCATCGCTTGTAGTTCAAAAAAGATAAGCAGTGCCTTTTGTAAAGACCAAAAAAAATTTAAAAACACTTTTTATTTCATTGCCCTGTTTTATGAAGATTTGGACACAAAATTTTTAAAGTGCGAAAAGACTTCCCTTTGCAGTGCTACTCAAAGACAAAATCTCTGTAACATAATTTATCAGATTTTTTTTCATGCAAAACAAAAATAAAATAAATGATAGAAAAGGTCCTTATTGTGAAAAACCCCACATTCAAAACATTGTCGATTATGACAAGGGAATGATTTATGATAATATTCAAGAAAGGGGGGTGTAATTTTCTTTATTATTCTGATTTCATTTTATTTTATATACATTGATAGTAATTGTTTTTAAAAAACTATGTCATATTCCACTCCACACCCCTCTTCCTTTGTATTGTGGCCTAAGGCCGATGTACAGTAAAAGTCTAATCTGAAGTCTCTCTCTTAAATTTCTTAAAAATCAAAATGCATACCTACCAGATTTGGGGGAAGGGAAAAAATGAAAACACCGACAAATCTTCCAGGTTGTTTTTTTGCTAAACAGACGAAAAAAAAGCATTTTGAAAATTTTGCTTTGTTTGTACTATCCTTTTTCCATTTTAAGTCATTGTGGC
>CM054140.1:22323999-22328999 GCA_028751875.1 Rapana venosa
TTTTTTCCTTTTTTCCTTTTTTTCCTTTCTTTTTTTTTTTTTTTGAAAAACTTAAAAGACAAAATCTCTCTCTACGCCCAACGGATCGCCGGTTGACTTGCAGGGGCAACGGGACGGACGCAATTTTTGCTGCTATAACAACAACAAACTTTCTGCTGTCCGACGGGCGTAAAGCTCCAGGGCCCGGGGCTATGACCCGCACTGGGGAACGCTTAAGTCAGGCCTCAATCTGATCTCCCCTTCGGAACAAAGCCCGAAACACTGCAGATTTGATGGTAGAAAATTATTGAGAGCCGCACTTTTCCAGAAAAAAAAACTCCCGCTCTTTGACCTCTTTTTTTTTTTTTTTTTTTTTTTGACCCTACAGAAAACTGGATGGTGTATGTCGGGGCATTATGCTAAAAACGGCCTGTACTTTTGTGCCATTGGCCAGTCACCAATAATCAGGTCAACAAGGCCGAGAAGAACAAATAACATGCCTTTCTCCCCCCCCCCCTCCCCCCCCCCCCCCCCCCCATCCCCCAAAAAAAGGGATGCCAGGTCGCGGGCTCTTTCAGAAAAAATAGCATCCCCACTTTCTGCGAAATCTGGTGCTAAAATTTCCCCTTTTTGTCCCAAAAAAACCCTTTGTTTTTTCCCTTTTCCCCTGACCTAACCCTCTCTCTCTCTCTCTCTCTCCCCCCTCTCTCTCTCTCCCTCACTCTCTCTCTCTCTCCCTCTCCCTCTCTCTCCTCTCCCTCCCTCTCTCTCCTTGTGTTATGGTGTCCCGTTCTTTATGACCTGAGAATTAAATTTATCCAACCAAAATATTATAAATATCTATGTCTTTCCGGTTTAATGTACTTATGGGATCAAAAAAAAAGAAAATGTGCTGAATAACTTGGCATTATACATTTATAAAGCCTTAAAACGTCTGGATGATGCGTATCATAGCTTTTTTACTAACAAATCGAGTTGATATTTTCAGATGAAATGAAACTTTTTACATGGATTTTCTGACACCCCCCGTTGGGGCTTTTGGCCAAATTTTTGAATAAACATTTCGCTTTCGCATTGGCTTTCCCCTCTCTCTCTCTCTCTCTCATCTCTCTCTCTCTCTTCTCTCTCTCCTCCTCTCTCTCTCCCCCTTCGGATGAGACTAAAACCGAGGCCCCGTTGTGAACCACGCAAACATCTTGCTCACGTCTTCAAACGCCGTTCCGCTTTCGTAAGAGTACACCATGTGCCGGTGAAATAGATGACAAAATCACAAAACTCATACACACGGGACTGTTTAAAAAAAAAAATCGCTATAACCCCTAATTCCCTTATCCTCGTATAAAGAATAAAAGAATAAAGTAAAAATAAAATAAATCTCTTCTCTCTCTCTCTTCTCCTCTCTCTCTCTCCCTCTCTCTCTCCCTCTTTTCCTCTCCCCCTCTCTCCTCTTTCTCCTCTCCCCCTCTCTCTTTTCCCCTCTCTCTCCTCTCTCGTTTCCATCTCACTCAGCAGTTGTTTGTTTTGTTGATTTTTTCTTCAGGAACATGTCATGTGTACCAGTATTGTTTTCTTGATCATGTTATATTTATGTCCAGAATAAATATAGTTTCCCTCATGAAAGGGGCTGTTGGCCTGTATCATAAAATTTCAGATTCAGAGTTCAGAGTTCTCTCCTCTCCTCTCTCTCCCTCTCCTCTCTCTCCCCTCTCTTCCTCTTTTCCCCTCTCTCCCCTCTCCTCTCTCTTTTCCTCTCTCTCCCCTTTCTCCTCTCTCACCCTCTCTCTCTCTTGCTTATTTCCTGCCTACATAGCCCATTTTCCCCTTTTTTGGGGTTTTTTCCCCGAAGCAAATCCTGTGACGTTATTTAGTTTTCTTCTTCCTCAAGAACTGTTAATTCGCTGCCTCTGAAGTCGAAACCCTCAGCTGAGTCCAGCAGGCAGACCTCCTGCAGAGTCACAAAGCCTTAAAAAAAAGTGAGGAGGAGAGAGAGAGAGAGAGAGGAAAAGAGAAGAAGAGAGAGAGAGAGAAGAGAGAGAGAAAGACCAGGCACTATGCATTCTAGCCAAATATGGCCATGTCGTTCGTTATTTGGTACTGAAAATACAGGGGGGGGGGGGGGGGGGGGGGGGGGGGGGGGGGGGGGGGGGGGGGGGGGTTGGGGGGGGGGGGGGGGGGGGGGGGGGTAAATAGTGTAGATATAACAAACAGAGAGATAGATATTCGACGCTATGTTTGCTCCAAAAAATCGAGGATAGATAGCTGTCTGGCTTCAAGCCTCACTGCATGGGGGTTACCAGCTGAAGGGGTGTGGGGGGGGGGGGAGGGGGGGGGCGGGGGGGGGCGGGAGAGGGGGGGGGGGGGGCTCATTGCGACAAACAGCAGATTTTGTCATCCAGACCAGTATTAAAAAAAATTTTAAAAAAAATAAAAAGAAAGAAAAAATTTCCCCATGGGCATGCTGGGGGATGGGGTGGGTGGTGGGGAGAGGGGGGGTGGGGGGGGGGGGGCTTGTCAGCATAAAAGCATCCTCACCTTTTGGAACTTCTGCGCTACAAATGTCCTTTTCTCTATCCCTCTCTTTGTTTCTGCCTTGTTCCTTTTCTTCTTGTCACGTCCTTCTTGTCTATTTTGTTTGTTGTTGTGTTTTGCTTCTTTGTCCATTCTTCTGCTTCCCCCCCCCCCCCCCCCCCCCCCCCTCCCCAGAGACCTTAAAAGAGAACAATTCTCTCTTATGCCAAAGTCGGATGCGCGGGGCCTGACTTTGTCAGGCGCTTAACGGCAGCGTGACGCATTTTCGCTCATGTAACAAACAATAGTTGTTGTCTGAGTGTTCCACGAAGAAGACAACAAAAAATTAGCATTGCAAGGGAACGTGGAAGAAGAAGAAGAAGAAGGAGGAAAGAAGAAGAAGAAGAAGAAGAAGAAGAAGAAGAAGAAGAAGAAGAAAAGAAGAAGGGAAAAAAGGAGGAGGGAGGAGGAGGAGGAGGAGGAAGAAGAAGAAGAACGAAAGAAGAAGAAAGAAGAAGAAGAAGAAGAAGAAGAAAGAAGAAGAAGAAGGCAGGAGGAGGAGGAGGAGAAGAAGAAGGTAGGAGAAGAAGAAGAAGAATGACAAAAGTAAGAAGAGAAGAAAAGAAGAATACGAATCGAAGAAGAAAAGAAAGAAGAAAAGAAGAAGAAGCAGACAGAAGAAGAAGAAGAAGGACGAAGACAACAACAGAACGAGAAGAAGCAAAAACAACAACAAAAACAAAAATCACAGCACTTTTACCACACACACACACACACACCACACACACACCACACACCCACCCACACACCACCACACACACACACACACTTTCTCTCTCCTCTCTCTCTCTCACATCCCCTCCTCCTCTCTCTCTCCTCTTCCTCTCTCCTCTCTCTCTCACTCACTCACTCACTCGCTCACAAACCAAAGCCACCATGCTCTTCTTCTTCTTCATCATATATACATACCTCATTTCGGAAAACAGTTCCATTATTTTGCTTCTCTGTTGGTTTGGCCCAGGCCTACTACCGCTAGGCTAATTGTTGTTACTGTCTTGTCATGTATTTAATTATCTCGTGGGGCTTGTGTGCTGAGCAATCGTTGCCTCCGCCTGCTGTGGGAAAACCCGAATGTCCCCGCTCCTATTAATTTATTATGATTTGCAGGGAGCCTTTCCAGGTAGGCTAAAGCAGCTGACCTCTTTCCCGTATCTGCTGAAGACATCTTTTGCTTTTGGTTTGTCTTTTTTCGTTTCTTGGTTAGAGCTGCTCCAATGGTGAGTTGTTGTTTTGTTGTTGTGTTGTTGTTGTTTTTTGTTGTTGTTGTTGTTTTTTGCGTATGCGGCGGGTTTTTTTCCCCCCCTTCACCGTTTCTGTTACGTAGCCGCATTCCGACTTCGGGGATTTTTGTCTAAACGTGTGTGTGTGTGTGTGTGTGTGTGTGTTGTTTGTGTGTGTGTGTGTGCGTGTGTGTTTGTGTGTGGGTGTGGGTGTGTTTGTGTGTGTGTGTGTTTGTTGTGTGTTGTGTGTTTGGTGTGGGGTTTTGTGTGTGTGTATGGTGTGTGCGTGTGTGTGTTTGTGTGTGTTTGTGTGTGTGTTGTGTGGGGTTTGTGTGTGGTTTGTGTGTTGTGGTGTGTGCGTGCGGTGGTGCGTATGGTGTTTTGTGTGTTTTGGTCATCCATTTCTACCCGCACACGATAGCCTAATCTTCCAAAAGGCAGAATGGGTTTTTTAACGTGTGCGCAAGATGTTCTGCGTGTGTTCACACACAGGGGCCTCAGTTTATAGTCACAGCCTAAAAAGACTTTGACATTCAATTGGATTTTATTCGTCAAATTGGGATGAAAGAAAGGGCGAGGCTAGGAATCGAACCCAGAACCTCACAGTTTACTTGTTGGCAGGCGAACGTCTTAACCGTCCTGCCACCCTCCTGATCTGAGGCCTACACATCCCCCCACAATAAAAACAACAACAACAACAACAACAACAACAACAACAACAACAAAAAACCAAAGCAAAACCCCTAAAGCAGAATTGATTTCAATTTTTCTGGATCAAATTATCTGTCACAAGATTCACAGAACTGATTAATTCATTATTGACAGACTGCACAAGTTTGGTCTGCTGAATCAAGATTAACCACGGGAATTTCGGATTCATTTGATGGAAAAGACGATGCCAGATTAAGTCTAATGGGTGAAGAATGACGACGCACCATTGGAAGAAAACCAGTATCAGTTGCTGCTAATCTACACACTAAAGTTTTTTTAATCCTGGATTTAGCTGATCTGTAAAAATAGTGAGTATAGTTGTGTTGTTTTTTAAATCTGTTCATTCAAAAATAACATGACAATAGAGTTGTTCTTTTTAAAAAGCAGACAATCGAGTTACTGTCAGTATCAGTTTTAAATCTACGGATTCTCGTTCAAACCTAGAAATTTAATGCCCCCCCCCCCCCCCCCCCCCCCCCCCCCCCCCAAAAAAAAATCAGTTTTGGTTAAATTTAGTCTGAA
>CM054140.1:22333999-22336499 GCA_028751875.1 Rapana venosa
TATCTATCTATCTATCTATCTATCTATCTATCTATCTATCTATCTATCTATCTATCTATCTATCTATCTATCTATCTATCTATCTATCTACCTATCTATCTATCTATCTATCTATCTATCTATCTATCTATCTATCTATGGATTTATGAGTTGAACGTGGCGTTGTTCTTTGTCCGTGGGTGTTTTACATATCAAATCTCTGTATCAATGTTTTTTGTCTGCGTTTGCAGCTTTAAGTGTGTCTGTATATATATATTTTATATATAATATATATATTATATATATATATATATATATATATATATATATATATATATATATAGAGAGAGAGAGAGAGAGAGAGAGAGAGAGAGAGAGAGAGAGAGAGATTTGTATAAACACACACACCAAACACACACACACACACACACACACACACACACACACACACACACAACACGCACACGCGCACACTTTTACATCTGTGGGTTGTCCTTGTGATATTTTCGTGTCTGCTGCTGCTGCTGCTGCTGTCGCTGCTGTGGACTGTAAAAGAAAACAAACACTGAGGAGTGGACCTTGATTCTTTTGAAATCATGCACTTGCATCCTCATTCTTGACCCACACTTTAGCCAGGTGGATAGAGCGTTTGAAATCTGCCTAGTGAGTCTATTCCTGAAGTCCTGGGTTCGTATCTGGGCAGCGACGTCTTATTTATTCAGGGTGGGGATTTTGACGATCTTGGAGTCACCTTGAATTGCAGACCTGTCAGTGACTTGATTTTCTTTTCGTGTTTATACGCATGTAGAAGATTAAGCGTGTGTGTTTAAAATCATACACACACGCTCGCGCGCGCGCGCACAACAACACACAACACACACACACACACACACACACACACACACACACACACACACACACACACACACACACACAAAACACACACACACCATGAAAAAGCAAATGCATTGCTTATTCAATGTACCATCTGGAAATAAAATTTTGACTTGACTTGACTTGACTTGACACACACACACACACACACACTCACACACGTGCACATTTTCGATCTTTCAGATCTTACTCTGTGTAGACTCTAAATCGATATTACAGGACTATAAAACCCCGACCCTCCAAGAAAGTATCCGGAATCATTTTTGAAATCAAATAACCATGTCATGCACCTTTTAAGTTTGAGAGGTATACCTGCTACATTTTGTTGGGTACCTTCACACTTAAGAATTTGTTTGTTTGATTTTTTTTTTTAATGAGTGGGCTGACTTCAGCTGCAAAAAAAAAGGGGCCGAGACATGATATGGAGTCTGTAGAACTGCATGTTCCCTTATCTATACAGGAGGGGTACTGTTTATAAGAAGGACAAGCGTGGTGGGGCAAGTTTAGAGAACTTGGTCAATTTTAAGGACAGATTTTTTTTTTCAAGAGTTGCCCGACAAACGCTTGTATTTCACGTGACAAAATTCCTTCTAAAGCAGATTTGAGTTGTATAACTTATAAAAAGTTAATATAATACAGTTTGATTTGTTTGGTGTTTTAATTTTTTTAACAAGATATAGCGCTATATAAATTCTTTTTACTATATCATCATCATATCATCATCATCATCATCATCATCATCATCATCATCATCATCATCATCATCATCATCATCATCCATCATCATCATCATCATGTGAATAGAAGGACATAACTATGTCTAATTCTCGCATCATATTTGAATGCCCGATTGTAAAATGTTGTTTACTTACATTTTTCTGAGCAGTCTCTCAAAAACGTATTCCAAAATTCAAAGTTAGCCTTTGGCATTGCTAACTGTGTTTTACACTGTCCACTTGAACACCTGTGGTAACGTCATGATTATTGTTGCAGGTAAAGTCTTTGTTGTGTTTGCATAATTTTTGCTCAAGTTAAAAACGACTTTAGAGGCAAAGACAAATAAATGTTGGCTGAAATTGGTAAACGCAGACTGAGATAAAATAATTATGTTGGTCACGCAAACAGAAACACACAAACAAGTTTGATGACGACAGCTAATTAAGGCAAGGGTGAGGGCAGGAGGAAACGAGGCAGACCACCTACATCCTACATTGTCGACATCACTGAGGTCAGTGGTCTGAAAGGAGGGCTACAGGAGATCGTAGAACTCAGCAGAGACAGAGAAAGATGGCGAACCCTAGTGGCATTGCGTGGAGCTCCTACCAATCCAACAATAACAACAACAACAACAACAACGATGACGATAATCATAACAATGATGATGATGATGGTGATGGCGATGCGATGATGATGATGACGACGGTGATGATGATGATGATGATGATGATTTTATAAAGCAACAACAACAATTGTGAAGAAGAAGAAGACTTGCTAAGAAGAAGAAGAAGAAGAAGAAGAAGAAGAAGAAGAAGAAGAAGAAGAAGAAGAAGAGAAGAAGAAGAAAGAAGAAGAAGAAGAAGAAGAAGAAGAAGAACAAGAACAAGAACAAGAACAGAAAGAAGAAGAA
>CM054140.1:22343999-22351499 GCA_028751875.1 Rapana venosa
CCCACACTCCCATCTCTCTCTCTATAATCTCATCTCTTTTCTCTCTCTCCATAGTCTCTGTCTGTCCTCTCTCCAATCTCTTCTCCTTACACCCCTTTTCTCCCCTTCCCCTCTCTCCCCCCCCCTGCTTCATCTCTTCACTCCACCCCCACCCCCTTAATCCACTCAGGGAATTCTGACTTAGTTCCCCCTTCACCGGTCGCCCATATCTGCTGTTTCTGTTGTGTCGTCTTCTCCATGTCTTTGTCTGTCTCTCACCCCTCTTCCTTCCCCCCCTCTTCTCTCTTCCCCTTCCCTCCTCCTTCCCCGTCACCCCTGTACCCCCCCTCCCCGATCTACTCTGTCTTTCTCGCTTCCTTTTGCTGGTTTGCATCATGCTGTCCCCCCCTCCCCCCCGCTATTTCCCCCCCCCCCAACATGCCCCCCCCGTCGCGAGGCCGCGCAAAGTATAAGGCATAATCATTATATATGCGGGTCTAGGAATTTCTCACCTTAGTAGGCCTAAGTCGTAAGCTGTGTTTGTTGGTTCATGATTTTGGTTCGGTTTTGTTTGTTTGGTCGTTTGTTTGTGTTTATGTTGTGTCTCTAACTTCTAATAATAATAAAAATTTGTCTTTTTGTTGTTATTTGTTGTTTTATTTTTTTTTATTCTTTTTTCTCAATTTTTTTCCTCTTTCTCTTTCTTCCTCTCTCCTAGTCCCTACCCCCCCCCCCCCTTTTTTTCGGTTCACGTGAAAAGCAAGGTGGACCCCCGCCAAAGTTGCCTATATATTCCGTACTACAATAAAAACCCCAGTAAAAGCTTTGTTTAAAAAAGTGGAGAGAAGGGAGGAAGGAAAGCTATGTATAAAAGTGCTGGGTTAGTGGTGCATGAAAGGTTGGTTACGTTGTGCAGTTGGTTGAGTTGGTGGAAATAGAAAAGCTATGGAAAAAAATCTTTGGAAATGATGATTGAGTGGGCTTTTTTTTTATTTTTTTTTTTTTGTTGATGGGGGGGGGGGTTGGGTTGGTGGTGGTGTTTTTCCGCTTCTAAACTTTGGTTTAATATGCACTTTGTGTTTTGTTGTTGTGTTGTTGTTTTGTTCCATGCCTTTATTTATTATTATACATGTCTGTCGCACTAGATTCAAGGTGAGAGGATTGAAGTTGATCAGTTTTTACTTACCTTACGTGAAATTAACTACTTTCTATATTATCCACATTACATTACATTAACCACACTCACACTCACACAATCACACGACAGCACAACTACACTAACTCACACGAACACAACACACACAACAGAGAGAGAGAGAAGAGGAGGAGAGAGAGAGAGAGAGAAGAGAAGGAGAGAAGAGAGAGGAGAGAGAGAGTTGTGAGAGAGAGAGAGAGAGAGAGAGAGAGAGAGAGAGAGAATGGTTTATTGAGAGAAAGAATGGTTTATTAAGAGAACTCGAACTCAATGATTTATTCACAAAAAGGCCATTGTCCCATACATGAAGGGGGTTGCTGAACTGCTTTGTATTTTTGTGGGGGTAAAAGCAATAGTAACGACAAAATGTTACTGTATAATAAAAAGTCAACTACAAAAATATGACTTAGGATAACAATATCTCTCTTATTCTGAATGCTTTACACAAATATATAAAGGGAGGCGTTTATTAAGAGAGAGAGAGAGAGAGAGAGAGAGAGGAGAGAGAGAGAGAGAGATGATGGAGAGAGAGAGAGGAGAGAGAGAATGGTTTATTGAGAGAGAATGGTTTATTAAGAGAGAGAGACAATGACAATGACAATGACAAATTCTTTTATTTCGAGGATAATGAATAAGCACACATGTGCTTTTTTACATCCAGTCCCCGCCCGTTAGGGATACATCTTAATAATAATAACCCAATACTTATACAGTCTCACAATAAAAACAAGGGAAATAACCCTTTTCAAAACAGCTCCCCCCAAACAACCCCCCCCCCCCCCCCAAGCAAGCAATTAAAAGAAAATCCTAAGAATACCCCACCCTTACCCCACCCCCAAAAAAAACCCTAACCAAAACAAACAAACAAACAAAAGAGAAGGAAAACCAAACCAACAAAAGATGATAAAAAAGAGAAAAACAGACAAACAACAACAAGAACAAGAGCAACAACAAAGCCAAGAAAAATAACACAACCAAACTTAATAAGTCATAAAGATAAACATCTACACATTGTCAAATGGTACACATACTTGTTACACATAATTATAAGATATTGAAATAGGGCACTCATTAAAACTTAAGTACAGAGGCAAGTCCAATAACGTATTGAAAATTATAAAAATATGAATCCTTCATCAGGATATACTATGACTATAAGCAGGACGATAAAAGGTGAGAGAGAGAGAGACAGAGACAGAGAGACAGAGAGTGTGTGTGTGTGTTATTTCAGAGATAATATCCAATATATAAATCCCAAAACAGTATGCGATCCCATCAACACTCATTTTAGATTATATCGTTTCAAATTTATGTCATGATATGAAATAAATTTAATACCTTACATCCACACAATATAAGACAAGAAACAAACCAAGAAGAAATTTAAAACTTATACTAAATATATGATTCTCAAAAACAGTACGCGATCACCTTCAACACTTAGTTTGATTACTCATACAATTTCATGTCATGATAATCAAATAAATTCAATACCCATATCTCACAATAAAAACAAGGAGGGAAAGAAAGAAGAAGAAAAACAAAAAACCCAGAGCCAAATCTTAGGTCATAGTGAGAGAAAAAAAGACATATGACAGAGAGAGAAGAGGGAGAGAAGAGGAAGAAGTTAAGAGGAGGGAGGGAGGGAGGGAAGAGAGTGTGTGTGTGTGTGTGTGTGTGTGTGTTTCAGGGATAACACTAAATATATATATAATTCTCAAAACAGTGCACGATCACCGTCAACCCTTATTTTGATTATACTCATGCAGGTTATATGTCATGATAATGAAATAAACTCAATACCCGTGTACTCACACAAAAAACAAGGAAGAAGAGAAGGGGGTATAAAAACCAAATCTATAAGGTCAGGGAGAGAGAGAGAGAGAGAGGAGAGAGAGAGAGAGAGAGAGAGAGAGGGGGGGAGTGTGGAGGAGGTGGGAGAGAGAGAGGAGAGAGAGGTGTGTGTGTGTGTGTGTGTGTGTGTTTTAAGGATAATACTAAATATATAATTCTCAAGACAGCACAGGATCACCATCAAAATTGTTTTCGAATATACTCGTACAAAATGAATGTCATGAAAAAGAAATAAGCCCAATACCAATACACTCTTACAATAAGGAGAAAAAATCACTTGTCATAAAATGAACATCTATACATTGTAAGTAAGAGAGAGAGAGATAGGGGGGAGGAAGAAATGAGAGAGAGTGAGGGAGGATGGAGTGTGTGTGTGTGTTGTGTGGTGTGTGTGTGTGTGCGTGCGTGGTGCGTGCGTGCGTCGTCGTGCGGTGTGTGTGTGTGCGTGTGTGTGTGTGTGTGTGTGTGTGTTGTGTGTGTTGTGTGTGTGTGTGTGTGTGTGTGTGTGAAAGATAATGCTTTTTGTTTGTAAACAAACAAACAAGAACGACATAGAAAAAAATACTGGAAATGACTCTCAACAGCACATCATCACTGTCAACACTCTTTTTCATTATACTCGTACAGATTAACACATATTATTGTTATGATAGATATATTTCTTATAACTATAGTGTAATAAAACATTTAAAAAAAGAAAGAGAAGAAAAGAAAAAGAAAGAAAAAAAGAAGAAAAAAGTTTTCGCTTTGGTAAACTCACTTATTCAACAACAATGAAAATTTGAAAAAGGGGAGAGAGAGAGAGAGAGAGAGAGGGGGGGGGGGGGGGGGGACAAGGTCTGACAGAAAGAGAGAGAGAGAGAGAGAGAGAGGACAGAGAGACAGAGAGAGAGACAGAGAGAGAGAATGGTTTATTGAGAGAGAGATGGGTTGGTGGTGGTGGTGGGGGGGGGGGGGGGGGGGCTGTTATTGCTTTATAAATACTTTGCACTAGGGAGTGGTTGTGAAAGATGTGTGAGGGCGGGGTCATTCATGACTGTATGAGTGATTGTAGATGGAAGGTTGAGAGGTTGCAGTGTATCATTATTAAGTTTGCTATCATCATCATCATCATCATCAACATCATCATCATCACCACCACCACCACCACCATTCTTTTATTGCGAAGATAATAAAACACGCACTCGTGTGGGTTGTGGTTTTTTTCTTTCTCTTTACACCCAGTCCCCACATTCATGCAGTTTCTTTTTTGTTGTACATGTTGTCATCCGTTCCCACTAGCACATAATGGCCTACTCTTCCGAAAGGTGGGACAGGTTTTAGCATGTGCGCAAGATGTTCTGCGCGTGTTTGCACATGGGACCTCGGTTTATAGTCTCATCCCGAGAACTTTCGGAGGGAGGGAGGGGCGTGGGCACTGATGTCAACTTCTAGAAGACAGATCTTAAACTGGTGTCTCCCTTATGGCTCGATGGGAAAGGGGATAGCCTAGTGGTTAGAACATTGCGCTCGCAATCTGACGACCCGGGTTCGATTCCCGTTCAAGGGGATATTTTCCCCCTGGAGTTAACATCAGTGCAGACTCCACTCTCCTCAAAAGTCCTTCGGATGAGATTTTAAACCGAGGTCCCGTGTGCGAACGCACGCAGAACATCTTGC
This sequence comes from Rapana venosa, assembly GCA_028751875.1. Lineage (NCBI taxonomy): Eukaryota > Metazoa > Mollusca > Gastropoda > Neogastropoda > Muricidae > Rapana > Rapana venosa. The sequence continues at coordinate 22,348,687 of CM054140.1, forward strand.
GCACACGTTAAATCCTGTTCCGCTTTTCGTAAGAGTAGGCCATTGTGTGCTGGTGGGAACAGAGGACAGAATTTACAAAACCGCATAAACACGGGGACGGGATGTAAAAAAAAAAGCACATAAGTGCTTATTCCATTATCCTCGATATAAAAGAAAAAAGAAGAAAAAAACCTGGACAGTGAGATTGCAAGCACAAGGCCCTAACCACCAGGTTACCCCGTCCCCCCGAGAAGTCTTGTATGTGTGTGTGTGTGTGTGTGTGTGTGTGTGTGTGTGTGTGTGTGTGTGTGTGTGTGTGTGTGTGTGTGTGGAGAGCGTGCGTGTGTCTGTTGCCTGCGTGTGTGCGTGCATGCGTGTATAATTTATTTATTTAGTTAGTTATTGTTTAATTTTATACTATTTTAAGTCAAGTGATTTCTCTGCGTGAAATTCGGGCTGCTCTCCCCGGGGAGAATGCGTCGCCACAAGAGCAGCGCCACCTTTTCTTTTCTTTTCGTCGGCAACTGCATTTGTTTCCCTATCAGAGTGGCTTTTTTCTAAGAATTTTGCCAGGGACAACTTTCTTGTTGCCGTGGGTCCTTTTACGTGCGCTGAAAATTTTTGTGTAACACACGGGACCTCGGTTTATCATCTCATCCGAAAGACTAGCGCCCAGACCACCACTCATGGTCTAATGGATGGGGAAAATTTCGGGCCCAAACGGGGCGCGCAGCTTCCATAAAGTGAACATTGTCAAGTGAAAAATAAAACAAAATAATCCAGTCCTTGAACTTGCTTAATTCCTATTTCTTCTTGTCTAATAATTATTGGGGAGACAAACAAAAAGCCACGGATGCGTCAATGCTTTGCAATCAATCTGTTTACATCATCTGAGGATTTGTACATAAGCTTTTTCCTTCTCGGCTTGATTTGAGATAGAGCTCTGTTCTTTGCTATCAAATCTAAAAAAATGTAGAATGTAGATTCAGTTTTCTTGTCATGGCAATGCATGATTGTAATGCTATATGAAGTAACCTCTAGGTTTAAACTTTCAACATGGCTTAAACTAACTACCTAACTCTGTGTGTGTGTGTGTGTGTGTGTGTGTGTGTTGTGTTGTGTGTGTGTGTGTGTGTTCATCACGGTTTGGTAGGTCATGTGTATATCATTTTCGTAATTTCATTCAAAGGCTACAACTCAAAACTTTGACACGAAATTAAGTGAGTCTAAGCAATTTTTGATTCCTGTGATGCTAAATAAACTGATATCGCCATCTGCCACATCTGATCTTTCTAGACTACAGGTAGAGCCAGAGGCTGATATGAACAGAGACAAATTTGTCACACAAAAATAGTTCCATTGCCTTGACCCTGTTAATAGCATCGTGTTTCTGATATTCTAGTGGCTGGCACTGGTTTGTGCTATACAACGGAGGTTGCTGGGATTTTTGTGTGTTTTGTTTTGTTTTGTGGAATACATTCTGTCTGTGTAGGCGCCACTGGTTAACTTCACGTTGAGTTTTGAAAATGATAGAGGTGTGTGTGTGTGTGGTGTGTGTGTGTGTGTGTGTGTTGTGTGTGTGTGTGTGTGTGTGTGTGTGTGTGTGTTGTGATGACGCACAGTTTGCATAAACAAAACAGCAAATTAATTGAGTCCTTGAACTTGCACGAGTCTTAATTCCTGTTAATTCTTGTCTAATCTTCGGGGATAAAGGGAGAGAATTACAAACAAAAAGCCACAAATGGCGTCCATGATTTGCAATAATGTGTTTACATCATGTGAGGATGTGTGCTCAGGCTCTTCCTTTGCGGTTTGATTTGGCATTTTGTTCTGTCCCTTACCAACCCATCTAAACAGTATGTAGAATATGTAGTTTTGGAATATAGCATCCAGGTATGTGGTGGTGGTTTTTTTTGTTTTTTTTTACAGTTACGTTGTCATTGCAATACATAAAGCCATAAGTAACATAATTTTTAGGCTAAATTTTTCACTATAGCTTAAACAATCCGTGTGTGTGTGTGTGTATGTGTGTGTGTGTGTGTGTGTGTGTGTGTGTGTGTGTGTCTGTATGTCTGTGTGCAGGTGTTGTGCTTGGGTGTATGTGTATGTTCTGTTCGATCTAGTGGGTCATGTGTACAGTATTTTCAGCATTCCCTTCAAATGCCAAAACTCAACAATGACCAACATTTTACAGAAAATTATTCTAAGCAATTTTGACTCTGGTAGACAGGTCAATTTTTGTGTGTGTGATTCTAAATAAACTGATATCGCCATCTACGTACATCTGATCTTTCTAGACTGTAGGCAGACCTGAAGGCTGATATCATGAGATCAACAGAGACAAGTTTGTCACACAAAAACAGTTCCATTTCCTTGACCCTGTTCATAGCATCCTGTTTCTGATTATTCTAGTGGCTGGAACTGGTTTGTGCTATACAAGGAAGGTTGCTGGGGTTTTTATTTGGTTGGTTTATTTGTGTTGTGGAATACATTCTGTCTGCGTAGGTGCCACAGACGCTACATGCCAAGTCTGGAAATGATCTTGAAAATGATGTGTGTGTGTGTGTGTGTGTGTGTGTGTGTGTGTGTGTGTGTGTGTGTGTGTGTGTGTGTGTTGTGTGTGTGTGTGTGTTGTTTTGTTGTGTGGAGTTGTGTTGTGTGTGTGTGTGTTGTGTGTGTGTGTGTGTGTGTGTGTGTGTGTGTGTGTTGTGTGTGTGTGTGTGTGTGTGTGTGTGTTGTGTGTGTGTGTTGTGTGTGTGTGTGTGTGTGTGTGTGTGTGGGTGTGTGTGTTGTGTGTGTGTATTGCATGGGTGCTATGTGCCTGCATGTGTATA
>CM054140.1:22356499-22358999 GCA_028751875.1 Rapana venosa
TGTCTCACAAAGAATAAAGTATAAGATTAATACCCTTTGTTTCAATGTCTCCACAAATCTGCACCCTCTTATCTCTGTAACTGTCTTCACCTGTACACTCTGTCCTGTTCCCTTCGTTCAGCTGTAGATACGTTGTGCTTTCGAACACCCAGATTTAAACAAACCACTGTTGGCTGTCGCTCTTTCTCTGTTTCCGGTCCCTCCACATGGAACGACCTCCCTCTTCCACTTCGCCAAAAGCATTCATTTGATTCTTTCAAATCTAGCCTCAAAACGCACTTATACTCTACTTGAGATCTTCCCCTGTTATCTGTTCCTACTTTTCAATCCACTTCACCTCCACCACCACCCCTCCCACCTAAGTACGTTGTGTGTATAAATTTGATATTTGTTTATCTTGATAGTTGTGGACAGTTGCATGCGTGTGAATGATTTGAATGCAAGCGCTTTGATTTGTTTACTTTACAAGATAAATCCCATACATTATTATATTATTATTATTGTTATTAAATAAGGGAGTGTATTAGCTGTGTTTCATATGAAATTAATCTGTGACTTACTGTCTATCCATATATCTTTTTAAAGTGTGAGAGAGAGAAGCAGACACAGAGGTATAACTACGTCTAGAAATGCCTTGAAAACACAAACAAAACAGAACCAGCAAACAAACAAGCAGGCAGACATTGAACAAACAAATGAACAAACAAACAATGAAAATCAAGGTCTCTCTCAAGGTTTCTTTCCTCCTTACATCTGCCCTGCTCCTTGTCAAATGTTTAAGCTGGAGGCAGAATTCTGTATCATTATCTAATGATGGATTTATGTTTGTTTGGCAGAAACTACGTACATCGCCAACGCTCGCTCCCTTTCTTTTTCTTTTCTCTTCTTTTCTTGTTTTCTTCTCTGTTTGTTTGCCTCTCTTTTTTGCCTCCTGACATGAGATCATGCCAGGAGCAGAACGCGGCAACCAGCAGGACGATCTTTCATAAGTGAAGTGACGCACAGTTCTGGATTGTACTGGAGTGTACATGAGGCTGTATAACATCAATGTCAACCTGATCACAAACCATAGAATGCAACAACAACAAAAGAAAAGAAACCATAGTATTGCCTTTATGACAAGGTAACAAGAGCAGTCTACTATGACAGTAAAATAGGAGAATGGTTCCGAACCCCAATTGGAGTACGCCAAGGATGTTTGATCTATCCCACCCTCTTCAACATCTTCTTAGAGAGAATAATGGCTGACGCTTTTGAAAATCATGAGGGAACTGTCAGCATTGGAGGAAGGACAATTACAGACGGACGTTTTGGCGACGACATCAACGGCCTAGCTGGCAAAGAGCAAGAGCTGGTCAACCTGGTAAATCACCTTGATGAAGCCTCATCAGCATATGGTATGCAGATCAGTGCAGAGAAAACCCAGATGATGACGCACAGTGCCAATGGCATCAGGACTGACATTGTTATAGACGGCAAGAAAATTGAGACCGGCCACAGGTTTAACTATCTGGGAGCTATAGTATCAGATGAAAGTTAAAAACCTGAAATTCTCTCCAGGAAAGTCCATATTACAGCTGACATGCCAAACTGAGAGTCCTATGGAACAACAAGAACATCGCCATCAGCTTCGAGATAACACTGCTACGTTCCCTGGCCTCGTGGACCCATATTTTTGGAAAGCATGGGAAACGTGGACCATAACAGAAGCCATTGAAAGAAGGAGACAGGCAATGAAAACGAGCTTCTTTCGCAGACTTCATTATACAGAGATCACATCACTAATGGGGAAGAGACAAAGAGAATTGAAAACGCCATCGGACCATATGAAGAGCTCCTGACTTCAGTGAAAAACACAAACTGAAGTAGTGCGGGCACGTCACCCGAACATCTGGACTGGCCAAGACTGTCCTACAGGGAACAGTACAAGGAGGGAGACGAAGAGGCAGACAGAGAAAACGATGGGAAGACAACAGCCGAGAGTGGACTGGCCTTTGAGTGGAACGCTGAGGACCACAGGGAGTGGAGGAAGCTGGTTGCAAAATCCCCAGTCTACAAGACTACAGGATAGGTGAAGTTGTAGGAGTGTGCATCTTCCATGAAATCTGACCCGCAAGAACAAACAAGGACAGCACAGTCACCTAGTGTGTTTGCCAATAATATAACATCCTGTCTGCATGGATGTGTGTAGGCTAATCAACATTACGCAGACGCTGCGTTACATAAAATCCGTGACGGGCAAAATCAGGGCCGTTCATTTCTCAATTTCCGAGAAAACATGGCTCGGGCACTGATCCATGTTGGTGGCATGGCGGTGATAAGGGTTTCCGGTTGACCTGACAGCTGTAGGTCACTTCCTTTCCGCTAGGCTAGTCTGCACACAGCGTGACGTGTTTGTGCGTTATGATCTGATCCACCGGCTGACCTCTTCCTTTGCACTAGCTTCAGCTTGATCAATATAACTCCGGATTCCTTTTGTACAGGCTGGAACAGTTCAACT
>CM054140.1:22363999-22371499 GCA_028751875.1 Rapana venosa
AGATGTGGCTTTTAGAACAGGATCAGAGTCAGTTGGACAGACAAAGGAACAAATAAAAGCGTTATCACACGAACTGGGAACATGGAGAATACTTCTTACTTTAAATAAATGACAGGAAAGTTTGTTTTTTAGTTTTTTTTTCATTTTCATACCGCTTTAAGTCATGGCAGCTTTCTCTGCATGAAATTCGGGCTGCTCTCCCCGGGGAGAGCACGTCGCCACAAGAGCAGCGCTACCCTTTTTTGTGTTCTTTTTCCTGTCTGCAACTGTATTTGTTTCCCTATCAGAGTGGGGGTTTTTCTACAGAATTTTGCCAGGGACAACTCTCTTGTTGCTGTGGGTTCTTTTACGTGCGCTGAATAATTATGTGTAACGCACGGGACCTCGGTTTATCGTCTCATCCGAAAGACTAGCACCCAGACCACACCACTCATGGTCTAATGGATGGGGGGAAAAGATTTGGGCCAAAACGGGATTCGAACCACCGCACACTTCCGACCCGGACCTTTCGTTTTCTAGGCAGGCGCGTGACCTCTAGACCACCGATCCACAACTAAGATATTATGTTAGGTACGAACCTCATGAAGAAGACTGTCTTTCAAGGCAAGACAGATGGGAAAGGGGGGGGGGGGGAGGCAGACCACCAGCTCCTCTCATTGGCAACATCACCGAATCCTGTGGCATGAAAATCCATGAGGTCAGCAGGGCAGTACAGTGAAGACACGAAGCAAATGGAGAAGGAGGAGGATCATGCCGGTGTCATTGGGTGCAGCAGCTAACATGGAACCTCAGTGATGCCAACAGGTGAGATGATTGATTACAAGGAAACATTGTATGACTAGGCTTGGCCTTAAAATCTTCATCCTTGCTTATTAAAAGACCAGTCATTCCTTCGATAGATTCTTTTTCTGTCTGTCTGTCTGTCTGTCTGTCTCATTTGTGACGGGTTATATGTCCTATACAAATTTAAATCTCTCTCTCTCTCTCTCCTCCTCTCTCTCTCTCTCTCCTCTCTCTCTCTCTCTCTCTCTCTCTCTCTTCTCTCTCTCTCTCTCTCTCTCTCTCTCTCTCTCTCTCTCTCTCTCTCTCTCTGCTTGCTGTCTTGTGTGTGTGTTGGTGTGTGTGTGTGTGTGTGTGTGTGTGTGTGTGTGTGTGTGTGTGTGTGTGTGTGTGTGTGTTTTTTTTTTTATTTTATTTATTTATTCTTTTATATCGAGGATAATGGAATAAGCACTCGTGCTTTTTTACATCCAGTCCCCGTGTGTATGCGGTTTTGTAAATTTTCTCCTCTGTTTCCACCGGCACACAATGGCCTACTCTTCCGAAAAGCGGAACAGGATTTAACGTGTGCGCAAGATGTTCTGCATGCGTTCGAACACAGGGCCTCGGTTTATAGTCTCATCCGAAGGACTTTGACATTCAGTTCGATTTTTTTGTCAAACTGGGAAGAAAGGGCGAGGCTGGGAATCGAACCCACAACCTCACAGTTTACTTGTTGGTAGGCGAACGTCTTAACCATCCTGCCACCTTCCTTCTTTTGTGTGTGCGTGTGTGTGTGTGTGTGTGTGTTGTGTGTGTAGAGTGTGTGTGTGTGTGCTCTGTTTGCCTACTGTTCAGTTTTCGAGGACAATCAAGTTACCTGCGTTGTGTGGTCACCTGTGTGTTAGCTCCCCTTCTGTGTGTGCACCCCTGTTGTCAGCTCCTCCTGCAAACACCCCCAGGAGACAGACAGACAGACAGAGAGAGACAGACAGAGAGACAGACAGAGAGAGAGAGAGAGAGACAGACAGACACAGAGAGACAGACAGAGAGAGAAACAGACAGACAGAGACAGACAGAGAGAGAAACAGACAGAGACAGACAGACAGACAGAAGACAGAGGGACAGAGAGAGAGAGAGACAGACAGAGAGAGAGACAGACAGACAGAGAGAGAGAGACAAACAGACAGACACAAGAGAGAGACAGAGAGAGAGAGAGACAGACAGACAGAGAGAGAGAACAAATCTACTTGGCGTATCGTGGGGGTGATTTCCAGGCTACTTGAGGTAAAGTGTCTAGACAGAATTAATTAATACAACATCAAAATGAAGACAAGTACATTGAAAAAGTACACTTGGGGGGGGGGGGGGGGGTAGGGGGGGAGAGGGGGGCAGTGTAGGGTCGCCTCTTTTTCTTTGTTTTTTGGCTGTTGGGTTTGGTTGTTTGTTTGTTGTTGTTGGGGTTTCTTTGTTTTTTGGGTTTGTTTGTTGTTGATTTTTGGTGGGGGTGGTCAGAGGATATGGATCAACCAACACTAGAGAATTAAAGAATCGATGGATTCCGACTTAAACGTGCGCATCTAAAAAAAACAATTTCATATGATGTAGGCTACTGAGATAGAGGACAACCACCATAATTATTATGTGTATAATGAAACTTCGCCCTTGCAAAGACAGGCAGCAGCCAGACAACAGAACATGTGCTGCAGTCCTGCCCGCTACACGAGGCAGCACTCTGAAAGAGGACCTGGCCTGACTGACCCATACCACCCCAGTGTGGCCAAGAAGCTCTGTGGAGACTGGGAGAAGGACCTGCAGCAGAGTACAGCTGCCTTCATCACAGAGACTGAGCTAACGTGTGCGAAAGACGTTCTGCGTGCGTTCGCACACTGGACCTCGGTCTAGCCTATAGTCTCATCCGAAGGACTTTTGGGGGGCAGTGGAGCCGGCACTGGTATAATAGGGGATTACCTTGAAGAGTTGTTCGAGCCGAAGGCCCATGAGATCACGATCCCGTATTGTATGCTCTAAGCGAACTGATGGTTCTCCCCCCCTGTGACAAGCTAGTTGTCCAGTATTCCGCAGATGTTTTAACGAAATTGTATTACTGGTGGAGTGATTGAAATCGGATTGTCCTTTCCAGTACTCAACGTGACTGACGGTTTCTATACCCCCCCCCAAAAAAAAAAAAAAAACCCAAAAAAAACCCCAAAACCCTCCAACTAGCAACAGAACTCCAAAGAAAAATCCCTAACGGGATTCAACACGAGTCAGCAGAACACAACCAAACAAAACCTAACCACTAGCATACCCTAACCCAAAGACTAAGTATCGATATTGCTGGAGTAAATTTAAAAATGTTTTTTGATGCGCAGTTTTGTCGATCATCGATTCTTTTCTCTGCGTTGTTCGATACGTTCCTTCTCTGTCTCTCCCCCGCCTAAAAAACCAAAACATCTTTCCCCAACACCCAAAGCCAACAACAAAAACCAAAGATACAAAAAAATAAAAACACCAACAAAACAAACCAAAAATAAAGAAAAAATAGCAATCGATTTCAAATGCAATCCGTTAGAAGTCTTTGGTCTATATTTTCTTTGTCTCTCTGTGTCTGTTTGTCCGTATGCCTGCTCTCTGTCTGTCTGTCTGCCTACATGCCTGCCTCTTTCTCTCTCTCCCCGTAGGCCATTGTGTGTCGATGAGAACGGATGACAAAATTTATAAAACTGCATGCACAGGGGATTAGATGTTTAAAAAAAAGCACATGAGTGCACATTCCATTCTCCTGGATATAAAAGAATAAACAATGAAAATCTCTGTTTCCCTCCCCCCCCCCCCCCCCCCCCCCCCCCCCCACCCCTTTGCTCTCTCTCTCTCTCTCTCATCAATCATTCATTCATCCACTCCCTCACTCACTCCTTCCCTCACCCACTTACTGCCCACATTCTTTAAAAAACAAAACAAACAAAAAACAAACCAAAAAAGCCGTTTTGCTGCTGACCCATCCATACCCACTCAACCCACTGCCCAATTAGTCACGGATAAAGGCAGTAAAACTGGAGCACCTGCCTATAATAGCCTTGTAGGCCCATACCTGTTCCGAATGACTGACATTGTACCGCACCACTCACTCTAGCCTACACTGGCTACAGGCCTAGGCCCTAGGCTACCTTAGCCTACCTACTAGGCCTACAACTTCTGCTCTCTGATCTGTGCACCCAGGCTGTAGAGTACACAAGCGATTACATGACGTGGTCACATTACTCTCATACCCTCACCTTCCCTCCTCCTTTCCTTCCTCCCTCCCTTCCGTCCTTCCACCCAGCCTGCCACTCAAGCAGAACCTAGGCTTTGTTCAGATTTGGTGCTGCTTGGGACCATCTGTTTAAAGTCATGATATGTGATCGATGTGGTGTTTGTGTTTTGTGTGTAGTGTCTGCCACGTTGTGTGTGCTTGTGTCGTGATGGCTGTATGTGATGTGTGTGTGTGTAGTGTGTGTGTGCTCTGTGTGTGTGTGTGATTTGTGTCGTGTGTGTGGTTTGGCTGAGCTGGTTTGCTGTGTACTGTGTGTAGTTCTTGTATGTGTTGTGCCTGTGTGTGTTGTGTGTATGTGTTGTATGTGTGTGTCGTTGTGTGCTGTTTTTTGTGCTTGTCTTTCTTTCGTCTTGCTGCTATAAGTGATAGTGTTGTGTGTTGTGTGTGTGGGTCGTGTGTGTTGGTTGGTTTGGTTCTTGGTTGTTTAATATTCGTGCTAAACACTTATTTTTACTGAGACTTTCCTCTATTGTCCTATTTCACATTTGGTTTCCCTTCCCTTCCTTTAAGTGTTGTGTGATGTGTGTTGTTCTGTGTGTATTTAATTAAAATTATTTTATATTGAGGATAATGGAATAAGCACTTATGTGTTTTTTACACACATTCCCCGTGTGTATGCGGTTTTGTCAATTCTGTCATATGTTCCCACCGGCACACTATGGCCTTCTCTTACGAAAAGCAGAACAGGATTTAACGTGTGCGCAAGATGTTCTGCGTGGGTTCGCACACGGGGGCCTCGGTTTATCGTCTCATCCGAAGGATCAATGTCATTCAGCAAACTGCTACCAAGAGATACACAGTGGTGTGGCATTCATATCAGGAAGGCCTCTTTGCATAGTTTTGTTTTGTTTAGGGGTTTGTTCGTTGGTTTGTTTTTCAAGAAAGGGATTGAATGAAGTCGGCGAGAGTATGCACCCATGTCTGACTCTCAACGTCGTCATTTTGATTATGACGTGTGACTGTTACATAATAACTTATGATGTCGCTGTGTATGTTGGTTTTTTGTCTGGCATTACTAGGCCTACTGTAACCATGCACTGCTAGAAGCAGTCTGCGACCAGTTTCTCTCTCGCTGAAGAAGACAGTCTAACAATTTTTAATGAAAAATGGCAATTAAAGTTGGTTGTCTTTCAATTTTTAATGAAAAATGGCAATTAAAGTTTGTTGTCTTTGCAGCTTGCTGTTTTCACACACACGCGCGCGCACACACACACACACACACACAGAGAGAGAAAAGACAAGAGAAGAAGAGAGAGAGAAAGAGGAGAATACACCACTCAGATACTAAAGGACTCTTAATTCACAGGAGTCAGTAGAATAGAATTTTCATGAAGAAGCAGGTTTCTTTGTTTGTTTGTTTGTTTGTTTGTTTGCTTTTGCTGCCTCATTTTCTGTGTCGCCCCTGTCCTGCTGTTCCCACGCCGTTCATCCCAATCTCCCCACCACAGCCATACCCAGATTCGTCATGTCTCATCCTCAGGGTCGGAAGTCCACAGGGAGCCCATCACTCACTATCAGGCCGCCGTGGAACCACCATCCTGCTGGGTAACTTTGGTGGTGTTCAGTGGTGCCTGTTCTGAGCTAACATACGCAGGACACCACCTACTAAGCCCCCTACTAACGACAGTATTAGCTCAGTCGCGGAGCCAGACTGAGTGAGTTGCCCACCCGAGGTGGCAACCACAACGTCCCTCCAATGACCGTACCCCTCCCCCCCCACCCCCCCAATCCTCCAACCCCAAAGGCCCTGACACAAAACTCACCACAGGCACAGAAGTGTATTTATGGGGAGACCAAATCTGCAGTCACCACGAGACCAGAGCAACTGGGACCACCGAATCAGAGGCTTTTTTATTGCCTGATGATCAATGACAATGAGGATGATGTAATGATGCTGCTGTGGAGGTGCATGTGCTTTGAGACTACTTGACAGGGTTGTACTCTACGCTTACTATCATAATATATCCCGGCGTCAACCGGCCCGAGAGATACAGGCACCTGCAGTGTTGGTCAGGTAATTTGAGCAGCACTCTCAAAATGGCATCCCTAAAGTGGATGAAGCTCGTCTGTGTGGTCCCTGTCTTCCCACTGAGCCCACAGCACACTCACTTGGGATGGGAGCCGGCCGGAGTCCGACTCTTATGGGAATCGAACCCGCGACCTTCCAATCCGAAATCCAAGGCACTAACAACCACTGCGAGAAGAAGCAGTTTAAAAGCAAACAACCAAAAAAAGGAAGTCTGCACAATTTTCCAAGTCTGATATGGCCTACAGAAAAGCCCCACAAATGACGCTTGCACTTAAAAATCTGCTAGTAGGGCCTACATGACTTAGATCTATCTATCTATACTGGCAGTTCAAGCTGATAAGCTGACATACGAAATCTTATTTAAAGAGGGTAGTAGGTTTAAGTACAATGGCTTTTTTTCATCCAGCCCTCAAAAAGGGAACAAAAAAGTATAAACACCAAAGTAAAGCAATATGTTTGAAAGAAAAAACAAATGGAAAGGAAAAGAGTAAAGGAAATGACAAAAGAGAAAATACACCAAGAATATACAAATGCATCAAGAGCAAGAAGGTAGTAATGTCTTCAGCTATCGTCCACGCCAATGTAGTGGTAGTAGTAGTAGTAGTAGTATGCGCTTTGATTTGTCTTTGCAAGATATAGCGATCTATAAGTTCCATTTAGTAGTAGTAGTAGTAGTAGTAGAGATAATGATGTTCTACTATGCTACTTCTACATCCACAGACACGTGTGCAGAGCCAAACCAATGTACAGCAAGCACGAAGACAAAAAGGTTCTGCACTTGAACGCAGCCCTTGAGCTAAGAACTATTTGCAAGCAAGCTACATAACATCCTTAGTGCAGTTCACTTCTCCCTCACCCCCTCACCCCTACCACCACCACCCCCACTACCTATCTTGTAACCCCCTCTAAGAGCACCTTACATAACACGTCTACATAACACCTCCAGCCAACCAGCCAAGCCATCTAGTAGAGCTAGCCAGCCAGCCAGTCAGCCACTCAGTCCTGCCTTGCAAAACAAGGGGGTTACATAAAGCCACCCCCCCCCCTCACCACCACCACTACCACCACCATAGTAGTCACAGCCCTCCCATACCAAGTCAGTCATTCTCTTGGACTTTCTTACATAACCAGGCCTGGAGCCAAGGCCCTGTTATGCTCGTTCTGCTCCAATGCAACCAACCCCTTCCCAGAGGCTGAAAAGTATGGTGCACTTGATGGGTCAGAAGTAGGGATATTTGTGGTGGTTGTGGTGGTGATGGTGGTGGTGGTGGTGGTAGTATTTATTTATATATTTTATTTATTTATTCTTTTATATCGAGGAGATATATGGATGGACAACATCAGAGAATGGACCAGGATGAATGACTCGGCACTACTGCGCAGAGCCGAGGACCGA
>CM054140.1:22376499-22448999 GCA_028751875.1 Rapana venosa
GACTGTCTGTCTGCCTGTGTACCTATCTATCTATCTATCTATCTATCTATCTGTCTGTCTGTCTGTCTGTCTGTTTGTCTGTCTGTGTATCTGTGTACCTATCTATCTATCTGCCTAGCAATCTACCTATCTTTCTATCTATCTATCTATCTATCTATCTATCTATCTATCTATCTATCTATCTATCTATCTATCTATTTATCTATCTATCTATCTATCTATCTATCTATCTATCTATCTATCTATCTATGTGTCTGTCTTTCTGTCTGTGTACCTATCTAGCTAGCTAGCTAGCTATCTACCTATCAATTCATTTGTTTTCCTAGGCTAGAGCTCCGAGGCTCATCAATGGTGAGATTTTGCTTATGTTACTGTTCTGTTGTTGTTGTTGTTTGCCTACCATGAAGATATTCGAGGAACAATACATATCTAGATTCTGTTTATAGCTGAGCGTGGTTCATGCATGGCTTCTTGTTCTTGTGGTTGTGCATTCCCAATTGAACACCCTGGGGGTCACCCAGAATATGATAATACACTCGTGACTCACTCATCCCACCTGGCAGTCATTGTGTGCTGGACGAGAAGTTACCGTGTATGATTTCTTCTTCTTATTTTTTTTTCTTCTTCTTCTTCTTCTTCTTCTCTCTCTCTCTCTCTTCTCTCTCTCTCTCCTCTCTCTCTCTCTCTCTCTCTCTCTCTCTCTCTCTCTCTCTCTCTCTCTCTCTCTCTCTCTCTCTCTCTCTTTCTCTCTCTCTCTCTCTCTCTCTCTCTCTCTCTCTCTCTCTCTTGACCGGAACGGATGACAAAATTTGCAAAACTGCATACAAACGGGACTGGATGGAAAAGAGCACCTGAGTGCTTATTTCATTATCCTCGAAATAAAAGGATAAATAAATAAATAAATAAATAAATAACTCACTTTCTCTCTCTCACTGTCTCTGTCTCTCTCTGTCTGTCTCTCTGTCTATCTGTCTCTGTCTGTCTGTCTCTCTCCTCTCTCTTTTAAGACAATGAGGTCTTCATGTCTTTCTTTCTTGTTAGTCCCCTAATTGGGTGGAATGGTTAGAGACTAGTTTTCTCGTGTACTTTTATCTCTGCAAGAGGTCAACAACAGCCTCCTTCCCCTCCCCCCCCCCCTAATAAAAGCATACAAACTATCCTCAAAAAGAGATCTACTGACACACACTCCAACTTCCAGGAAGCTCATTAAAAAGATTTTTATGAAAAAGGCAAAAAACAAAACAAAACAAAACAGAACACAAAAAACCCAAACCCATCATTTAGAATTGCTTGAAAAAAACAACAACTTAGAAGAATGAACCAAGATGGCAGAAAAATAAGCAAGAGAGATGTTAGAAAGGTAAGGAGATATAGAGACTGCCTCCTTCTCCTCCTCCTCCTCCTTCTTCTTCTTCTTCGCAATTCTTCTTCTTCTTCTTCGCAATTCTTCTTCTTCGCACTTCTTCTTCTTCTTCTTCGCAATTCTTCTTTCTCTTCTTCTTCTTCTTCCTCTTCTTCTTCTTCGCAATTCTTCTTCTTCTTCTTCTTCTTCCTCTTCTTCTTCTTCTTCTTCTTCTTCTCTTCTTCTTCTTCTTCTTCTTTTTCTTCTTCTTCGCAATTCTTCTTCTTCGCAATTCTTCTTCTTCTTCTTCTTCTTCTTCTTCTTCTTCGCAATTCTTCTTCTTCTTCTTCGAAATTCTTCTTCTTCTTCAAAGGCTCCAACAGCAACTATTGTTGTCTGTTATATGTGCGAAAAATGCGTCACACTGCCGTTAATTAAGCGCCCGACAGACAAGTCAGGCCCAGGGCATCCATCCGACTTTGGTATAAGAGAGAATTGTTATCTTTTAAGTCTTTCTGGAGAAATAAAAGGGCAGGAGAATGGACCAAGAAGGCAGAAAGTAGACGATAAGGAGGGTGACAAGAAAAAACCCCGGAACAAGGCAGAAACAAAGAGAGTGATAGAAAAGAAGGAATTTCTGGTGCAGAATGTGGGGATGCTATTTTATACTGACACCCCCCCCCCCTCCTCCCTTCCCCTCCCTCGGCATCCCCACAGGGGGACAAAGAGAGTGATAGAAAAGGGGAAATTTCGGGCACAGAATTTCCCGAAGGGAAGTAAGTAAAGGTAAAGGTGTCCCATAACCTATGTGGGTCGTAGGGGGAGTGAGGCATCAGAGACCTCACCTTCTCCAGGGGCCAGCATATTGAGGGCAGCACCGCCCATCTCCTCTCCCTCTCTGCTGCTTTACCTTCCCTGACCCTAAAGAGGGCAGGTAGTACCCATTTACAGCTGGGTGAACTAGGGGGATTGTACTGAAACCAAGGTGCGCAAACGGTCATCCATCCAAGTGGTAACCACGCTCGATGCTGCTTAACCTTGGCTGGGGGAAAGCGAGTGCTCTGACCACTGAGCTAGGCTTCGGGAGGTGGGCATAGTAAAGCAGCCCTCTGGCCTCCACAAGCAGAGGGGACAGGTTGTGGGGGTGGGGGGTAGAAGGAGGTTCATTTGAGCCAAAGGAACAGGTAAGTGTAGTACTGAGTCTCTCCACACTGTTTACCTTTAGACTAGCCTAGGCTAGCAAGAAAGGAGGTTGAATTGGTGACCAACAATTTCAAAAGGGGAAAGCGAATCGAATCGGGGAAAAGTTTAGGCAAAAAGCAAAGACATCAGGTGCAATCCGAGCATTGCCAAGCAGTTCCAAAAACCAAACACTCTTTCCACCTTGAGACAACGTTTTGATGACGTTGTGCAAAACCAAAAGGGAAGCAGATGGATTGTAGAGGGTCAAGACAACCTTATGTGTCTTATGGCCGTCGCAAATATTGCTCGCCCCGGAGCGGTTGTAAATATGAAAATGTCCGAAGTTCACAACAAACAACAATTTCCTTCTTCTGACAATGAGGAAAAGTCCTATTTTGCTGTGAAGGTGCACCAACATAAAACCAGTTCTCTCCGAGAGATTTGATTTTAGAGGAGGAAGATTTTGATCGCCTTCAAAAGTACATTCACACCATCCGGCCTTTAGAGCAAATCGAAAGTCAATATGTTTTTGTCACCAGTTCGGGGAAAGCAATTACATTACGGCTTCCAATATGACAAAAGCTCAACAGAAATTTTTGGGTTGTTCCTCTACCCAGTATCGAAAAGTCATGAGTGCCAAAAGCCGCTACATGGATCTGGCTGCTCAACAAAGACAGGCTGATTTGATGCATCATGCATTTGATGTTCATCGGAAGAACTATCAAGGTCCTGCTCAGTTAGATTTAAAACTCCAGGCTTATCGTGAGCATTTGAACACTATAGCACCTCCTTCTGCAACATTTGAGGAAACTTGATCGCCTGTAGTCAACCAATCGTTGTCTACCCTGTCACTGCCAACTACCCTGCCACCACCATCGTCAGTAGAGGGATTATCACCCCCAGTCACCCCATCCCCCTTTCTACTTTGAAACCACCACCACCACCCACCACCCTTGTACATCCAACACTGTCAACCACCCTACTCCCCCCGTGAGGATGCCAGGGGTGGGGGGTTGGGGTGGGCCTATCAGTATAAATAGCATCCCCACATTCTGGAAATTCGGTGCTAGAAATTTCCTCTTTTCTATCACTCTCTTTGTTTCTGCCTTGTTCCTTTGCTTCCTGTCACCTCCTTCTTGTCTATTTTCTGCTTTCTTGGTCCATTCTCCTGCCTTTCTTCCAGAAAGAACTTAAAAGGTAACTATTCTTTCTTGTGCCGAAGTCGGATGCGCTGGGCCTGACTTGTCAGGCGCTTAACGGCAGCGTGACGCACTTTTGCTCATATAACAGACAACAATAGTTGCTGTCTGAGCGTTCGTCGAAGAAGAAGAACTACCTTACCACCACCAGCGTCAGTGATGGGATTATCACCCCCAGTCACCCCATCCCCCTTTTCCCCTTTGAAACCACCACTGGTCACCCTTGTGCATCACACTCATTCCCCACTACATCCTTCCCTGAACCCACCCCTTGTTACTTCATTCCTACCACCACCTCCCTCCCGCCATACCATCAGTAGCCACTCCAAAACAATCTGTTTTCTCATCAACCCCGCCCACCCTACCACCATCATCAACTTCAGGTTTTGTCGATCATAAATCTTCACTTCATACAATGATATCATCTACAACATCACAAAATCTGTGGCTGAGGCGTCAATAGCAACAATGTTGGAGTCAGTTGTTGGTATGTTAGTGACCCCCACCTGCCACTCTGACCTCAACTGATGACGTGGGTTTGTTGAAAAATGAAGACGTTTCACCATATCTTACCTGGTATGAAGTGGAAACTGAACAATTAGATCCAGGTGAGATTCCACCTATTAGGTTGTGGTCCCGTTTCCAACATTTCATACTCCATAAGTACTTAGGGAAGTATAGAGGGGATGAAGTAGCGAGTAGTAAAAAGTTAAAATCATCACATATTGCCCAGTTGCGAAGTGGTTTTTTTTATTTTTAGAATTTGATGATAGTATGAAGCCATTTAGTAACAAGCAAATCAGGGACAAACTAAGAAAGTGGAAGAAGCGGGGTGTAGTGAGTGTGCATGTATGAAAGAGTGCAGTGAATGTATGTATGTGTGCATGTATGTGTGTATGAAAGAGTGCAGTGAATGTATGTATATATGTATGTATGTATGTATGTATATACGTACGTATGTATGTATGTGTATATATGTGTGTATATATAGAAAGTTTAAGAATATGGATGGACATGTGATTAAGATAACAAAACATCAACACGGGAAAAATATGGATGAAGATGTACAATAAGTAAGTTGTTACTTGTGCGCAAACACTGTGGTTTGTTGTGGTAGCCAGTAAAGTAGTAAATCAAAACTATTGTCTACCTCTAGTACCATTTGTGTCTACCCTACCACCACACCATCAGTTGCCTTAGTGGAAAAAAGAGAGCGTGTGCAGAGTAATATATCGCATTATATGTATGTATGTTATGGCAACTAGTAAAGTGATAAATCAATACTTTATTCACCACTGCCAAAACCCATTGATGGGTCCTTAACTGACTTTTTATTGCGGTGGAGGTGAGAAATGTTAATGCTCAAATCTCGCAAAATAGTATGAATATATAGCCTTTTTTACAAAAATTCTTCTGGTTCTTACTACTGCAGCATTTTGTTAAGGGGTACTATGAATCATGACAATTCTGAAGGAAATGACTATAAAATCATGCGACCTTGATCCCATACCTGCTCCTGTTTTCTCACAATGCCTTCCACAACTTGTGCCTATTATCACTAAAATAGTAAATTCATCTCTTGTGTCAGGAAATTTTCCATCAGCTCTTAAAACAGCAATAGTCACACCTCTACTGAAAAAGCACGACCTCGATCCCAACATTCTGAAGAATTATAGGCCTGTCTCAAACTTACCCTTTGTCTCTAAAGTACTAGAAAAAGTTGTTCTCAAACAGCTCAACAGTCACCTTCATTTCAATGATCTCCTTCCCACTTTTCAATCTGCCTATCGCCCCAACCACAGCACCGAAACCACCCTAGTCCACACTTAAGATACACTTCTACTTGCTTCTGATGCAGGAAAAATCTCCATCCTCACTCTGCTTGACTTATCTGCAGCCTTTGATACCATAGATCACTCAATTCTTCTTTCTCGCCTCCAAAATACGTTTGGTATTAACGGCACAGCCCTCACCTGGTTTACTTCATACCTCACAGACCGGTTCCAGAAAGTTATTGTAAACAAAATTCAATCAAAACCTGTCATAATGGAATGTTGAGTCTCGCAGGGATCAGTCCTGAGCCCTGTTCTCTTTACTCTTTACACTGCTCCACTCTCACATATAATAAACAACCACCATATTGATCATCATTTCTATGCCGATGATACTCAGCTTCAGTGCAGTGATACTGTTGAAAACTTGCCTTCCGTCCTGACAAATATGTTCTATTGCTTTCAAGACATTCAAAACTGGATGACTCAGAACAAGTTACAACTTAATGCCGATAAAACCGAAGCCATGCCCATAGGGACCCAACATAAACTTTCCTCTTCTTGACAACACACTCTCTATGAAAAAAATCATCACCCAGACCTGCCAGTCTTGCTACTATCAATTACGGCGCATAAGCGCGATTCGAAAGTATTTGTCCACTGATGCAACTTCCAAGCTTGTCACATCTCTCATTCTTTCACGTTTAGACTACTGTAATTCTCTTTTGGCTGGCCTACCGGCATCATCTATCCACTCTCTTCAACGCATACAAAACTCTGCAGCTCGACTAGTCCTAAAAAAGAAAAAATCTGAATACATCACTCCTCTTCTGCGATCTCTTCACTGGTTGCCTGTCTCACAAAGACTGGAGTATAAAATCAATACCCTCTGTTT
Organism: Rapana venosa; assembly: GCA_028751875.1. Lineage (NCBI taxonomy): Eukaryota > Metazoa > Mollusca > Gastropoda > Neogastropoda > Muricidae > Rapana > Rapana venosa. The sequence continues at coordinate 22,382,890 of CM054140.1, forward strand.
CAAATGTCTCCACAAATCTGCACCCTCTTATCTCTGTAACTGTCTTCACCTGTAATAATAATAATAATAATAATAATAATAATAATAATAACAATAATTATAATAATAATAATAATAATGTATGGATTTTATATAGCGATGAATCTTGTAAAGCAACAAATCAAAGCGCTTTTTTTTGTATCGAGGATAACGGAATAAGCACTCATTTGCTTTTTTACATCCAGTTCCCGTGTGTATGCGGCTTTGGTAAATTTTGTCATCTGTTCCCACCGGCACACAATGGCCTACTCTTTCGAAAAGCGGAACAGGATTTAACGTGTGCGCAAGATGTTCTGTATGCGTTCGCACACGGGGCCTCGGTTTATAGTCTCATCCAAAGGACATTGACATTCAGTTCGATTTCACCTGTACACTCCATCCCGTTCCCTTCGTTCAGCCGCAGATACTTTGTGCTTTCGAACACCCAGATTCAAACAAACCACTGTTGGCCGTTGCTCCTTCTCTGTTTCTGGTCCATCCTCCTGGAATGACCTCTCTCTTTCACTTCGCCAAAAGCCTTCACTTGATACCTTCAAATCCAGCCTCAAAACACACTTATTTCCTACCTGAGACTTTCCCCCCCACATATCTGTCCCTAATTTTCAACAGCATCTTTCACCTTCTAAGTGTTGTTCTGTGTGTGTGTGTGTGTGTGTGTGTGTGTGTGTGTGTGTGTGTGTGTGTGTGTGTAAGTGTGTGTGTGTGTGTGCGCGCGCGCGCGCGTGTGTGCGTGCGTGCGTGCATACGTGCGCGCGCATGGATTTGAAATCTGTTGTTCATTATGTTTAAGGAGAGATGCATGCCTGTAAATGATTGAGTGCAAGCGCTTCGATTTGTTTTGTTTTTTTACAAGATTCAGCGCTATATAAATTCCATATATTATTATTATTATTATTATTATTACTATTATTATTATTATTATTAATAATTCGTCATTCCGGGACAAACCGTGTCACGTGACTAACTCTCTATCCTGGTGGAGGAATGCTAATATTAAAATCGCGCAAAATAGTATAAATATAGTAGCCATGAATTTATTTTTTATTCTTCTGGTTCTCATTTACTACAGCTGGGTAAGCCATTGTGATAAGGGGTACCATGCATACATCATACCAGGAACCATCCCACCTCATTCCACGATGGATATGGTTTAGCAAACAATGTCAAATGCTTACCTAAAGCATTGACCCTACAAGATATATACTTATAGGCCTACATACAAACAAACACACAATGTCAAATGCTTACCTAAAGCATTCACCCTAGAAGATATACACTTATACAAACAAACAAACAATGTCAAATGCTTACCTAAAGCATTGACCCTAGAAGATATACACTTATACAAACAAACAAACAAACAATGTCAAATGCTTACCTAAAGCATTGACCCTAGAAATATACACTTATACATACAAAACACACAATGTCAAATGCTTACCTAAAGCATTGACCCTAGAAGATATACACTTATACATACAAACACACAATGTCAAATGCTTACCAAAAGCATTGACCCTAGAAGATACACACTTATACAAACAAACATACAAACAATGTCAAATGCTTACCTAAAGCATTGACCCTAGAAGATATACACTTATGCAAACAAACAAAGAATGTCAAATGCTTACCTAAAGCATTGACCCTAGGAGATATACATTTATACAAACAAACAAACAAACAGACAATGTCAAATTCTTACCTAAAGCATTGATCCTAGAAGATATACACTTAAACAAACAATGTCAAATCCTTACCTAAAGCATTGACCCTAGGAGATATACACGTATACAAACAGACAATGTCAAATGCTTACCTAAAGCACTGACCCTAGAAGATATACACTTATACAAACAAAGAAACAAACAAACAAACAATGTCAAATGCTTACCTAAAGCATTGACCCTAGAAGATATACACCTATACAAACAAGCAATGTCAAATGCTTACCTAAAGCATTGACCCTAGAAGATTCTGAATATACACTTATACAAACAAACATACAATGTCAAATGCTTAACTAAAGCATTGACCCTAGGAGATATACACTTATACAAACAAACAAACAATGTCAAATGCTTACCTAAAGCATTGACCCTACAAGATATAAACTTATACAAACAAGCAATGTCAAATGCTTTCCTAAAGCATTGACCCTAGAAGATTCTGAATAAAAACTTATACAAACAAACAATGTCAAATGTAAGAAACAACTAAGTCATAAGATGTCCACACTACCAAAATAATTCTTGGTACCAACAAGATTCTTGGCACCGTGTAACTGAGAAATAGATAGATAGATAGATAGATAGATAGATAGATAGATAGATAGATAGGTAGATAGATAGATAGATAGATAGAGAGAGAGAGAGAGGTACATACATATATATATATATATAATATAAAGAGATCTCTCTCTCTCTCTCTCTCTCTCTCTCTATATATATATATATATATATTAATATATATATATATATATAGAGAGAGAGAGAGAGAGAGAGAGAGAGAGAGGGAGAGAGAGAGAGAGATGTTCACCTGTGGAAAGCTAAAGGCAGACTGAGGCAACTGGTCTAAACATCATGTGACTGATTAACGCCCACAACTATGTCACACACAACTACGTCATAAAACGTTCACACTACCAAATAATTCTTGGTACCAACAAGATTCTTGGCACTACTGTCGTAAGAGAGAGAAAGAGTGGAGAGAGCTGAGAGAGAGAAAACAGAGAATTAAAGAAATACAGAGAGAGAGAGAGAAAAGGAGAGAGAGAGAAATAGAGTGGAGAGAAGAAAAAAAGAGTGAAATAGAGAGAAAGAACGACTAACAAGTGTGTGTGTGTGTGTGTGTGTGTGTGTGTGTGTGTGTGTGTGTGTGTGTATGTGTAGAACGACTAACGAAGTGTGTGTATGTGTGTGTGTGTGTGTGTGTGTGTGTGTGTGTGTGTGTGTGTGTGTGTGTGTGTGTGTAATAGAAAGAAAGAGCGAAGAGAGAGAAAAAAGATAGAGAGAGAGAGAGAGAGGGGAGAGAGAGAGAGAGAGAGAGAGAGAGAGAGATGTTCACCTGTGGAAAGCTAAAGGCAGACTGAGGCAACTGGTCTAAACATCATGTGACTGATTAACGCCCACAACTATGTCACACACAAACTACGTCATAAAACGTTCAAAACTACCAATAATCTTGGTACCAACAAGATTCTTGGCACTACTGTCGTAAGAGAGAGAAGAGCGGAGAGAGCTGAGAGAGAGAGAGAGAGAGAGAGAGAGAGGGGAAGAGAGAGAGAGAGAGACCAGAGAGACAGAGAGACAGAGAGAGAAATAGAGTGGAGAGAAGAAAAAAAGAGTGAAATAGAGAGAAAGAACGACTAACAAGTGTGTGTGTGTGTGTGTGTGTGTGTGTGTGTGTGTGTGTGTGTGTGTGTAGAACGACTAACGAAGTGTGTGTATGTGTGTGTGTGTGTGTGTGTGTGTAATAGAAAGAAAGAGCGAAGAGAGAGAGAAAAGAGAGAGAGAGAGAGAGAGAGAGAGAGAGAGAGAGAGAGAGAGAGAGAGAGATGTTCACTTGTTGAAAGCTAAAGGCAGACTGAAGCTACTTGCCTAAACGTCATGTGACTGATTAACCCCCACAACTATGTCACACACAACTACGTCATAAAACGTTCACACTACCAAATAATTCTTGGTACCAACAAGATTCTTGGCACTACTGTCGTAAGAGAGAGAAAGAGCGGAGAGAGCTGAGAGAGAGAAAACAGAGAATTAAAGAAATACAGAGAGAGAGAGAGAGAGAGAGAGAGAGAGAGAGAGAGAGAGAGAGAGAGAGAGAAAACAGAGAGAGACAGAGAGAGAAATAGAGTGGAGAGAAGAAAAAAAGAGTGAAATAGAGAGAAAGAACGACTAACAAGTGTGTGTGTGTGTGTGTGTGTGTGTGTGTGTGTGTGTGTGTGTGTGTGTGTGTGTGTGTAGAACGACTAACGAAGTGTGTGTATGTGTGTGTGTGTGTGTGTGTGTGTGGGGTTGTTTTGTAATAGAAAGAAAGAGCGAAGAGAGAGAAAAGAGAGAGAGAGAGAGAGAGAGAGAGAGAGAGAGAGAGAGAGAGAGAGAGAGAGATGTTCACCTGTGGAAAGCTAAAGGCAGACTGAAGCTACTTGCCTAAACATCATGTGACTGATTAACGCCCACAACAATGTCACACACAACTACGTCATAAAAACGTTGGCACTAACCAAAATAATTCTTGGTACCAACAAGATTCTTGGCACTACGATCTAAGAGAGAGAAAGAGCGGAGAGAGCTGAGAGAGAGAGAGAGAGAAAACAGAGAAATAAAGAAAGAGAGAGAGAGAGAGAGAGAGAGAGAGAGAGAGAGAGAGAGAGAGAAGAGAGAGAGAGAGAGAGAGAGAGAAAGAACAACTAACAAGTGTGTGTGTGTATGTGTAGAACGACTAATGAAGTGTGTGTGGTGTGTGTGTGTGTGTGTTGTGTGTGTGTGTGTTGTGTGTGTGTGTGTGTGTTGTGTGTGTGTGTGTGTGTGTGTGTGTGTGTAATAGAAAGAAAGAGCGAAGAGAGAAAAAAAGATAGAGAGAGAGAGCGGAGATAGAGAAGTTAGTAACCTAAGCGAAGAGCAAAATTCACTATACTCACTCCTATTTTATTGTAATGATTATATTAACGCCCCAGCGGAAAATTCCGATTTAGGGATTAAACTCACTGCTAGAGCTGCGCCCGGTCTAATATCAGACTAGGTGAATCGTGGAAGTCAAAATTTAAATGCTACACGAAGTAATAACACAGGCTTACAGATTTTTTTTTATATTATAGATTTACGGATGAATGACATGTTGGTAAAGTAACATAGAAAGAGAGGTGTAGCGACTACCGGACTTTTACACCTTGACCACAAATAAACCCTGAATCATACACACATATTGTTACACACAAACCAACATCCAAAACAAAGCAAAACCTCCACACACAACCAGGTCTCTGTTTGGTTCACCGGATATATATATATATTTGTTTTGAAATACAAACTTTTCCGTAGTTCTTATTTGTCGTACATTTATACCTTGACCACAAATAAACCCTGAATCATACAGACTTATTGTTACACACAATCCAACAGCAAAAAAAAACCCAACACAAAACAAATCCTTCATTGGTCTGTTTGGTTACACCGGGAAATATATTTGTTTTGAAATACAACTTTTCGGTACTACTTATTTGTTTTACATAGATAGAAACAAACAACTGGATGAGTTCCCACGACTGAGTATTGGAGTAGTAGCATTAGTAGTAGTAGTATCGGCGGTAGCAGCAGCAGCAGCAGCAGCAGCAGCGGCAGTGGCAGGTTGTTGTCTTTCCGCGTTCGTCATCACACCAGTGGAAGTGTCTACACATACATAAAACAAAAAGAACCCAAGTGGGATTATACTACAATGATAAACCAGAGATGAATTTTAGTTTACTTATAGGACAGTTTAAAAAATAAATATATTTGATCAGTCGTAACATTTATATATATATATACATTTTATAAATATTTTAAGAATATTCTCTATATAAAAGTATAATGACTTACTGTTTGATGATATCCTGTTCTCTTTTGGTCAAGACGTGGTTGATCACGTGCGATAACGCGATGAGGAAAATGTCTGACGCCCGATATTGCACATTGCGTTGACACAGTTGTTTCATTATCAACACCACATCTGAGAAGAATCGCTTCATGGCCACAGTTCGAAAAGTCTTCTTCACTACATCACAGTTGGCGGCAGGAAGATTTGTACTTTTTGGATGGGCAATGTCATCATCCCACATCAGATTGTACAAGATGATCTTTTGCAACATTTTTCTGTCACTCGTTTCGAGTTCATCTATAATTGAAATCACTATTTCCACTCTTCGGTAGATATCTTTGTCAATACTAGCCATGTATTTTTCAAGAATCGACAAACAACTATCCGGGCTGTTGGTGTCGTCCAACAGAAGTCCCATTTCTTCAATCCCTTCCATAATGCCTTCAAAAAATTCCTCATCTCCAACAGATAAGACGTCTTCATTTGTGCTACTCTGAAAGTTGAAAAACGTGGAATCAATATCTGACAAATCAGACTCCATGATGTGACTGCTGAGCTCTTCAAAAACGGCTTTGACTCCCTCTTACAATGCCCCTGGTATATATCGGAAAAAATTTCCATTGGTACCAAGAGATCTTTTGTTGGTATCAAAACCAGTCCTAAGTCTAAAAGTATTTATTATACATAAGAGATTCATGCCCTTAAATTTTAACATAGTATATAACATTCTACACAAGAATGTATCACACTTAGTATTAGACGCATTTGTGTGTGTGTGTGTGTGTGTGTGTGTGTGTGTGTGGTGTGTGTGTGTGTGCTTTTATGACAAAAAAGAAAAGACCATTAAAATACATAGAAAGACAGATAAAAGCTCTTAGGCGACTTCTATGGGTAGATAGATAAATAGAAAAAAAAAGACATACATACACACAGACGCACTAACACACGCACAGACGCACACAAACGCACTAACACACGCACAGACGCACTAACACACGCACAGACACACTACGAACTGGCTAAAGGATGAATGAAATCAAAAGAAACCAAGGGACACCTAGAGTAGTCTGCTGTGCAGGGACCCGCTGGACAAAAAAGGACGTCATTACAGTGACCATACTGCAAAAATAGGGGGCGCGGGGGCGGGGCGTGTGAGAAAGTACCTATGCCAGGATAGTTGAACATGCTGAGAATTGAAAGGAATAAGCATTGTATTACGCTCTACTGTATATAAACACACACACAAAAAAAGGAAATGAAAACAGCTAAGAGAGAGATAGTCAATGCCTACCTATATTCAAAGTAAAAGCAACAGCAGTTGGTTGGGTTTTTTCTTTTGCTAGATGTGTGTGTGTGTGTGTGTGTGTGTGTGTGTGTGTGTGTGCGTGTGTGCGTTTATCTACCAAACAACCTGTTTGCGGCTACACGTAGCGAGACTCAGTCCCTTAAGGCAACAGTCATCTCCATTTCTCTCTGTGTTGTTTCAACAACCTATCAGTGCGTCTGTCAGTGCGCCTGTGTCATCGCCTACAGGTAGCAATAGACATCTATTTATCGTACGCTATCCAGCAGTATGTACCCGAGCTAGTCCTTCGATGTGGCAGTCGTCTTTGTCTCCGTTTTCTCTCATTGAGGATAATGGAATAAGCACTCACGTGCTTTTTTTTACATCCAGTCCCCGTATGTATGCGGTTTTGTAAATTTTGTCATCTGTTTCCACCGGCACACAATGGCCTACTCTTTCGAAAAGCGGAACAGGATTTAACGTGTGCGCAAGATGTTCTGCGTGCGTTCGAACACGGGGCCTCGGTTTATAGTCTCATCCGAAGGACTTATTGTTGTGTGTGTTCTTATAGTGGTTTTTACTCATTGTTGCTGTGGTTCTCTCGCCTGCTCCTTCTTTTTCTTTCCTTTTCTTTTTGTTTAGCTATTTTAAAAATTATTTGATAGTTTTCGCTGTCCTCCTCCTCCCTCCTCCACCTCTTTCTTCTTCTTGTTCTTCTTGTTTTTGTTCTTCTTGGTCTTGTTCTTCTTGTTCTTCTTGTTCTTGTTCTTCTTATTCTTGTTCTTCTTGTTCTTGTTCTTCTTGTTGTTGTTGTTGTTGTTGTTCTTCTTCTTCTTCTTCTTCTTCTTCTTCTTCTCTTCTTCTTCTTTCTTTCTTTCTTTCTGTCTGTCTGTCTGTCTGCTTCTTTCTTCTTGTTTTTTAATCTCCTCCTCTTCCTCTCATCCTCCTTCTTCTCCTTCTTTTCTTCTTTCTTTCTTTCTTTTGTTCTTGTTCTTCTTGTTCTTCTTGTTCTTCTTGTTCTTGTTCTTCTTCTTCTCCTTCTTCTTCTTCTTCTTCTTCTTCTTCTTCTTCTTCTTCTTCTTCTTCTTCTTCTTCTTCTTCTTCGCAATTCTCCTTCTTCGTTCTTCCTTCTTGTTCTTTCTTTCTTTCTTTCTTTCTTTCTTCTCTATTTCTTCTTCCGCCTCCTTCCTCCTCCTCCTCCTTCTTCTTCGTCTTCTCTTTCTGCTTCCTTTTCCTTCTTCTTTCCTCCACCCTTTTTCTCCATTTTCTCCTTTTTCTTGTTATTGTTGTCTTCTTTTCTTCTTCTTCTTCTTCTTCTTCTTCTTCTTCTTCTTCTTCTTTCTTCCATCTTCTTCTTCTTCTTCGCAATTCTTCTTCTTCTTCGCAATTCTTTATTTGTGTTGTTGCTGTTTGCTGATGCTTTTGGCACCGGCTGACATGTGTTTTACTTGGACATCTTCCACAGTGGCCACTTGATTAAGTCAGTCTCCTCGTCTGCTTTCATTCACCCAACAGTTCAGTTAGTGCGAAGTTGTACAGAATGATACAGCCACACTTGCAGTCATGTGCGGGCTTGTGTGTTTTAGTTTGTTCATACATATGGTACGTATTGAACATTTGAAGAGCACAGGCACGCACGCATGCACGCATGCATGCATGCACGCGCACGCGCACACACACACACATATACATACAGATGCATATAGGCACACATGCATATAGGCACACACACACACATGCAGGTGCATATAAGGACACATGCATATCGTCACACACACACACACACACACACACACACACACACACACACACACACACACCACTCACACACACACGGGACGGGATAACCTAGGTGTTAGAGTGATGTATTCGTGATCTGCTGACCCGGGTTCGATTCTCGTTCAAGAGGATTAATTTTTCCTCTGGCGTTAACATCAGTGCCGACTCCACTCTCCCAAAAATTCCTTCGGATGGGACTATAAACCGAGGTCCCGCGTGTGAACGCACGCACAGTATCTTGCGCACACGTTAAAACCTGTTTCGTTTTTCGGAAGAGTAGGCCATTGTGTGCAGGTAGGAACGGATGGCAAAATTTACAAAACTGCATGCACACGGGGACTAGATGAAAAAAAGCACGCGAGGGCTTATTCCATTATCCTCGAAATAAAAGAATAAATAAATATTTTTTTAAATATAGATACACATGCATATCGGCACACACATACATACATATTTACACACACACATTCACACACACACCACACACACACAACACACACACACACACACACACACACACTAAACGCTGAAATCTTTCTGTCTGTCTGTCTACCTGTCTCTGTCTATCTGTCTGTCTGGTCTGTCTGTCAGTGTTTCTCTCTCTCTCTCCTCTGTCTGTCTGTCCGTCTGTCGGTCTCTCTCTCTCTCTCTCTCTCTCTATCAAAACCGCATACACACGGGGACTGGATGTAAAAAAGCACATAAATCTTATTCCATTATCCTCGATATAAAAGAATTTTTTTTTTTTAATCTCCCTTCTCTCCCTCTGCCCCCCATCTCTCTCTCTCTCTCTCTCTCTCCCTCCCTCTCTCTCTCTCTCCCTCTCTCTCTTAGTTGGGAACCTTGTTAGGTCATAGGTTTAAAACAGACCATGGATTTACATACTGAGCCATGTAATCGCCTTGTTGTTTTCCTACATAGACTAATAGCGAAACCAAGCTGTGCCCTGCCTACCTACCTACCTACCTACCTGCCTGCCTGTTTATAGACATAAATAACACCATGCTCAATCCACACCATTGTGCCATGTACGTCACGTCACGAGGGCCTGAAAGTTTGCTCTTGACCTTGTCCTTACTTTCTTCACTGACCATGTCTTGCCATACTGTTAATACGTAATCGTTATCAACGCGCGCGGCCTGTCAACGGTGAGTGTGTCTCATTATTGACACTGGCTGACTGAATCAAATTGAATTGAAGGCTTAGAAACCGACCTTTGAACGAATAGAGTTTTAAGATGCTAGGCTATAATCATGGGTATTTCATCATTTTGAGGTCAAAATCCAATCTTGCTGTTGATAGCCCCGCCAGCAACAGAAGCCATATTGGGAGGGGGGTGGGGGTGAGGGGGTGGGGGTGGCTTGTCACCTTGGTGGGGGGGAGGGCTGGGGGGGCTGGGGGGGGGGGGAGAGAGAGAGACAAGATTTTATTTATTTTGATTTTATTCTTTTATTTCGAGGATAGTGGAATAAGCACTCATGTGCTTTTTTTCCCATCCAGTCCCCCGTGTGTATGCATATTTGTAAATATTGTCATCCATTCCCACGGGCACACAATGGCCTACTCTTTCGAAAAGTGGAACAGGTTTTAACGTGTGCGCAAGATGTTCTGCATGAGAGAGAAAGAGATCTTCAGAATTCTTCACATTGAACCTGGTATGGGTTGTTCAGGTAAACTAGGGATGAGGGGCTTACGGGTATGGACCTCTTCTTCTTCGTTGTCGTCGAACGCTCAGACAGCAACTATTGTTGTCTGTTATATGAGCGAAAATGCGTCACGCTGCCATTAATAATAATAATAATAATAATAATAATGTATGGAATTTATATAGCGCTGAATCTTGTAAAGCAACAAATCAAAGCGCTCAGATTTCATTTCATACCACTTTAAGTCATGGCAGATTTCTCTCCGTGAAATTCGGGCTGCTCTCCCCGGGGAGAGCGGGAGAGCGCGTCGCCACAAGCGCAGCGCCACCCTTTTTTTTCCATTAAGCGCCTGACAAGTCAGGCCCAGCGCATCCAACTTCGGCACAAGAGAGAATTGTTACCTCTTAAGTCTTTCTGGGAAAAAAAGGCAGGAGAATGGACCAAGAAGGCAGAAAAACAGACAAGAAGGAGGTGACAGGAAGAAAAGGAACAAGGCAAAAACAAAGAGAGTGATAGAAAAGAGAAATTTCTCGTACATAACTTCCAGAATGTGGGGATGCTATTTATACCAATAGCCCCCCTTCCCGGGCATCCCCACAGGGGGAACGAGTATGGATACAGGCTTGTCACAGAATATGGCACCCAAACAAACAAATGTAAGGTAGGCAGGCCTACTACAGGGCAAAGTTTTGCTGTGTTTTCGGACACTAGGCCTATCATTCAGTGCAGTAACTCGCGGCAGAAGTCTGTGTGCTTGTCAAATGCAAGAACTGAAGATAAGCCTATATAGATTTGTCAACAACAGTAACATTGCTGATTGTTTTCGTTTGGGGGTCACTGTCTGTGAGTAGCATAATGCATGTTCTGTGTTTTGACTAGAATCCGCTGATCATGAAATGACTAACTGACTGGCTGATAATGAATGAATGAATGAATGAATGCCTTATAGAGCGCACAAAAATCCTTATAGCCATAAGTGGGAGCCATGTAAACATGATAATGGGTTCTCAGGTTTTGCAAGATTTCGCGGAGTCAGTCTTGCTTGGGAACCTGTAGCGGACTCACGTTAGTTGCAATGGTAACTAGATAAGCAATAGAAAACAAAATAATTACATAAAGAAATTAATGCCGCGTTCACTGGTCTCTGTTTTTTGTTTGGTTGTTTGTTACAGTCAGCAAAGACTAATAATTATAGCCTCCTTGTCCATATCTTCCTATCTCTGTTTCCGTCTTCCCCACCTGTTTCCTGAAGCAGTACCATGCCAGATGCTTCTTCCCCCCCCCCCCCCCCCCCCCCCCCCCCCCATCCCCATGCAGATAAAATGAAGGAGTCATCCTGAATTCACAACGTTTCTTCAGGGTTACATTCGATGTTATTCCCGAAATCGGGATGCAGCTATCTTGCTGGTGGGTAAACATCGCCTAGGTTGTATCACAGTTCTTGATTAAAACCATTGACACTGGGGGCAACAGCAAAATGAGAGACTTTATAATCAGTGGTTTTCCCGCTCATGAAAATTCCACTTTACAGCTTAGTCTTTAGTGATCCACTATGACTCTCTGACTAGGAGGCTTGACTTGCACAGTCCTTATGTGCTGCAGCCCTGGGTGCTAGTTGGCCTTTGGAGAACATCTCCAATGCTGACTGTCCATATGCCCTCTTGGCCCAGAGAGTGGGGATGTGCTGTGGGAAAGACACCTCCACTATAATCAAATTTCTGCCCAATTTCCAAAACAGCCGCTTCCTCCTCTGCTGTTTTGGAGGTCATCATCAAACACACTCACAATCGATGACACACGAGCCTCCATGATCGTATGGCTGGAGAGATCAGTCAAATGGTGATTCTAAAGGGGTTGCCTGTTTCTGTACATCATGTCTCAGGCCCTGAGTACACGATTTATCCAAACCGTTCTAAACACACTGGTATTTATAAAGTTGGATTAGTTTAATTCCCCAGCATAAATTGTTTGGCTTAGGGACTGAAAATTGTTTTCCCTTTTTTTTCCTTCCTCCGCTAGAGCTCCAAAGTTCAAGAATGGTGAGATATATGCATATGCCACCGTTCCAACCCCAGTCCCCCCCCCCCCACACCCCCACACCCACACACACACACCACACACACACACACACACACACACACACACACACACACACCATTTAGGTAACCGCATTCCGACTTCGGGGATGGTGTCTAAACACGACACCTGTGTGCATGCTGGTTTCTTTTTTCTGTCATCAGTTCCTACCAGCACACAATGGCCTACTCTTCCAAAAACCTGAACGGGGTTTTTAACGTGTGGGCATGATGTTCTGAGGGTATTCGCACACGGCGCCTTGCTTTATAGTCTCATGCGAAGGGCTTTGACATTCACTTCGATTTTTGTTGTTGTCAAACTGGGAAGAAAGGGTGAGGCTGGGAATCGAACCCAGAACCTCACGGTTTACTTGTTGGCAGGCGAACGACTTAACCATCCTGCCACCTCTCCTTCTTGGCCTGAAATGAACCACTGTGATGTCTCCCAAACTGATAGTATAGCTAGTTTCCTCCAGAGGACTTAGTGTACCCACACACTTGTGATGTGCCCATGTCATCGATTCCTCAGAACTCGTGACGACCTTGATCACCATCTTGAATCGTTTAGCATTTCGTCCTTTTTACCCTGATACATGTGACAATAGGGTCGCATCAGGTGATTTAACAGACATGCAAAAAAAAGAGAAAAAAGCAAACAAACATTGAAGCCACTGTTCAGTTCTTCTGGCAGTCACGATCTTTACAAGAGATGAGTAGGATCTTAGGGTACCGATGTCATTTCTGATGCAGAGTCGTTTGTGGATCTCTATTGTCCATCAAGGTCTGTGTTTTGCAAATCATCAAGTAAGACTGCTTTCATTAGAGTAAGTATCATAGTCATTTTGGAACAAAGAGAGAGAGGGGGAAGGGGTGGGGGAGCGAGAGCAAGGGGGGGGGGAAAGAAAGAGAGAGAGAGAGAGAGAGAGAGAGAGAGAGAGAGAGAGAGAGAGAGAGAGAGAGAGTTGTTGTTGCTGTGTGTACTGCTCGAAGAGTTCAAGGTTTGACCAAAAGTTAAAAATGAAAAAACAAGACAAAACCAGTGTCCACTAAAAAAAAGCAAATGTTATGTTGTTATATTGAGGAGGCACCGTGGTGGAGTGGTTTAGGCGGTCAACTCGTGATCCAGAGGTCGCGGGTTCGATCCCCGCTCAGCTCGGTGTTGTGTCCTTGGGAAAGACACTTTACTCCTATTTTCCTCACTCCACCCAGGTGTACAAGTGGGTACCAGCTCTGCTGGGGAAGTATATATCTGGCGACAGACTAGCGTCCTGTCACAGGGGTGGTGAAAAACCATCAGTTCGCTTAACGCTACAGAAACCGGGATAAGCTCCGGCTCTATGGGCCTTCTGGCTCGAAAGAACATAACTTTTTATGTTGTTATGTGACACTGAAGGATTACCTGACTCTGCTGATGTACATATAAAAGAACTCCACCCCCCCCCCCACCCCCACCCCTCCCCCACCCCCACCCCCACCCCCGCCTACTCTTTCAGTAGATTGTCTTGCATAGAGTCATTGTGATCAGTTATGGGTTCCTTTAAAGGATTCAACCGGCTGGTATGAAAGAGTGATGGTGTTGATTTCTGTGCGTGACTCTCCGCAAGACTCTACTTAGAATGAATGTCAGGGTCTTCCTGGCATCTGTGTACAGCGGTATCATTGTCACATCATAATGATGTATTGTAACAATTTACCATGGTGCTAGAATGTGAGGGTGTTGGTTGACTAGGTCTAAAGTCAGTTAATTTCTGCTGTCGTCTTTCTTACTGGTTTTTCTTTCTATTTTGATTCAGTTTTTTTCCCCGGTTCCTTGACAAGACCTCCCAGGTTTACGATTGTGTCAGGTATCAGGTCTGGGACCGTTTTTACTGAACATTGAGATAGCTGAAATGGTGTCTGAACACGTGTTCTACGTGCATGCATTTATCATTTTTTTAAAAAGTTTTGTCATCCGTTCCTACCAGCGCGAAAAGGTATACTCTTCCGAAAGGTGGAACGGGTTTTTAACGAGTGCTCAAGATGTTCTGCGTACGTTTGCACACACGGGACCAAAGTTTATAGTCTCATCCAGGGGACTCTTGAGGGAAGCGGAGTCAGTATTGATGTTAACTCCAGGGTAAAATCCCCTAAAACGGGCATTGCCTCCGTGGTGGCTCGATCCCGGGCCGTCAGATCACAAAGGCAATGTTTTAACCACTAGGCTATCCAGGCCCTCATTTTTATCAAGTAGTTCTCTGCATTGCAGTGTTGGCTGCCGTTGGCATAATCATCAGACACACACACAACTTAAGTTCAGCATCCTAGCCACATGCGATGTAGAGCAAAACTACATTGTCTCGCCAGTTTCCTCTTTGGCACAATGATGTATAATCATTATGTGCCAACCATTATCGACACAGAGAAATGGTACCTGCATATTCTGAAGTCGTTGCTCATTAGACAAGTGTGTTTTTTTTGGAAATGCTACCACACACGTTGATAGTGCTTTGTCTGCAGATAGAGTGCTTTTGTCTGTGGCTGCAGGAAAGAACTTCAGCAGTGTTCCTTCTTCTATTTTGGGCTGGGGTGACCATCAACACCCATCACTTGGCCTCTTCCAGGAGTAACGAACCCCACAAGACATCTTCAAGGCCTAGTATCACTAAGAGTGAACAGAAGGTAAATTGAAGACAACAAGCGACATGTCCAACCCTGTACTGTATCCTCGTTTTTACATAGGCCCACCTGTAGTACAGTCCTTAACCCGCACCATTGAATACTCCAGCGCATCTTAAAACGGTATCAGCATTAGAGTTACTACATAAATAAGCTGTCCGTGTTGTTGTTGCTGAGGATATGTCAAAGTCCCAGCGGAGGTTTCTAACCTAGGGACTATGATTCAAACAAAAAGAACCGTTCCATCGCACGCGATTGCAGGCTGCGGATTTTAAAAGGAGGAAATATAGACAGACACTGGCAAGTTCTTGTAGTGAGAAACTGTCATCTCCTCTGTTTCAGAGGGGTTTTATTTGGTCACTCAAAGAGCTTTAGTGAACAATCTGTTTATAAAGCTGTCATCCTTTTATTTTTGGAGGGGAGGGGGGGGTTGAGGAGAGACTGGCTGGCCATTAGGCCAGCGGAAGACAAGGATGGCGTTCTTGCGCTAGAGTGAGCTGCTCAAGTCACTAGTTAATGATTATTAGACTGCAAACAGGTCACTGCCAGCTCAGATCCCATCTCCTGAAAATGCCCCACACTGACCAGTGCCCCTGTGGCACAGGTCTGCAAACTCCCTCTCATATCCTGAAGTCCTGCTCTACCTTGAGCACTCTGAGACACCAGAGGTGGCCCAGCCCAGTAGAGCTCTGACAGGAAAAACTCTGGAGCATGGCAGGGTCACCCTGACAGACTGCAGACTTCCGCCATTCAGATCAGATGAAACGTTTGGCATGGACAGGGAACGAAGAAGGAGGGAGGGTTTTTTTGCGTGTGTGTGTGTGTGTGTGTGTGTGTGTGTGTGTGTTTAAATTCATGTGGGTGTTATGTGGGTTGCAGAAATAAGAAGGTATACATCATGCACCTGAGGCTTTACTTGAGTACTGGGCTATGCACAGCTGGTCTATCCTCTGCTACCTGATGTGCTAAATGCAAGGCTAGGCCTATCTCCTTGGGGAGAAAACTGAAGATTAGCCTAGTGGTTAGGCTACTATCTTGATAATGATTACCTCTCCTTTGCAGCCTACCTTCCCTTTAGCACGTTTCCCTCTCTACTACTGTCGGAGTCCCCAAATCGTGAACAAGCAAGGAAGGCAAGCAGAGGTTAAGTAACTATCTTGGGTATTAACCAATAGTTTATGCAATTCTGTGTGTCTGTGCAAGGGGAGGCACATCTTTGCTGATATCTGCTGTTACCTAGGCCTACTGCTTGGGGCCCACACATAGGCTAGCCTACAGGGAATGGTGCCCTCCCACTTCTCCTCTCAAGCAGAGAAAGGTATGATGACTGCCTTGTGCCAAAAGCTACACAACTGATAATACTAGGCTGCCAAGAAAATGAAAATGATCATGGAGAAAATATAACAGTGAATGACGGTTTTTGACTCTGGAGTCTCCAGTCATGTATCAAAAGTAGCTTATTTTAAAATGGACACAAGTACCACGTCATTGAGACAGCCATAATCCAACTTCAGAGCATTTTTCGCCTTTAAAAAAAGTGAACTCAGGTTGTTGTGCTTAGACTTTTGTCATGGTGGAAGGACAATCTCAACAGAACATTTTACAACGCAACAGTATTTTAGTGTATGAAAAGGCGCCTCTTGCATTTTTGCCTCACTTATCCATCCCCTCAAAAGAAAGATATGATGAGTTGCCAGCCATGGACCAGCCTGCACTTCATCATTGTCTTGGAGTTCAGGATTGTTTTTCGTTCCTCAGCTAGAGCTCCGAGGTTCATCAATGGTGAAATTTATGTATCTACGACCGTTTTTTCCCCCTCCCATCATTTAGGTAGCTGTATTCCGACTTCGGGAATGGTGTCTAAGCACGACACCTGTGTGTATGCTGGGTGTTTTTTTTTCTCTCCCATTAGTTCCTACGAGCACACATTGGCCTACTCTTCCGAAAGGCGGGAAAAGTGCGTTATTAACGTGTGCGCAAAACGTTCTGCGTCTGTTCGCACACGGGAACCTCAGTTTATAGTCTCATCCGAAGGACGAGGCTGGGAATCGAACCTAGAACCTCATGTTTTAGTTTGTTGGCAGGTGAATGTTTTAAACCATCCTGCCGCCCTCCTTCTTGTAAATCGGGATGATTCCTGAAATCTTCTCCAGCATCCTTTTCTGCCCCAGCAGCTACCAGAGGTCTGGCTAACTCTGCTGTGAACTGTTTTGTCCTGGTCAGTGAAGTCATGATTCTCACCTGTCTTTAGAACCTGTCGGCATGACCAAGTTAGATGTTAGCCGCTGCAACCAATGACAATAACAATGACAATGACATGATCCTCCTTCTCCATTTGCTACGGTCCTCAGTTGGCCTTGCTGACTTCATGGATTCTTATACCACAGGATTCGGTGATGTTGCCACTGAGAGAAAAGCTGGTCAAGATTAAACGAAAGGGGGGCGTCCACTTTTCCTTCCAGGATGACCTACATCTGCAGTTGCAGGATCTATCTAGCGTTCCTAAGGTCTCCGTTTTTGGAACTGTGTGTGCGCGTGCGCGTGCACACACACACACACACACACACACACACACACCCATACACACAAACACTATCAATTTTGTGCCTGTCAGTGTCTAATTGTGTTTCATGGGATGAATAAAGTATTTTTTACTTGAATTGACTTCACACACACATACGCTCACATACACTCACATACATATATACATACATACATACATACATACATACATACATACATACATACATACATACATACAGACAGACAGACAGACATACATACACACATACATACATACATGCATCCTTCACCTTCACGTTCACCTATCCCGAAATCCCGTGGACCGTGGGGGCACCACTGATGTTTTTGCAACCAGCTTCCTCCACTCCCAATGGTCTTCTCCTTTCTGTAGCAGATTGTTCCACTCAAGGCCAGACCACTTTGTGATGTTGTCTTCCCATCGTTTTCTCTGTCTGTCTCTTCGTCTCCCTCCTTGTACTGTTCCCTGTAGGACAGTCTTGGCCAGTCCAGATGTTTGTGTGACGTGCCCTTCTCACCATACATACATACATCCATCCATCCATCCATACATACATACATACATGTATCCACGCAGGCATTCATACACACATACGTGCCATGCCGTATCATGCCACGACAAACCATGTCATGCCAGACTATGTCATCTTATGTCATGCCATACTGTGTCATGCCATGCTATTTTACGGCATGCCATATCATACTGTACCATTCTTTATCATGTCATACCACGCATGCCCTACTTACATGCATATAGAGTTAATGGTGCTCTACAATTGTATTTGTAACAGAACCAAACAATCCGTCATTCATACTCTTCATGATGAAAATATATAATGACAACAAAAGATGATTATTTTTTTGGGGGGGTTGTTTTGTTTTGTTTCTTTTCTTTTTCATTCCTTGGCTAGAGCCTCTGAGGTTTACCAATGATGAGATTTTATGTGTATGTGACCAGGTGTTTTTTTTCCTTAAATCCCCACCATATAGGTAGCCACATTCTGACTTCAGGGATGATATTATAAACGATTTGGTCATGACTTTCCAGTTGATGATATGCCTACAGGTAGGACTTTTTCACAGTAAAAAAAAAAACCCAAACCAAAACCCTCTCAACTTTTGACCCAGTGAAATTCCATATAGGCCTAATCATAGGCTTGTCAGCTTTCTCATAAGGTGTGTGGAGAGTGGAAGGGGGAAGGGGGAGGGGGGGCAAGGAGGAGAGTGGAGGAAAGGTGACACATAAGGGGGCCATTCTATTGCTCAACTTTTCCCCTGTCCCAATTTCTTTCCCCCCTTTGGGACATCTGTGGTTACATCAGGGGTCAGAAACAGGGTCCTGACTGGCAGGAGGAAGAAGTAAACAATAGTAAGGGCCTCTGTAAGCTGTGCCCCACACTTAGGGCTTTCTTCCTACTTACTAACAGGCCCCTTCATCCAAAATCTGGGAGAGGACTGTTTTAAAATACAGTACAGTTACTACCAACAACAATGATTTCTCTCTCTCTCTCTCTACCCCCCCCCCCCCCCTCTCTCTCTCTCTCTTTCTCTCTCTACCCCTCCCCTCTCTCTCTCTCTCCTTAGGATAAAACTATAAAGGAGGAGGCCCTGTGTGTGAAGGCATGAAGAACATGTTGCACACATTAAATCCTGTTCCTCTTTTGGAAAGAGTAGGCCATTGTGTGCTGGTAGGAACACATGAAAAAATTCACCAAAAAGTATACACAACCGGACTGGATGTAAAAATAAAAAGCACATGAGTGCTGATTCCATTATACTCGATGTAACAGAATAAATAAATAAAATAAACCTCTCTCTCACACACACACATGCACACACTTTAAACAAAAATTATTTTATTCTTTTATATCAAGGATAATGGAATAAGCACTTTTGTTCTTTCTTACATCCAATCCCCTTGTGTATGCGGATTTGTGAATTCTGTCATCTGTTCCCACGGGCACACAATGGCCTACTCTTATGTAAAGCCGAACAGGATTTAACATGCTGGCAAGATGTTCTGCATGCATTGGCACACAGGACCTCGGTTTATAGTCTCATCCAAGGACTTTGGGGGCAGAGTGGACCCATGGGATTGAAGTGAACAATCTTATCCACTGGGCTATAGTGTCCTCTCTTTCTTTATAATTATTTTTATTAAAAAGGGTTTTCAGAGATCAGTAACATGGCCATACCCTGATAAGTTGGTCACTGGGCATGGAAATTTATGCAAAGTGATTTCAGTCTTTTGTTTTCAGTTTTATTATGAATGGTAGGAGGGGGATGAATTTTCCATTTTTTCCCTTATTGTAACACACACCTTTTGTTTGTTTGATTAATTGCTATCTAGGGTAAGGACCAGCCAAATCTGTGTAAGTGAGCCCTTGATACTAAACTGTAGTTAATACAAATGGATTAGCAGAGTTATTAGCATGCATTTCTATGATTTTTGTGTGTGTGTACAATAGCATTTTCTTCTTCTTCTCTTGTTGGCTTTTTACTCTGTCAGATGTGTTTTGGCAAAAAATAATGGCATGCATGTCTTTTCCAGCTCTTCTCATGGGTTACACAGCTTGGTTTGTAAGGTTATCTCCCTGGCCTCACAATCTTCCTCAAGACCCTGTATATAACCTGTACCTCTGACAAATGTGCTGGCCAGTTTGGTGGGTTTTTTTTTATTACAGGCACAATACACACATGGGTGTAGGTGAATTTTTCAAGTCAGGCAATACAGACATGGGACATAGGGAATTTTCCTACAGTTACAAAACTGGAGTCAGACACTACAGACATGGGCTTGCAGGGGTTTTCCAAAAGGTACAAAACTTGGGACATGGGTCTATAACTAGGGGAACAGTGTGGTGTAAAAGAAAATAATATCAGCAAATTTTGCATTTTCACAAAAAAATTGTGGGGGGGGGGGGGGAATGTATAAAGTATGAACCTAAGACAGAGAAAATGTGTCACGCTCCTTAAGGAAATGTGGCTAAACCCCCACCCATGCCCTCTCTAACTATCTTCCTGACAACACCAAACACAGAACACCGAGGAAAAAGTTCCAGACTTTACTTTCCAAAAATCAAATCACATCAGACAAATACTTAAAAATCACTTCCCCATACACAGATTCAATCACTAACCACACTCTAAACCCTATCTATAATATCCTCCCCTCTTTTGCCCAGTTCAGAAACCAGCTTGAGGAATGATGTTCTCCCACTTCCCTCACAGTTACAACCTGCTTCCGGCATAGTCACTGAAGGATTACTCAGGGCAGGCTGAAGTTTTCAAGGAGGGTCACGGATGGACAGGGCAGCATGGAGAAGGGAAACAGGTCATGGGGAAAAAGGTGGATCCAGGAAATAAAGGGACAGAGGGTCAAGGGACAAGTCGTCGGCGACTCCTCAGGGCACACAGGGCTGCACCCTCTCCAGGCACGACTCCACCGCTGGAGGCACCCACAGGAACCTGAACAGGCAATACTTGTCGTTCCTCAGCATACGCCCATAACTAGCACTAAGGCAGCTAGGGTTATTTCCCTCGTGTCCACCGAGTTGACAGTTTATTCACCCAAAATCTCCACCCTGTATACTCAAGGAATCATTTACATTTGAATAAACAATGACTGATGTCTCTTCCTTAATTGCTTATGTTGAAATACAGGAAAGTTAAAATACTTTTAAAAACATTCTTCCACAAAAGAGAATTATTCTTACACAAAAATAATAATAACCACACACATCTGCTTAATACACAAAATTGCTCTAAATTCCAAACCACTCAGGACTGGCCCATGTCAATTTAAACTTAGGAAATACTGAGTGTTTTACATACAAATGAGAACTATCTTGACCAAAACGTTAGCATTTAAAAACGGATTAAAGAACCTATCCTATCATTCACTAAAGGAGAAACCTAAGCCTACCCAATATACCATAAACCTACAGACAGAGGAAACCTACCCCAAAACATTCTACATTAATTTATTCAAGAACCAACTATCCAAGCACTGCATTGACACAAGACCCTCAACAACAACCACCACAATGGCACAATGAACATCACAGAACTCAAATCATATCTACGGAACATCCCTCACCTCTCACTGAGAAAGAACAAGGTGCACTCCTGCACCCAGGAAAGAGGTTGACAAAACAGACAGCACAAAATGAAGAACGTAGACTGGTCCCCAAGAGCCGGAACCACTCAAAGATGAATGCTCCCCTCTGCTCTCCAAGAAGATGCACAACACCACAGGAAGTAAGGCGCACTCCTGCACCTCAAGGAAGAGGTTGACAGGACAGACAAGAGGTAACAATGATGAACAAAGACTGGGTTCACAACAGCCTGAACTACTTCAAGGTACTGCTCGCCCCTACTCTCCAAATAGAGACACAACAACAGTGACCAACGAACTTGAGCCAAAGACTGAATCTCCTCCTCCTAACTCAAGTCAAGACCTCCTCCTATTTAAAGCTGCTGCTACTCAGCTGATGACCCAAACCCTAACTCACGACCAGGCACTTCACGAGAAGCTAACCTGCATGCAAAATTGCAGAGAAAAGGGAATGTGCATGCCACTAAGTTGGAGTTCACCACTAGTGAAAAATGCACACGTGAACACAGAAAGACACTAGCAGGGAGATATGCACAGAATTAGAAGCAGAAGTCATCATCATCATTAACCATTACACCCAATGGTGTGTAGGGCAGCAACAAAGCGCTTCCACTCCTGTCTATCCTGGGCCAACCTAGTCACTGATCCCCAGGAGTGCTGCATGGCCTTCATCTCACTTTCTACAGTCCTCCTCCACGTTGCTTTTGGTCTTCTTCCTCTCGGTTTTGGCCATCAGCATTCATAGAGTCTCAATGGACCCAGGAAGTCCTTCACACGCAAAAGTAGAAATTTTTTCTGTTGCTGTTTCCGTAACTTCACTTCTTTTACGGGACAGGGTTGTTAGCCCTGTGCCCAACCCCCAACCTGGAGGAAGGGTTCCACCTAAGTCACCTCTTACGACATGCCTGGTTGGAGGGCAGGGATCCTATTCTTGCAATGCTCACTTTGCAAGCATTCTCAGGGAGTCCCATGGGGGAGAAGCAGAAGTATGGCAACCCAACCCTGACAGTATGATGTAACAGCTGACCCTATTTTGTAAAGGTTACCCATTAGTGGATTAACATATCTTTGAATCCAGCTGTTTTAAAAATAAACAAGACAATTAAGTCATTGGTAGGTTTGGTATGGCAAGGCTTAATAGAATGAATTAACCCCCCTCCCCCCCATTTTGTTCATGATAAATCTCAAAATCAAAGTCAGTAATTTCCTGTCAGATGGTATATTGAATGAGCATGAGATGCCCCCCCCCCCCCCCCCTACCCTTTTTCTTTATCATGCCATCTATCCAAACAAAATCCTTAACAGGACAAGTTAAGCATGTGTGTGTGTTCTTCTTTGATTTGTCTTTTCACATTAAATGACATTAGACAAAATACTCTGTGTGTGTGAGGAGGGGGGGATGGGAAGAGAGAGAGTGACAGCATGCTTGGTGTCTGTGTACATGTTTGTGGGTGTATGTGTATGTTATTTCGTGTGAGCACCCCTAAGTGTGTGTGGGGGGGGGGGGAGGGGCTGCACAAAAGTATTGTATACACTACAACTGAGAATATGTACATAGTTATGTATATTTTATTTTTTAAAAAGGGGGGTGTCTAGCATGTCAAAAATTCAACAAAATCAAGTTTAACTTTAACAGAAATATCCAAAAGCAATTTATTGAAAAAAAAAAACACGACCAACTGGGCTTTTACTCAAGCCTTTCACTATATCTAACGTTTTAAGATTATCAGATAAAATGTCTGTGAGGGATAAACAAGCAGGATCAGTGTTAAACAACCAATCTGGCAAATAGAGTTTCAACTGATCACAGTAGAAAATAACATGTCTGGTGTAATCTGATTACCACAATACATGATACATTTCTACTGCATTTAGTTTTCAGGCATGGAGTCTAAATCTGTATATTAGACTTGTCAACAGTCTATGACAAAGTATGTGTGTTTGTATATGTGCACACCTGCCTGTGTGTGGGTACACCTGTGTGTGTGTGGAAACTCAGTCAGGTCAGTGTGTGTGTATGTGGTGGGTGGGTGTGTAGGCGCCTGAGTGTGTGAGTGTGTGTGCGTGTGTGTGTGTGTGTGTGGAAACTCAATCATATTAGACCAAAGGAATGCTCCTTACTCAATAATTCCCTTAAAAAAAAGTATGTTCTTTCGAGCCAGAAGGCCCATAGAGCCGGAGCTTATCCCGGTTTCTGTATCGTTAAGCGAACTGATGGTTTTTCACCACCCCTGTGACAGGATGCTAGTCTGTCGCCAGATACTTCCCCAGCAGAGCTGGTACCCACTTGTACACCTGGGTGGAGTGAGGAAAATAGGAGTAAAGTGTCTTTCCCAAGGACACAACACCGAGCCGAGCGGGGATCGAACCCGCGACCTCTGGATCACGAGTTGACCGCCTAAACCACTCGACCACGGTGCCTCTAATAATTCCCTAAATATTGCCTTAAAAGATTTTTTAAAATCTGGTATGATTTTGTTTTTGAATCTTTGGCAAAAATCACTTTTATGATGAGAATGAAGTAGTATCTGCTCACCTGCACTTGTTTTGTTCCACTTTATTCTCTAAATTATATAATTGATCAAGAGGGAATAGCATCTCTTCTGAGGTCCAAGTAAGGTCCCTTTATTTTTTACTTCAACCTCTACTGCCTGTGCAAGAATTTCACTCACTGGGGACAAAGATTTTTCCCCTTGCTCCCAGAGTTTCTTTTATTTCTAACCAGGAGCCACCAATTAGTCAGATCTGGCCAAAGGAATGGTCCTTACTCAATAATTCCGCAAATGCTGCCTTGATTTTTAAATTTTTATCTCCTACTGATTTGTTTTTTAATCTTTGAGAAAAATCATTTTTATGAGGAGAATGAAGTTGTAATTGCATACCTGTACTTGTTTTTCTCCATTTCATTTTCTCAAGTATATAATTTATAATAGGTCAAGAAGGGAATAGCATCTCTTGTGAGATCTCAGTACAGGCGGTTTTATTTCTATTACCTAAATTTGTTCTTATATTTCATTTTGTGTTAGTTGTGTCATTCCAACTAAGGAGATAACCATTTACCCCAATAACAAGCCTTGGGTTACAAAGGATCTAAAACGTGTTTTAAACAAAAAGAAAGTAGTATTTTACACAGACACAGAACAACAAAAGAAGGAAGTAAATAAAGAAGTCAAAGCTGCTGTTGCACGGGTCAGACGTATATATAAAAATAAGATAGAAGACAAGTTTGCGGGGAACAATTTTCGTGCTGCATGGCAGGGTATCAAAAATATGTCTGCAGTAAATATGGTAGGTGTCCAACATAGTCAAAGATCAGTTTGCAGGGAGTATGTGGATAACAACTTACTAGACATCTAAACGCATTTTTTACTCGCTTTGAAAAGCATGATTTCTCAGATGAATTAAATGATCTGAAGCAATCCCTAGTTTCTGAGAATAGCGTCATTGTTGATGAAGAAATTATCTGTAAGCACTTAAAGGCAATAATATTAACAAATCTCCCGGACCAGATGGTATATGTGGAAGAACCCTAAAATTCTGCGCTACTGAGCTTGCCAGTGTCCTTCAACACCTGTTCCAGGCCTCACTGGATACTTGCAGATTCCTGTTATTTGGAAAACTTCCAATGTAATACCTCTTCCAAAGAAACCCAATCCTTCTCGCCTAACGATTTTAGACCTGTAGCTCTCACATCTCTTGTGATGAAAACGCTGGAAAAGATCGTAAAATCTCTCATTCTTTCTGCTACAGAGAAAGACCTTGACCCACTGCAATTTGCATACAGGTCTCGAAGGGTGTGGAAGATGCCAACTATTCATTTTGAACAAGTTGTATAGCCACTTGGAAACACCTGACTCTCATGCCAGAATATTGTTCGCTGACTTTAGTTCAGCTTCAATACAATACAGCCTCACGTTCTGGTTAACAAAATAATTTCAAAATTTGACGTAGACAATCAACTTGTTCGTTGGCTGATTGAATTTTTAACCAACAGACCACAGCATGTTTTGGCCAACAAAATATCTTTCTTCGGTTAGATTTACCTGCACTGTGTCTCCGCAGGTTGCGTCCTCTCACACCATCTGTACATTCTATACCGATGATTGCAGAAGCAACTATGGAAATTCCTTTCTGGTAAAGTTCGCAGTACGATTGTGCTCTGTTATCCCTCTTATCCGGATCAGTCTTAGAACCACGGTCCAGCCCTCACCGAGTTCGTACACTGGTGTGACGAGGCCTATCTGGAGCTAATGTTTCTAAAAACTAAAGACCTGCTATCGACTTCAGAGATCAGGGCATACTCCTAAGAATATTATTATCCATAATCAAGAGGTTGAAAATGTTTTGAACTATAGTATCTGGAACTGTTTTTGACCACAAGTTAAACTGGGACGTTAACACTGACGCTATTGTCAAAAAGGACAACAACGTCTGTATTTCTGAGGAAACTGAACTCATTTTTTGTAGACAAAAAGATCCTTTCCTTGTTTTACAAGTCTTACATAGAGATGTGTTCTAAGTTTTTGCTTTCATTTGTTGGTACAATAACCTTAGTGTTAAAAACAAGAATGGCCTGCAGAGAATTGTAAAGATCTGCTCAAAAATAATTGGAAAAGAACAAAGAGATCTCTGTCGTTCTGCAATCAGCAGCTTGTACGCAAAGCCACACACCATTTTGGCTGATCCTTCCCATGCTTTGTTTCCAGAATTTCAAATGTTGCCTTCGGAACGCCGTTTTCAGTGTCCATCAAGCAAAACTAACAGAAAAAGAAATTCTTTTGTGCCAGTAAGCATTCTAATTCTGAATTCACAATGATGTTGACTACCTAGTTTTTACATTTCTCTGAATTATCTGCCTGATTATCATTGTTACGAGTGTAGTCAATACATAATTGTGTGTGTGTTGTGGGGGGGGGGGGGGGGGGGGTGCATGGGTGTGTGAAATAAGTCTGTGTTCTAGTCAACTGTCTTAAAACATTGAATTCATATATTGGTGTATGGTGTGGGTGTGCGTGGGCGTGTTCGCACACACACGTACGTGCGTGTGTACGTGCTGTGTATATGCGTGCGTAAAAATAAGTTTTTATGTCTTCTAGTCAATGGGTTTAAAATTGTGTTCACAATTGATGTGTGTGCGTGCGGGCGTTTGCGTGTGTGTGCGCATGCGCGCGTGTGTGTGGTGTGTGTGTGTGTGTGTGTGTGTTCGTGACATTTTATTTGAAAACCAATATGAAATATAGCTTTTGTGTCTTTGATATATTTGATGAGTATCAATCTGCCTGTCAGTATTGTAATTGCCCTTCATGGGATGATTAAAGTGTTTTTGACTTGACTTGACCTGTGCCAGCTCTTAAGAGTGTCTGGCAAGGTTTGTGTTATCATTGTTATCCAGCTATAGCAAGGCCCATTGGCTGGGTACAGATTTTATGATCTCCCTTGCATCCATTTTGGTTTTTTTATTAAACAAGATCCCTGAACACAACGCACAAAGATTCATTTGCTATGTGATTTTATCTGGCATTTATTTTTTGTAACATTTTTTTCAAACATTTTCACTGTCTATTTTCATCTTTTGCTGGCAGCTGTGGTATGCCACAAGAATATCTACCTACTCTTAGAGCTGCAATAGTCTTGCTGTTAAGCACCACAGAGGGTAAATGAGGTTTCAATCACCACCAGATATCTGAAGAGTACTGAACCAGGAGAAACTAAATGCTGCTTTTAAAGATGTTTTCCTTGATCTCATAGAGGTTTTAAAAAAAAATTTGACAAAAATCATTTTTTATGATGAGAATGAATTTGTAACTGCTTACCTGCACTTGTTTTTCTCCACTATATTTTCTTAGTTCTATTATTGGTCAAGAGGGGAATAGCATCTCTTCTGAGATCCAAATAAAGGCCATTTATTTTTACTTCAACTTTTACTGCCCACTTAAAGTTCTTGGCAATGTTTAGGTTATCATTGTTATCCAGCTGAGGCAGGCCCATTGGCTAGGTGCAGACTTTATGATCTCCCTTGCATCCTTTGGGGTTTGTTTTTTTTAAATAAAAAGGATCCCCCCAACATAAGACACAGAGATTAATTAGCTGTGTATTTTTCTATTACATTTACTCTTTATAACATTTATTTAAAACTATGCCAATGATGGGCTGGGCCTGACTTGCACCCTGATGCATGTTTGCATATATAACAGATAACAGTTGATCCTATCTGAGCATTCCATGAAGAAGAAGAACTTCAAACATATTTTCTTTCTCTTTCTATTTTTTTCATTTTTGTGCTGGCAGCAGTGGTAGGCTACAAGAATATCTACCTATTCTTATGGCTGCGATAGAATCTTCTAAATTATTATGAAGTGTCTTGCTGTTAAGTACCACTGAGGATGAGTGAGGTTTCAATCACCCCCACCCCACCTCTGAAGAGTGCTTAACCAGGAGCCAAAACTGGTGAGGTTAGACCAAAGGAATAGTCATTACTCAATGATGCCCAAAAGGCTGCCTTGGAAGACTTTTTAATATTTATAGTGGTGTTTTTTTTTAACTTTGGGGCTGCTCTCCCGGCAAGGCCCTATACCTGGGGAGAGCAGCCTGGATATTCATGCTGGGAAATCTACCCTTATTTAAAGTGAGATGAAACAGTTATCATTTTGTACCCTAATGAAATGCAAATCTCGAAAAGTTCTCCTGTCGCTCTCAAAATTCATAAGATTTGCAGGTATTTTTTGAAATTTCAATTGTCTTTCACAAGTGTAGATTTTGTCTTTTAAAGAAATGTGTATACTTTACTTAAAAATAGTATTGAGTTGTTAAAACTGTTTGCCTATCATTTTGCAATAAACTCTTGCTTTTCAGTTCCTGTTAGAATTCACATTATTTGGGGCTGTATTGCTGTTAGGTATTGTTTCCTGTTCAATTTGTTTGGATTCCTCCCTACCCCAAAAGGGGTGAAAGGAATTAAATCTTGAATCTTGAAACTGAAAAAAAAGAAAAACCATTTTTTTATGAGAACGAAGTTGTAACTGCTTTCCTGCACTTCTTTTTCTCCACTATATTTTCTCAATTATGTAACTGGTTAAGAGGGGAATGGCATCTCTTCTGAGATGCCAGTACTGGCCATTTATTTTTACTTCAACTTGTACTGCCTGTGCCAGCATTTAACTCACTTGGAACAAAGAGATTCCCCTTGCTTTTCCATACAGATGCCCCATTTTCCAGGGTTAGAGCAAAAAACTACCAAAATAGAAAATTAAAAGAAGTAACATGAAACTTATGAAAATGAATGTTTATACACTAGTTTACTCCACACTAAAATATTGAATTTTTTGCTTGCATATTTATATGCTTTATGCACCATGTTAAAAATACTTGACAAAAATTTGTGGTCACGATGACCATACAGTCACATACTAATTTCAGCTAAATGCAGATAAAACTGAAGCCATGCTCCTAGGGACCAAACACAAACTCTCTTCCAATACAACAGCTTCAATCAGTCCCTCTATCCACTGCTGTGAGGTATCTAGGTGTTGTTATCGACAACACACTTTCTATGCAAAAATTCATCACCCAGACCTATCAGTCATGCTACTATCAGTTACAGTGTATTAGTGCAATTCGAAAGTACCTGTCCATGCAACAGCCAAACTTGTCACTTCTCTCATTCTTTCACGTCTGGACTATTGCAACTCTCTTTTGTCTAGTATGCCAGCATCATCTATCCACTCCCTTCAACGTATATAAAACTCTGCTGCTGCTCGACTAGTTCTCAGAAAGAAAAAATCAGAGCACATTACCGCCCTCTTGGGATCTCTCCACTGGCTGCCTGTACCACAGAGAGTAGATTATAAGATCAGTACCCTCTGTTACAAATGTCTCCACAAAACTGCACCCTCCTACCTCTGTGAATGTCTTAACCTGTACACTCCTTCACGTTCCCTCCACTCTGCTGCAGATACCTTGTGCCTACCAATACCTAGATTCAACCAATCTACCATTGGCCACTAGTTTTTCTCTATTTCGGTCCATCGACCTGGAATGAGCTCCCTCTCTCTCTTCGCCAGAAGCCTAGCTATGACACCTTTAAATCCAGCCTCAAGACATATTTATTTCAAACCTAAGATTTCCCCCTCCTGTTTCATAGCAGAACTATCCCACCCTTCACTAACCCATGTCCTATCACCCTGCTAAAGTATATGACCTGTGTGTGTGTGTGTGCTTTTGAAAAACATTTGACTATTGCAATTTTATTTCATAGATTTGGTCTGCAGTGTACCATGTTTGTAATATCTGTTTGAACTATTGATTATTTGTCATTGGTTGTATGACTGTGTAAGA
The DNA here is from genome assembly GCA_028751875.1 of Rapana venosa. Lineage (NCBI taxonomy): Eukaryota > Metazoa > Mollusca > Gastropoda > Neogastropoda > Muricidae > Rapana > Rapana venosa. The sequence goes on from CM054140.1 coordinate 22,412,941, forward strand.
TTAGGTTGAATGCATGCCCTTTGATTTGTCTTTGCGAGATATAAGGCTATATAAGTCCCATTTATTATTATTATACTTTGATCAGATCTGTGAACACAGAGTGAAAGGTGAGAATGTATTTGAATGCACAAAATAATTTTGAGTGAAGCAGACTTTGCTCAGGATAAAAGTAAAAGTAAAGTGTATGTGACATTAAACATAACTGTTACTAATTGTTACAAAGAGGGTTACTGGAAAGAACGAAGAGCACAGGGAACACGGCAGTCCTGGTGCACTTTGTTCCTAATAATCAGTGTAGTTGTGCACTGAGGGGTACAATTGAAAGCAGGTGATGGTCTTGTTAGGTTGAAAGGAACAAATGGGCTACAGAGCATTGGTTTGGTGCACCAATAGTCCTTGACTTCTGGTTTATGGACCACTAGCATGTAAACATAAAGGGATAAAAAAAACCACCAATTCATTGGCTGTCCCTCCATCATCTAACTACTGCTTGTCTAAACTCCTTATCTTCAGTTAGCCTCTAGCCACATGGTTCTCTTAGGTATATCTGTATCTGCATCAATAGGCTTTAGGAAGTCTTCTGTCATAATCTCATTTGAGAAATAAATGCAGATATGGCACATAGCTGAGACATGCAAGCCAAAAGAGCCAGAGAAAAGATGCAAAGTGGAGAAAAAAAACTCAAATCTGGTGCCAGTCACACATAAGAAAGCCACTAAAATCTTCCCCAGACATTTCATTCACTGTACTTGGCCCACTGACCCCTCCCCTCTGGTCATGTATATGCCCAACTCCCTCTCCCTCATACTGGAGGTTGAGTCACTGTCAGCAAGTTCTTGATGGTAGCTTTCTTCACACTGGAAACGCTTTCACTATCATCTTCTTCATACTCATGGGTGTCTGAACCTTCAGCTTGAAGCACTTCCATCCCTTCAGCAGCAGTAAAACCCTACAGTCATGATTGTCTTTGCCACAAATGTGAAGGCAATTTGGTTTTAGGTATGCAAAATAGTAAGTCATGTGGGGTGTCCAAGTGAATACTTGCCCACAATGTACTGCTAGGGAATCTCACATTCCATCTGACTCTTAACACAGTGGAGAAGCCTGGTGTAGTCACCATTGGTAAGCTTTGTCAACTGGGGAAGGAGGAAAACATTCTGCATAGCCAAAGCTCTATGGCCTTCCATCCTCCAAAACCCAGCCTTAGGTCACAACTGCTATAGCTTTCCTTGTGGGAGAGAGAGAGTTAAAATGCCTGGCAATGTTTGGGTTATTATTGTAATCCAGCTAAGCAAGGCCCATTGGATGGGTAGAGACTTTATGACCTCCCTTGCATCCATTTTGGTTTTTTATATAAAGGATCCCCAAACATTAGGCAGGAAGATTCATATTTCTCCTGCATTTATTTTACAATCTTGTAGTTACCTTTTTTTCATCTTTGACCCCCGAAAATCATGTTTATGATGATAATGAAGTTGTAACTGCTTGCCTGCATTTGTTTTTGTTGTTGTTTTTTTTACTCTACTATATTGTCTTGACTGGGTAAGAGGGGAATAGCATCTCTTTTAAGATCCAAGTAAAGGCCATTTTACTTCAGCTTCTACTGCTTGTGTCAACACTTAAAGTTTCTGGCAAGGTTTGGGTTATCATTGTTATCCAGCTAAGGCAGACCCATTGGCTGGGTACAGACTTTATGATCTCCCTTGCATCCACTTTGTCTTTTTGATCCTTGAACTTAAGGATTCACTAGCTATGTATTTTTCTCCTACACTTATGTTTTTAACAATTATTTCAAAGATTCCTATTTAATCTTTTGCTGACAGGGCAGTACCCACAAAAATATCTATGATTCTTAAGGTCTTTCGGATGAGACAATAAACCAAGGCCGTGTTCAAAGGCATGCAGAACATCTTGTGCACTTGTTAAATCCTGCTTTTTGAAAGAATAGGCCATTGTGTGCTGGTGGGAACAGATGATACAATTTACAAAACCACATACACACAGGGACTGGATGTAAAAAAACACATGAGTGCTTATTTCATTATCCTCGATATAAAAGAATCAATCAATAAATAAATAAATGTTGCAATACACACTTTCATGAAAGGTGTTTTACTGTTAAGTACCACAGAGGGTGAGTGAGATTTTCAATCATGGCTGGGGCCTCTGAAGAATGTTTAACCATGAGCCCAAACTTAGTCAGGTCAGGCTAAAGGAATGGTCATTACTCAATAATTCCCCCCAAATGCTGCTTTGAAAGATTTTTTGTACCTGGTAATTTGAAATATTTTTTTGTACCTGGTAATTTGAAAGATTTTGTTGCATCTGGTAATTTTTTTGGGGGGTGGGGGGTGGAGGTCTTTGACAAAAATTATTTTTATGATAAGAATGAAGTTGTAATTGCTTGCCTGCAATTGTTTTTCTCCACATAGTATATATATATATATATATATATATATATATATATATATATATATATATATATATATATATATATATATATATGTGTGTGTGTGTGTGTGTTGTGTGCGTGCGTGCGCGCGCACATGCACTCTGACACCAGTGTGTTGGACTCACCAAACCACCTGCATCCCCTTCTCTCCACCCCCCCCCCCCCCCTCACGCCACCCACTGTGTCCCCTCATAGACAATGACTGTCAAAGTTGAAAGGAGTTAGGGATTATAATTATTAGCCTATGAGAGACAGTGCAGGTCAGAAGGAATCATAGCTTAGGGCCAGAAGCAGGAGGGTCTGTTGCTGTTGTCCTGTGTATGGATTGGGGACTAGGCCATAGTGTTCATAGGCCAAGTTCAAGATGAAGGGGGAAAGGGGGAGGCTGGGAAATGGGAGGTACTATAGTTTATTTTTTATTTTCTTTGTTTTATTTCGAGGATAATGGAATAAGCGCTCCTGTGCTTTTCTTTCATCTAGTCCCCATGTGTATGTGTGTGTACATGTATGTCTACGTGTGTGTGTGTGTGTGCGTGTGCGCGCGCGCTCTGCATGTGTATGTGCTCTCTGTGTGTGTATGTGTGTGTGTGTGTGAAAGTTAAAGTCAAAGTCAATTGTTTTTATTTCCACAATGTACAATGAGTAAGCGATGCATTTGAGTTGTTTTCATTAAGCCATATGAACAAAAACAAAACAAGGACAAACACTTCAACTCTGTGTTTGTATGTGTGTGTATATATATATATATATATATATATATATATATATATATATATATATATATATATATATATATAAATAAAATACATGGAATTTATACAGTGCTATATCTTGCAAAAAAAAAGAAAAGAAATCAAAGCGCTCTCATTCATATATATATATATATATATATGTATATATATATATATATATATATATATATATATATATATATATATATATGTGTGTGTGTGTGTGTGTGTGTGTGTGTGTGTGTGTGTGTGGAGGACAGGGGGTAAGGGGAGGGTCATTATTACCTTAGGCAACTTGACTTGGTAATCCTTCCCCCCCCCCCCCCCTCTTACACCTACTACTTCTACTACCACTACCATCAACAATGCTGTAACTGCTTCAGTCACTCTCTCTCTCTCTCTCTCTGTCTTATGTCATACTGGGCCCATGCACTGCTGCTACTGGCAACTAAGGATGAGGTAACTTGTCAATGACGTGGCAAACATAGGCTTGAAGGGATGGAGGGGGGGGGGGGGGGGGGGGCTGGAGGAGGGGAAGGGGGGGGGGTGAGGAAGGTGGAAAAGGGGGTGTAACAACATGTGTGTGTGTGTGTGTGCAGATAGGAAGGTGTGTGTGTATGGTCATGTAGACCTACATGGGACCTACATCCTAGGCCTAAAAGCTGCACACCCAGTATTTAAAAAAAATCACTCTTTTCCTTCTGTTTTTCTATGTAACTCTCATATTCATACCGCGTGTACTAAGGCATCCACAGAAAAAAAAACCACTTTTTGTGAAAGACTAACATCTGACTCAAAAATGATGTGATTTTGAACAAATTTTTTGGTAGGTTTGAATTTTTTTAATTTTTCAGCAAACACTGTACCCCTCAGTCCTTTGTCATCTGCTAGCTTCCTTACCCAATATGCATGCATGGGGTCAACGCTGTAGGAATACAGGCAATCTTCATTTGATGATTATTTTCAACTTTCTCGTGACTACCTGGTATTGTTCTATGTCCTCAATCCCCAAAACAAGTGCTCAGTCCATTTTTTCATGCTTTAAAAAAATCTGTGAAAATCACCAGCATTTCCCCCCACTCCCACTCTATAGAAGATACTACATAACCCCCAAATTAATACCGGTGTGTAGCCAAATGGTAGGTGGGAGGATGAGACAGCAAAGTAAGAGTGTGCACATGGGTGAAGCACTCTCTGTCTCTTTGTCTCTAGCTCTGTGTGTGTATACCATCATGTCTGTCTCTCTCCTTAACTCTCTGTGTCTCTCTAGAGAAGTGTGTTGGTGCAGACTTTGGGAAAGTATGTTCCTGTAGGCCCCTAGGCCTAGGTTGAGTATGAGGAAGCAAAGGGTCTGTACACCCAGGTGTGCAGCTTCGATTAAGGGACAGCAAGAGAAACACACAGTTTCTTCGAAAGGTGGTGGTACATAGTTCAGGGGATCAAAACATTGTGATGTGTGAATCAGATGACATCACCCTGGAATACTCTTGGAATGGAGATCCTGGCGAGGAATCTAAGTGTGTGTTCTGGTACATCAAGCAAGAAGAGAAAAACATGTTGCCAGAAGAAAGTGTCAGGCTTGCCAGACTTCGTAAAGGGAAGCAGTGTACTAGGCCTAGTGGCCAGTGCTGATCGGGAGTTGGGACCTGATCCCTGATCCCGTCTTACATGGGCTGACTTCACTGGCTGTAGACTGGAAAAGGAAAGGCTGTTTTAAAATTGAGACACTTGAGACACAGACAATAATGTATCAAATCTTGATGTACATACCACTACTACCATGGCTTCCATGTCATTGTAATCGCGTTGTTCGATATCGTTGTTACCACTATATGGCTTGATTGCTAAATAGCAATAAATTTTGTCAATTGTCAATTGTCAATTGTCTTCTCTCTCTCTCTCTTTCTTCATTCACAGAGAATATGAACAGTAAGTTCTGTTGGTCCTCTTTCTATTTTGGGAAGGTATTCAGCAGGAGTTTATGAGTTGAAAATTATATCATATAGTCCCAGCGGGAAATATTTCCGATTTAGGGACTACGCTATGGTCAGCTCAGCCAGTCAGCAATCCCACTTGAGTTCTTCAGGCCACCCCAGAAATAGCTATATAAATTCCATACATTATTATTATTATTATTATTATTATTAGAAATAGCAGCACATTATTGCTGGTAAGCGACTGAGCCAGGCCCCATTCAGTTCAGCACACATACAACACTATTGACAGGAGGGGTGACGGGATAGCCTAGTGGTTAGAACATTGCGCTCGCAATCTGACGACCTGGGTTCGATTCCTGTTCAAGGGGATATTTTCCCCTGGAGTTAACATCAGTGCAGACTCCACTCTCCCCAAAAGTCCTTCAGATGAGACTAGAAACCGAGGCTCCGAGTGCGAACGCACACAGAACATCTTGCGCACACGTAAAATCCTGTTCCGCTTTTCGTGAGAGTATGCCATTGTGTGGCGGTGGGAACAGATGACAGAATTCACAAAACCGCATACACACGGGGACTAGATGTAAAAAAGCACATGAGTGCTTATTCCATTATCCTCGATATAAAAGAATAAAATAAATAAATGTCATGTATAAACTACACGTAGCCTCGAGCTACAGTCTGGTGGCTGGCTGACTGAATGACTTGCTCAGAGGACAAAGACATGGAAACCTCAGCAGCATCTTTCAATAGGCTACAACAGGCTAAACAGTTGTAGTTGCTGTGTCCCTGCACCACCCTTTTCTAGGCTAGTTCACTCTCTGTGGTTAAGAGTGATGCAATTAGAGTGATCTGCTGAACCTGGTTCCATTCTCGTTCAAGAGGATTTTTTCCTCTGGAGTTAACATCAGTGCCGACTCTACTTCCTCTAAAAGTCCTTCGGATAAGACTATAAACCGAGGCCCCGTGTGCAAACGCACGCAGAACATCTTGCGCACACACGTTAAATCCCGTTCCGGGTTTTCTGTAGAGTAGGCCATTGTGTGCCGGTGGGAACGGGTGACAAAATTGACAAAAACTGCATACACACGGGGACTGGATGAAAAAAAGGACATGAGTGCTTATTTCTTTATCTCGAAATAAAAATATATAATAAAATAAATAAATAAATAAACCTGTATCAGCTTACTTCTACCTGATCCTTAAGCCTACCACCTCTGCAACTTCTTCCCACTGACTTTGTAGAAAACAGTATTTGTTGTTGTTGTTGTTGTGATTAGATTAACCTACCAGCGGAGATTTCCGATTTCAGGACTGTGAGTTGAAATCACAGTATCAAAAGAAAAACAATAGTGTTTATAAGGAGAAGGTTCTGGGGAGGTAGCAGTAAAATGGTGTCTGTGGAATAATGGGGCTTTCTGAAAGATGTCTTGTGGCCTGTGAGTTAGTCTTCTCTTGCAGAATCAGAGGGAAGAAGGTGGAGGGGTGGTAGGGATCAGGTAGAAATGATACAGGCAGTAGACAGTTTATTTTTTATATTTTAAACAAAAATTCTCTTTTATATCGAGGATAATGGAATAAGCACTTATATGCTTTTTTTTACATCTAGTCCCCGTGTGTATGCGGTTTTGTAAATTCTGTCATCTGTTCCCACCGGCACACAATGGCCTTCTCTTGCGAAAAGCGGAGCAGGGTTTAACGTGTGCGCAAGATGTTCTGCGTGCGTCGCACACGCGGCCTCGGTTTATAGTCTCATCCGAAGGAATTTTGGGGAGAGAGGAGTGAGAGAGTGTAGATAGGGAAAATAAAGTGATGTGAGAAGAGAGAGAGAGAGAGAGAGAGAGAGAGAGAGAGAGAGAGAGAGAGAGAGAGAGAGAGAGAGAGACTCAAGACTTTCAAGACTCAAATGTTTAATGTGTTTTGGCCAAAGGCATGCTACCTAATTGTTAGAGAGAGAGATCTTAGCTTTGCTTTCATCTGTTGGTATAATAATCATAATAATAATAATAATAATAATAATAATAATGTATGGAATTTATATAGTGCTGAATCTTGTAAAGCAACAAATCGAAACGCTCAGATTACATTTTAAAAAAATTATTAAAATTTTTTTTTATTTATGCGTGTGTATGCGGTTTTTAATTTTTTTTAATTTTAAATAGCTTAAATGTTAAAAAATGAGAACGACTTTCAGAGATTTGTGAGAATCTGCTTAAAAGAAAATTGGAGAAGAACAAAGAGATCTCCAGTCTTTCTGCAACCAACAGCTCTGTACGCAAGGCGACTGCCATCTTGGCTGGTCCTATCCCATTCTTTGTTTTCAGAATTTCAACTGTTGCCTTCAGGATGCTGTTTTCAGTGTCCCAACAGCAAACCAAACAGGAAAAGAAATTCTTTTGTGCCAATAGTCATTGAAGTTCTGAATTCACATCCACATTGAATACCTGGTCTCACATGTCTCTGCAATACATGCCTAATTAGTACTGTTGTTATTGTGACTGTTTTTATGTCCCAGCAATTATACCTGTTATAAGTGTAGTCAGTACATACGTGTGTGTGTGTGTGTGTGTGTGTGTGTGTGTGTGTGATTTAAACTTTTCTTGGAATGTTTATAATATTGAGGATAGCTTTTCTTTGTGATTTATTTTTCTCCCTTGAATACCATTCTTATCAATGTATATGTGCCAGTCAGTGTTTTAATTGCCCTTCACGGCATGATTAAGGTATTTTGACTTGACTGGATTTGACATACTTAATAAATGTTTCTTAGACAACATGGAATGTGGAAAAAGAAATGAGTAGCCTATATGATCCCAAGAAAATTCGATCTGAGAATGGGTAAAGAATACCAATCACGATCACTTACGAAATAAGAATGAGATAGAACACTCAATACAATTCAAAGAGGTCTCATTTTCATTTATTTTCAACAATGAACGCAGTCTGTAACTAACAATGACAATGGCTTATTGTGGTAAGCTTAAAGTCCATTCACACCAGAACAGTGGGAAGGGGACTGGGCACAAACACATAAGAAAAAAAACCACCCATTCACTACAGCCTGAATAATCATCATGGCATGGATGCCACATCATGGTTTAATTAACAACTGCAACAAACACAGGTATTGAAAAATTATGATTACTGTAGTTTTTTGCAGAGTGAGAAAAATGAGCAAGGTCTGTATTGCTGTTAAAAGCTTTACAAGCCATTCAGCAGATCATAATTATATTCCCTTTTGTAAAAACTTCATGAAAACAGAAAACCCAACTTTGACGAAAAAGATGATATGGGAACCACATCAGTCCAATTTTGTGTTAAGATCACTTGCCAGGGGAGAGGGAAAGGCATTGACTGTGTACTTGTTAGTCAACAACAGACATTCGGGTAAGGTGTGTACAGTTAAGCAAGTGTCACTGACAGCCATGATGTCACCACCTGGACCCCACATAGAAACCAGATGAGACCATGCAGATTGTCCAATAGGCCCTAGCTGTAAAGCCTGTGACATGCCTAGAGCTTCATGTACCTTCTTCCCTGTCCTGCCTTTGTGTAGGCTAGTGTGCTGAGTTTGTTGTGATCTTCTTCTGGCAGCATGTTTCAATTTCATTATAATTCAAGTCTCTTCACAAATTGTGATAATAGCCTAAAGAAAAAAAAAGAAGGGTGGGATGGGGGTGGGGGTGGTCTGGATCAGGGTTTTTGGGGTGGATGCACATGATTATTTTGAATATCAGTGGACAAATAAAATGGAAATTAACTGACTGACCTACAGTGAAATCTAAAATTTGCAACTATTGAACAATACTTACTTACAACAACAAAAAATCCACACACAGAAAATCCAAGTCATTTGTAACAAGATCTAACATGTAAACAGTAAAAACAAACCCAAAACAAACCCATATGCCCAACAATAATGAACACAAGGAAATATATTTTGCTAAAAGAGAATGTCTTTAAAGTCCCTAATAATCATAATAAAGAACCAAATGGACTATGCAATAATGATTTGAAAAATGTATACATCAATAAAGGACCATTGAAGATTGCGGATGAGGATGGTGAGGTAAGAATAGGTATGTAATCTTTTAGCAACTGGCATATCAATATATGATCAACAGTTATGCTGTGACTACATAAAATAAAAAAAACATTTCCAACATCTATTCTCTATCTATCTGTCCCGTAGTCTGACGACCATGGGGGCACCCTCAAAGACTCAGCAACCAGTTCCCTCCATTCCTCTCTCTGTTCTGCCTTTCTCAGGGTTTTGTTGAGTTCTAGGCCTGTCCATTCACTGATGTTATCCTCCCAGCTCTTCCTTGGTCTGCCTCTTCTTCTTCCTCCTTGGACAGTGCCTTGCAAAACTGTCTTTGTAATTCCTTGGGATCTTGTGACATGCCCATACCACTTAAGTTTACGCTTTTTCACGATCGTTAGAAGGTTCTCATAGGGTCCAATGGTTTGCTGGATTCTGTTATGCACGCTTTCGTTGCTTATGTGGTCTTTGTAGGAGATGCCAAGGAGTCTCCGAAAGCATCTCATCTCCACTGCCTGTACTCTTCTCTCCAAATCTGCAGTCAGGGTCCATGATTCACAGGCATACAGAAATATGGATATGACAAGGGAGCGCATTAGTCTGATCTTGGAGATAAGTGAGATATTCTTATCTCTCCAGATGGTGTTTAGTTTTGACAAAGCTGTTATTGTCTGTGCAGTCCTGCATACTACTTCTGGCTTGGATCCCTGGTCGGATACAATGGCTCCCAGGTACTTGAAGCTTTGAACTGTTTCCAGCTTCTGGTCATTAACCCTGATATCAGTGCTAATGCCGTTGGTGTTATTAGTCATCAGTTTGGTCTTCTCTGCACTGATTTCCATGCCGTATGTTTTGGAGGCCTTATCCAAGTGTTCTGTTAGGCTGGCAAGCTCTTTTTCTGATCCTGCTATTCCATCAATGTCATCTGCGAAGCGGAGGTTTGTGATCGTTCTGCCACCAATGCTGACTGATCCTTCATGATGTTCCAGTGCATCAGCCATGATTCTCTCAAGGAAGATGTTGAAAAGAGTGGGTGAGAGTAGACAGCCCTGCCTTACTCCAACTGTTGTTCGAAACCATTCTGCAATGTTGTTGTTGTAGTACACTGCACTGGTGGCCTCGCTGTACAGCTGTTTGATGACTCTGATCAGGTTTGCATTGATGCTGTACAAATTCATGGTTGCCCACAAGACACCGTGAACACCGTCATGAGCTGTCAGCCTGTGTCCAGCAGACTTATTACCATCCGCCTGAGAGCAACCCCCTTTAACATAACTATAGTACAGGCATACGCCCCTACATCAGACTGCACAGATGAAGCCGTAGAAGAATTTTATGACCAGCTACAAGAGGTTCTGAATCAAACACCCAAGAAAGACATCCTCGTTGTGCAAGGCGACTGGAACGCCAAGGTAGGAGAAGATGCATGGAAAGACTGGGAGGGCGTTTGTGGGCCACATTGTAATAACCAATCAAATGAAAGAGGCTTGAGACTCCTGGAGTTTGCCAGTAACAACCACCTCCAGCTAGTGAATACACTTGGCCCACACAAGAAATCCAGAAAATGGACATGGCATAGCCCAAATGGAGAACACCACAACCAAATAGATTACATCATGGTGAAAAGACGGTTTCAGTCTAGCGTTAACATCGCACAGACACGAAGTTTTCCAGGAGCAGACATAGGGAGTGATCATGATCTTGTGATGATGACTTTCCGACTACGTCTAAAGAAAATCCACAAGCGGAACAACATCAGGATCAAATTTGACCTCGAGAAGCTGAAGGACCCAGAGGTAGTAGAAATTTTTCAAGCAAGGATAGGTGGAAAGTTTGCAGCACTTTCCAACATACTTAGTCTTAAAACAGTTCAATTTCCATCTGCAGGCTTAGAGAAACAATCTGTTTATGCTGTAATGATCCGTTTCTTGTTTTTTAAACACAAAACCATTGTACCATTTCTCCATATACATTTTAGACAACTGACTTCTCTTTTCCTTACAATGGAATAACGAATAATAATTTTCTCACACTACTGGCAGGGTGTGTATAAAAGAGAATGTAAAGTATGTACGGTCTCATTCTTTCACGGATTAACATAAGCCAGAGCAAACAATGTAACAGTAATGTAGATGTCTACAGACAAACAGCATAGATCTGTCTTTCCCATGGTTGGTAAGTCTGACAGAGGTCAGGCTTTTACACAACCAGACAGCATGATACTGACCAACCTGTCATCCAGTAGTGGTGTTTCAATCACGTAGAAGACGTAACACGTTAATTATCCAACCAGTTCATTAGAATATAACAGGTAATCTGCAAGGATGATTTACTTGTTAACTTAGTGCTCTGTGGCATAGGCTGAAGACATAGCCTGAAGATATAACCTGAAGATATAACCTAAAGATATAACCTGAAGACATAGCCTGAAGTCATAGTCTAAAGACAGCCTGAAGACATAGTCTGAAGACATAACCCAAGACATAGTCTGAGGACTTAGCCTGAAGACATAACCCAAGACATAATCTGAAGACATAACCCAAGACATAGTCTGAGGACATAGCCTGAAGACATAACCCAAGACATAATCTGAAGACATAACCCAAGACATAGTCTGAGGACATAGCCTGAAGATATAACCTGAAGACATAACCCAAGACATAGTCTGAAGACATAACCCAAGCCATAGTCTGAGGACATAGCCTGAAGACATAACCCAAGACATAATCTGAAGACATAACCCAAGACATAGTCTGAGGACATAGCCTGAAGATATAACCTGAAGACATAACCCAAGACATAGTCTGAAGACATAACCCAAGCCATAGTCTGAGGACATAGCCTGAAGACATAACCCAAGACATAGTCTGAAGACATAACCCAAGACATAGTCTGAGGACATAGCCTGAAAATATAACCTGAAGACATAACCCAAGACATAGTCTGAAGACATAACCCAAGACATAGTCTGAGGATATAGCCTGAAGATATAACCTGAAGAAATAACTCAAGACATAGCCTGAAGTCACAGTCTGAAGACAATCCGAGGGCACCGTCTGAAGTCATAGTCTGACGACATGGTCTGAAGACAGCCTGAAGACATAGTCTGAAATAACAGCCTGCAGACCTAGTCTAAAGACATGGTCTGAAGTCACAGTCTGAAATTGCAGCCTAAAGTAACAGTCTGAAGACATGGTCTGAAGTCACAGTCTGAAGACATAGTGTGAAGATATAACCTGAAGTCATAGCCTGAAGACATAGTCTGAAGGCAGCCTGAAGACATAGTCTGAAGACATAACCTGAAGTCATAGCCTGAAGACAGGACCGAAAGTCATAGCCTGAAGACATAGTCTGAAGATATAACCTGAAGTCATAGCCTGAAGTCATAGCCTGAATACAGCCTGATGACGTAACCCCAACACATGCCCCAGAGTTTTGAAACCTATGCAACATGTACCTCGTATGTTCGGATTGTATGTAAGATGAAACACATCCTTATTAACTTGCTGGGTGGAAGACCATGTTTGCATATAAAAGATATTCTGTTTTTTAATATAATCACAAGACAAAATATGGCCAGGTAGATACTAGGGTCAACAACAAGGAGAAAAATAATTATAATAAAATCAGTTAGTACTTCATGCAGTTGTATCACGTTACGGATGCAAATACAAACACTTCGTCATATCAAAACAGAGAGACCATACAATCATACATTTATACAATTTTTCTGAAAGAGAATGGCAGGAGCATTCAATCCTTGAAAGAAAACACAATGAATAGGCAGACTATTATTACAAAGTGACAACTAGAATATAGTCACAGTGTTGTCTGAAGAAGCTTTCAATGGATAAATTATCTTAATTAATGAGATAGACCACACTTAATCATTAGTATACAACAGCTGGGTGGGTTACGTGAGCTATTTATAGGCCAGTGTGTCAGGGAGACTGGAATGGCTGCTAAAGTGTGTGTTGCACGTTTCATCATAGTTCTTGGGATTTCCCGTCTATTTATAGTTCTTTTGCTTTTGTTGGTTGACTGGTCGTGATGTTCCTAAGATTTCTTGGTATGAATGCCTAGTTTGCAATTCATCGCCACTGAATTGTTACGTATTCGGTGTGTGTGCGTGTGCGTGTGTGTGTGTGTGTGTGTGTAAGTAAACTTAGGAAAACTCTCTCCTGTTCTGTTGAATTCAAAGGAAGGTCAACTGTATTAGGAAGACTAAATAAAACCCACAACTCTTTCAGAGGGAAACTGAAACCTGTAAGGAGAACAGAAAGTCTTAGTATTCCTCTACTCTCTGTTTACAGAAAAACAGACCACGGCATCAATATAGCTACAAGCACGAAGTTATCGATGATAGAGGTATAACAAGACGTGTACACCAAGGCCTACGTTACACTTGTTATGCTTGTTCAAAATGTTGTGCTGAGATTGTCTTTAGCCATACAAGCAGGCTCTTAACAAAGGTCAGTAAACGACACAGGCCCCAGTCCTCTGGAATCTGACACCATGAGGTTTCAGAAAATATCCTGGATCCACAGAAAGTAGCCAGTGGGTAAGCATGATAGAAGCCAAATGAAAAGCACGGCTGGGGGAGATCATTTCAAATTTATGCAGTTGGAAATGTCAATATGAAAAAAGACACATGCTAATTACGGTTGAAACTTAAGTGCTCGAGGGAAAAAAGTCTTTGCTCCTTAAGAGTAATCCAATCGGCACACGCACGCACGCACGCGTCCGCGGCGCGCGTGCGCGCACACACACACACACACACACACACACACACACACACACCAACCACCACAAAACACCCATACCAATCCCAATTTCATTATCTCAATAGGCATGGAGATTCATTACAAGTCATAATTGTATAAGAACAATTAACATAAAAACCGTTTATCTAGGAAAGGGATAGACATTCAATCTTAAAAAATGCCCACCCATCCCCCCCCCCCCCCCCCCCACACACACACATAAACACACCCACAACCAGTTGCACACACACCCATACCCCTGCACACACAAGATGCACTGACAATGACAGACAAACCTGTTTGCTTCTAATACCACTGAGTGTGAACTGATGTAAGTAAATTGAAGACAATTACAACAATCTGTTTGAGGTCTATTTTGCTCCCACCTACAGCTACAGCAATACTTTGGAGAAAGGACCATGAGCTGAGTCACCTACCTGGAGACATAATTCATACCTGAATAGACAGACATGCAGACAGACAGACTACAGACATGCGAACAGACAACAGACAGACAGACAATCCTGTGGGATCTGTGTCAGTCTGATAATATTCCCAGCCTATGTAATCCTAGTTATTCACTGGGACTTTAATGTAAGCCTTCCTAATTCAGGGAAGTCAATGAGTCACTCTCCTTTTTGTGATTCACAGACCCAGACCAATGGTTCCCTCCACAGGTACTTTTACCTTATTTGGGAATGACCAAACCAACACCCCTTCAGGGAATGAAGGAACTCAGCCTTTGTTTCTCAGAGGCTCCATGTCCTACTTCCCTCCCACCACAATGTCAGGCTCTGTAGGCTGTGTGTATTGTTGTTGCCCATTTTCCCAGCTGAAACACCTTGGGGTGTCATCACACAGAATGTATCCTGACTCACTCACCTGGGTAAATACAGCGAGAGGGTAAAAGTGTACAGGCTAGGCCAGGTAGGCTAGAGGAGAGGTGTTGGTGTAACCACTGTTTTCAAGTACCTGGCCAGAATGTCCAGCCATGCTCTGACTTAACAGGATATTTTTCTTTTCTTTTTTCTTTCTTAAAAGGAGGGTACAATCTCCACACAACATTTGAAAGCATATTCATTACAGTATTTGAATGTAGGTCTTGGGGTTTAGCTTACATCAATAACTGACAAAAGTCTTTATATATTCAAGAGCTGAGGCTAGTGCAGCACGCTTGTGGCTGTGCATCAGAGAGTTGCTTAAGAATTGTACTATCTGAGGGTTCCCCAGGCACTTGCTGCTCTCTCCACGACACACTGCTCTCTATGTACACAATCTGCCCACTGCTTATTGTAACAGTATCTTAGCTTAACTTTACAGGACTTTCTCTCTCTCTCTCTCTCTCTCTACTCTCCTCTACTCTCGCTTCTCTTCTCTCTCTCTCTCTCTCTTCACAGGTTGTCTGAACTCCACTGTCATTGATGTTAACATTTTCTTTTCCTTTTTAATGTCGTTTTTGGATTTTGAATTGCAGACTGATATAATTTTTTTCTGAGCACTCTTGGAAGATATCCAAGATATGGGCTTAACTCACTTGGGCCTGAGTGTTTTCCCCCTTGTTTTTTCCTGAGATGTCACTTTTTTCCAGGGTTCAGAAAAGCACCAAGACTTCAAAATTATATTTTAAAAAAAAGAAACTTCAGCAAATGAATGCATATTATGCTGGGTTACTCTACACAAAAATATTGAGGTTTTCACTAGCATATTTATGCTTGATGGGCCATGTTGAAAATACTTGACACAATTTTGTGGTCACAATGACCATACAGTCACACACTTTGATCAGCTCTGTGAACACAGAGTGAAAGGTGAGAAAGTATGGGAACCCACAAAATAATTTTGAGTAAAGCGGATTTTGCTCAGGATAAAAATAAAAGTAAAGTCTATGTGACATTAAACATAACTGTTACTGATTGTTACACAGAGGGTTACTGGAAAGAAAGAAGAGCACAGGGAACACGACAGTCCTCGTGCACTGTGTTCCTAATTATCAGTGTAGTTCTGCACTGAGGGGTACAACTGAAAGAGCAGGGGATGGTCTTGTTGGGTTGGGTAGAGCAAATGGGCTACAGAGCATGGGCTGGTGCACCAATAGTTTTTAATTTCTGGTTTATGAACCACTCTCATGTAAACACAAAGGGCTAAAAAAAACACCACCACCAAATCATTCACTGTCACTCCATCATCTGGCCACTGTTTGAATAAACCCATCTTCAGTTCACCTCTAGCCACAAGGTTCTCCTGAGCATATCTGTTTGTCTCTGCAACACTGTTCTTTAGGAGGTCTTCTGTCACAATCTCATTAAAGAAATCAATGGGGGCATGACACCCAGCTGAAACATGCAGGCCAGAAGAGCCAGAGAAAGGAGGCAAAGTAAGGGGGGGGGGGGACCCCTCAAATCTGGTGCCAGTCAGGTATAAGAAAGCCAATAAAATCTTCCCCATACATTTCATTCACTGTACTTGGCCCACTGACCCCTCCCCTCTGGTCATGTGCACCATCACCTCCCTTTCCCTCATTTTCAGAAGCTGAGTCACTGTCAGTAAGCTCTGCTTGGTAGTTTTCTTCACACTGGAAACGCTTTCACTGGCATCTTCTTCATACTCGTGGATGTCTGAACCTTCAGCTTGAAACACTTCCATCGCTTCAGCAGCAGTAAAACGCCAACCTTAAGGTCGTTTTTCTTACTCAGATGCAAAATAGCTTGTCATGTGGGGTGCTGAAGTGGTTCACTTGCCCACAAGTGTACTGCTACAGAATCTCACAAAGTAGTGGTTTTGACAAATTGGCCATGCCCCTGTAGCCACCATTGGTAGGCTGTGTCAGTGGGGTTATGCAAAAAAGGAATAGGAAAACCTCTACTATGTGTTCTTGGGAGAGGAGCCTCTTACATCACCACTGCTGTCCTCCAGAGAGAGAGTTAAAGAGATTTTGACTTTGGTCCCAGGTAGAGGGGGAGGGGTGTACTGTGTTCACTGAAGAAAAGGACAGGGTGGTTTGTCAATGGTAAAGTCCTGGCCTGTTGCTCTCTCTACTACACTGCTCTCTTTGTGTACACACAATCTGCCCACAGCTCATTGTAAGTGTACATTACAGAACTCTCTCTCTCTCTCTCTCTCTCTCTCTCTCCACAGGTTATGTGAATCCCACTGTCATGGATTTTATTATCATTTTCTTTTCCTTTTTAGGCTCCTTTTCGGGCTTTTTTTAGATGCAGCCTACTATCATTTTCATTCAGGTGAGTGTGTGGGATTATATTTCACTTAATTATTGTCTGAACACAACTGTTATTATGTTTTTATTATTTTCTTTCCCTTTTAACTGTTCTTTTTGGCTTCTGAGGCGCAGACTTCCAGTTTTCTTTCTGGTGAGTGTGTGGGATTACAGTTATTGTGTTGTTGTTGTTGTTTATAAAGAAGCCAATGTTTGTTGTTAAGGTATTATAGTTTCCGTATATTTTTCCGTCTTATGGCTGGCTACCTTTGCCTCTTCTTGGAATTTATGAGAGAGAGAGAGAGTGCATTGAAAAAATTATGGTTTTAGATTTGCAGAAACTATTCATAATTGTTTTTTTTGGCCAGCTAGGCAAATGCATGAGCATTATGGGCCACAATGAAAAAGTACAACATGGGACACCAGATCATCCAGACCATCAAAGGGCTATACACAAAAGCCACAGGTGCAGTGCTTGTCCAAGGCATGGTTGGAGAGTGGTTCCATACCTCAGTGGGAGTCCGTCAAGGCTGTCTCCTATTGCAAACAGTATTCAATGTCTTCCTTGGGCGCATAATGACTGATGCCTTAGAAGATCACACTGGCACAGTCAGTATTGGATGGTGGACAATCACCAACCTCAGGTTTGCCAATGACATCATGGGACTGGCAGGAAACGAATAGGAACTAGCCAATCTAGTGTACCGCCTGGACGAAACATCCTCCAGCTCTAATAATAATAATAATAATAATAATAATAATAATAATAATAATAATAATAAATGGAATTTATATAGCGCTATATCTTGTAAAAACAAATCAAAGCACTTGCATTCAAAACATTCTTACACATACAGCCAAGAACAATTAACAATGTTAACAAATTCAAATGTACATACACACATGTACACGCCTGTGCGTGTGTACACCACACACACACACACATATACACACGTGCGCATAAAGGTTTTACACTTTGGCAGTGTGGTGGGGATTTCGGCTGTTGAAGGCAAGGACAGATATAATATAATAATAATAATAATAATAATAATAATAATAATAATAATAATGTATGGAATTTATATAGCGCTGAATCTTGTAAAGCAACAAATCAAAGCGCTCAGATGACTTTAAAACTTTTTAATTTATGCATGTGTATGCGTTTTTTTAAAATTTTGTCATCTGTTCCCACCAGCACACAATGGCATACTCTCACAATGGCCTACTCTTTCGAACAGCAGAACAGGATTTAACATGTGTGCAAGATGTTCTGCATGCATTCACACACGGATATGAGATGAAACAGGAGGGAAAAGTCTTAGGTTTGGAATAAATATGCTTTGAGGCTGGATTTAAAAGTGTGGTAAGTAGGCTTTTGGTGAAGGGAGAGAAGGAGGTCATTCCAGATCACTGGAACAGAAACAAAGAGAAAGAGCAAACAGTGGATTGATTGAATTTCGGTATCTGTAGCAGAGCGGAGGGAATGAGAAGGTGTGTACAGGTGAAGACATTCACAGAGGTAGGAGGGAGCTGTTTTGTGGAGACGCTTGTAACAGAGGGTACCGATCTTATAGTTTACTCTCTGTTGCACAGGCAACCAGTGGAGAGATTGCAAGAGAGGAGTTGTGTGTTCAGATTTTTTTTCTTTTTGAGGACTAGTCCAGCGGCAGAGTTTTGTATACGTCGAAGAGTGGGTTGATGATGCTGACAGACCAGTCAAAAGAGAATTGCAATAGTCCAGACGTGAAAGAATGAGAGACTGACTAGTTTGGATGTAGCATCAGTGGACAGGTACCTTTGTATTGCACTGATGCGCTGTAATTGGTCATAGTATAACTGGCAGGTCTGGGTGATGAATTTTTGCATGGAGAGTGTGTTGTCTATAACGACCCCGGGATACTTCACAGCAATGGATAGAGGAACTGATGTATTGCTGAATTCTATTGAAGTTGTTGTGATGGGAGAGAGTTTGTGTTAAGTCCCTACAAGCATGGCTTCAGTTTTATCTGCATTTATCTGTAGCTTGTTCTGTGTCATCCAGTTTGGGATATCTTGAAGGCAGTAGGCCATATTTGTCAGGAGAGAAGGCAGATTATCAGGTATATCACTGCTAAGAATCTGAGAGTTATCGGCATGAAAATGATGGTTGACCTGATAACGGTTTATTGTATGTAAAAGTAGAGCAGTGTAGAGGGTGAAAAGAACAGGGCCCAGAACTGATCCCTGTGGGACTCCACATTCCAGTTTGACAGGTGATGATTGAGTCTTGTTTACTGCAACAGTTTGGAAACAGTCTGTGAGGTATGAACTAAACCAGGTGAGAGCTGTGCCTGTAGTACCAAATGTGTTTTGGAGTCAGGACAGAAGAATTGAATGGTCTATAGTGTCAAAGGCTGCAGATAAATCGAGAAGAGTGGGAAGGGATATTTTCCCTGAGTCAGAAGCATGGAGATCAGTGTTGAGAAGACAAAACTCATGATAAAACCGTGCCCAGCCAATCACTACCAAGATCACAGTCAGTGTAAAAGAACTTGTGGTTGTAGATTACTTAAGTACCTTGGAGCTATCATTACTGAAGGAGGTTCAAAGACTGAAATCCTCGCAAGAGCTGCACAAACAGTAGCAGGAATGGTGAGGCTCAAGACTATCTAGAAAGACCAAAACATCTCTCTCAGGACCAAGGCCAAGCCACTGCATGCATTGGTCATCTCCACATACCTGTATGCATGCAAATCCTGGACATTGAATGCAGATCTACAAAGAAGGATCCAGGCTTTGGAGATGAGATGCCTCAGAAGACTCCTTGGCATTCATACATGGACCACATTACCAACAAAGAAGTCTGACAAACCATTACCCAACAAGTAAAACAGTATGAAGACCTGCTGACCACAGTCAAAAAAAGGAAGTTCAGATGATATGGACATGTGACAAGATCAGATGGGCTCTCCAAGACCATACTGCAAGGAGTAGTGCAGGGGAAGAGAAGGCGAGGCAGGCTGAAGAAGAATGGGCAAACATTATCACTGAATGGATCAGGAGGAGCTTCTCCACAACCCAGGTGCTTGCCCATAACCACTGCAAATGGAGCCAACTGGTGCAATGTTCATCACTGCAGTGCCCCTACGACCCTGGATGGGGTTATGGGAGCAGATGAGATGAGATGAGAGGCTAACAAAACACACTGAGGAGTACTGATGCATTTCAGCACCACAAGCAACCATATTGGCACACCCTCTATCCAGCTTTTCCAACCAGCAGCACTATAGACTACCAGCCATGCTATAGTCTACCAGCAGGCAGCGCTATAGGCTACCAGCAGGCAGCGCTATAGGCTACCAGCAGGCAGCGCTATAGGCTACTAGCAAGCAGCATTATAGGCTACCAGCCATGCTATAGACTACCAGCAGCCATATAAGTTTGGAAGGTATTCGGCACACGTTCTCCCCAGTTTTTCCAACCAGCAGTGGGATAGGCGACAGGATCCAGATAGCTCAGTGGTCAGAGCAGTGGGTTTCCTACCAGCCAAAGTTAAGCAGCATTGAGCATGGTTACCAGTTGGATGGATGACTGTTTATGCACCTTGTCTTCAGCACAGTCCCCCAGTTCACCCACTTGCAAATAGGTACCTGCCCTCTTTAGGGTCAGGGAAGGTAAAGCAGCAAACTAGAGGAGATAAGCCCCGCCCTCAATATGCTGGCCCCTAGAGAAGTGAGATCTCTGACACCTTACTCCCCTAGGGCCACATAGGTTATGGGACATCTTTACCTTTAGTGCAATAGGCTGCCATATACCGCACACCCTCTCCCCAGCTTAACAAAGGGGCAGCACAATAGGCTATCACATTGTGCACACCCTCTCCCCAGCTTAACAAAGGGGCAGCACAATAACTATCACATTGTGCACACCCTCTCCCCAGCTTAACAAAGGGGCAGCACAATAACTATCACATTGTGCACACCCTCTCCCCAGCTTAACAAAGGGGCAACACAATAGACTATCACATTGTGAACACCCTCTCCACAGCTTTTGCAACCATCTGGCAGGAGCCTCCTAGCAAAGACCAGTTTTGGGGACAATAGCACTCAGCCTAATTATAACTATTTGGTACTCATTGGCAGATTCTTCCACTGGTCAGGCCTGAGGCTGAGTGGATGGAGCACTGCCAGAAGCTGAAGGAAGACAGAGAAAGATGGAGAGGGGGCTGGTTGTGGAGTCATCCATGGAAATCATCCTTGGCAATTGGAAGGTAGAGATGAAGACAGGATATGGAAGGTAATGTGAATAGTGTATATCCTAACCTTGCCAAGTTCAGCAAAGACTTGTTCATATTATAAGGGAAGAGGGAGAGTGGGTTATATGTATATAGTTTTTTAAAAAATTAACCAAGTTTTGCAATCAGTGCAGTTAATACATGAACACATATACATATAATTATATAATGTTCTTACCATATCTCACGATCATTGGAGTATATGAACAAACACATAATTATGCACATGGTTAACATTTTGTTTTACCACCAGCCGCCATGGCGCAGTGGTTAGCGCCTTGGGTTACGGACTGGAAGGTCGCGGGTTCGATTCCCATAAGAGTCATAGGGATTTTTTTGACTTTCCGCCGCTCCTACCCAATGGAGTGTGCTGTGGGGTCAGTGGAAACTGGACTACCAGTCAGCTTCACCCTAACGATGCAGTTTGAGATGGGTTGCTCAAATTACCTGACCAACACTGCAGGTGCTGTATCTCTCAGGCCCGGGTTTACGCCGGGATATATTATGATAGTAACAGAGTACACCTGTCAAGTAGTCCCCCAAAGCATATCACTTTCCCCAGCAGCACATTTCGTCACCTCTTTTCATTTACTCATGCATTAAAAAAAAAAAATTGCCTCTGATTCGGTGGGCCCGGTTTTCTCTGGGGCCATGGTGGGGCCCCAGATTCGGGTTTGCCCTACACTTTTGTGCCGTGGTGATTTTTGTCAAAGCTTTGGGTTTGAGGTTCGCGGGGGACGGGCGTTTGAGGGGCGTTGTTGTGGTTTCCACTGGGTGGGCAACTCACCAGTCTGGCTCCCGACTTTACTAATACTGCAAGTAGGGGGGTTTGTAGGGGGTGTCCTGCGTAGTTAGCCCGAACAGGCACCACTGAACAAAACCCCCAAAATGACCCACAGATGCAGGGCCCCTCTGGCTGGTGGCCCCACGGCGGCCTGATAGTGATGGGCTCCCTGTGGACTTCCGACCCTGAGGATGAGACATAACAAATCTGGGTGTGGTTGTGCCGGGGAGATTGGAATGAGCGGCGTGGGAACAGTAGGACGGGGGTCGTCAGGACATGAGGCAGCAAAAAACCCCCCAAAAAACCCAAAAAAAACCCCATTTTGTTTTACCATATCATTGGACTTTAGGAAGACACGTGCATTTGGTTTTACATGTTCTTACCATATCTCAAGATCATTGGATTTTTTTTTTAAGGATTGTACATTTTCTTACCAAATCTTACGACCATTGGAGTCTGGATGGTCAGGATATGATGTATCCCCAGTATTATTGTCTTCTACTGCCAAATGACATTATGGACATTGAGGTTCTTTCAGTCCTGCTTTCCACTCTCATTGGCTAACTATAAATAGAGGTGACCTTCACTTGTTTATGAGTTAAAGTGCTTATGTTACGTTCCACTGCTTCTGTGTAATATGCCTTCCACACAAACCGCCATTGCTATAAGCTGCTTAACAATTGCAGCAACTTGGTCTATGCACTGGCAGCCAGGTTAAACCCTCACAAACACTCAGGCTCGCAGGTGTGCGCGCGCCTACACACACACATACACACACACACACACATACACACACAGACACAGGCGCGTGCACACACACACACACACATACACACACACACACACACACACACACACACACACACCACACACACACACACACACACACTTATTGTATATCATTTTAAGTCAAGGCAGATTTCTTGTGAAATTCGGGCTGCTCTCGCTCTCTCTCTCTCTCTCTCTCTCTCTCTCTCTACTCTCTCTCTCTCTCTCTCTCTCTCTCTCTCTCTCTCTCTCTCTCTCTCTCTCTCTCTTCTCTCTCTCTCTCTCTCCTCTCTCTCTCTCTCTGGGGAGAGCGGGATGTCACAGGCTCTCTCCCCGGGGAGAGTGGTAGAGCAGCAGCACCATCCACTACTTTTTTAACTCCTGTCTGCAATCGCATTTGTTTTGTTTTCCCAATCAGAGTGGCGGCTTTCTTTCTACAGAATTTTGCCATGGACAACTCTCTCTTGATGCCGTGAGTTCTTTTTACGTGCGTTAAATAATTATGTGTGACACACGGGACCTCGGTTTATTCTCTCATCCGAAAGACTAGCACCGAGACCACCACCACTCATAAGGGATGGGGTGGGGGGGGGGGGGGGGTTTCATGTCTAAACAGGGATCAAACTACCATACACTTCGAACCAGGATATCCCTTTATAGGCAGGAACGTTACCTCTAGACCACCGATCTACACACACACACACACACACACACACACACACACACACACACACACACACGCACGCACGCACGCACGCACGCACGCACGCACGCACGCACGCACGCACGCACGCACGCACACACACACACACCTCGCTTGCTTGCTTGCTTGCTTGCTTGCTTGTTCACTCGCTCTTTGCCCAATTCAGTTCCCTCATGTATTGCAAGTTAAATATCTTTGAGCAACTGAAAAAGATTGATGGATGGATGAATCAAGAGTGTTTTTATTTTTATTTTTATTTATTTTTTAATTTTTATTTTATTCTTTTATATCGAGGATAATGGAATAAGCGCTCATGTGCTTTTTTACATCCAGTCCCCGTGTGTATGCGGTTTTGTAAATTCTGTCATGTGTTCCCACCGGCACACAGTGGCCTACTCTTACGAAAAGCGGAACAGGATTTAACGTGTGCGCAAGATGTTCTGCGTGCGTTCGCACACGGAGCCTCGGTTTATAGTCTCATCCGAAGGACTTTTGGGGAGTGTGGAGTCAGCACTGATGTTAACTCCAGGGGAAAAATATCCCCTTGAACGGGAATCGAACCCGGGTCGTCAGATTGCGAGCGCAATGTTCTAACCACTAGGCTATCCTGTCCCCCTTGTGTGTGTGTGTGTGTGTGAGTGTGTGTGTGTGTGTGTGTGTGTGCGTGCGTGCGTGCGTGCGTGCGTGCGCGTGCGCGCCCAAACAAATAATTTAATTCGTCCAAGAACGCCACAGCAACACTCGAAATGTCAACAAAAGTAAAAACGATAAACAATAATGATATTGAGGCAATGATAATGTGGGAGGGTTGGGCTGTTGTTGAACAACTTCATGCTTAAGAAATAAGATCTCCGTAAGTTAATCGCAAAATATTTCAAGGTTAAGCTCTCTCTCTCTCTCTCTCTCTCTCTCTCTCTCTCTCTCTCTCTCTCTCTCTCTCTCTCTCTCTCTCTCTCTCTCTCTCTCTCTCTCTCTCTCTCTCTCTCTCTCTCTCTCTCTCTCTCTCTCTCTCTCTCCTCTCTCTCTCTCTCTGCATTTAGTTTGTTTGTTTGGGAAGGTCTATTACGTAGCAATAAAAGAAAGAATAAAACACAACAATGAGAGCTAGGCTAAGGTCAAAAAGAACTAAACAGCCTCAATTTCTCATTTACTCTCTCTCTCCTCTCCTCCTCCTCCTGCCCTTGCTTCCCCCCCCCCCCCCTCCCTCTCTCTCTCTCTCTCTCTCCCTGCCCGCGAAGCGAGATTAATCTAACACTAAAACAGCTGCAGCAGCAACAACAACATCAGCAACATCAACAACAACAGCAACAGCAATAGCATCAGTCATCGATGCCAGGTGAGCGCGTTTCACGTGCTGTGATGGTGGCGGAGTCGGCGGCGCTCTTTTTTTTTTTCAAGATCAAGCGTGTGGGCACAATTCATCACAATTCAGCCCTGCTGCTGCTGCTGCTGCTGCTGCTGACGCCATAGAGCTGTACGTACTTGTATAAGACAGGAAGGGGAGGGAGGTCACAGAGCTAATTATGGAAGGGAGGGGGTCAGTGAACGAGCGTTGTTCTATCCAGGACCAAATAATGGATCGATGGCTAGGCTAGCTTCTTCTTCTTCTTCCTCAGCGGACATCTGTACCTAGCCTCGTGAATGTTATGTGTACGTGGCGCTAATAGATACTGTGACTGATCTTGTACTACAGAGATACACACACGCACGCACACACACACACACACACACACACACACACACACACACACACACACACACACACACACACACACACACACACACACACACACACACACACAGGCTTACCTCCCCCTATCCACCTACCGCTGATGTCTTCCCTCTTCCCTCCCACCCCGCCCGCCACCCCCACCTCACCAAGATTGATTTTGATTTTAGTTTTGGTTTTGTGTTGTGTTGTGTTGTGTGGGTTCAATGTTAGATGGGATTGATTGTTGGATATCATTAGAAACAGGAGAAGAAGAAGAAGAAGAAAACTTGAGAAAAGACAGGTTTGCTTTATTCACACCAAGGTCAAACAATGTGTCGGTGTTACCAAAGAAGACGTTAGGGTTTGTGTGTGTGTGTGTGTGTGTGTGTGTGTGTGTGTGTGTGTGTGTGTGTGTGTGTGTGTGTGTGTGTGTGTGTGTGGGGTGGGTGGGGGTGTAAGTGTGTGTAAGTGTGTGTGTGTGTGGTGTGTGTGTGTGTGTGTGTGTGTGTGTGTGTGTGGGGGGGTGTGTGTAAGTGTGTGTAGTGTGGTGTGTGTGTTGTGTGTGGTGTGGGTGTGGTGTGTGGTTGGTGTGTGGGGTGTTGTTGTGTGTGTGTGTGTGTGTGTGGTGTGTGGTGGGTGTGTGTGTGTGTGTGTGTTTGTTTGTGGTTGTGTGTGTGTTGTTTTGTGTGTGTTGTTATTGTGCTGTGTATGGGGTGGTGGTGTGTTGTGAATTCATATCTTCACTTTGCGTGGTATTTAGTAGTGTAAGTGTTTTTTTTCTTTTTTTTGGTGTATTCCTTTCTTTCGTTTCTTATTTCATGCCTTGTATGTGTGGGATGGGTGGGATTGTTTTTCCCCACATATGAACAAATTAGCAATACTTTAAAACGTTGTTCCGCTTTTGGGAAGTGTTATTTATTCTATTCTTTTTTATATCGAGGATAATGGAATAGCAATTATGTGTTATTTTTTTAAATCCAGTACCCGTGTGATGCTGTGTTTTGTAAATATGCACATTGCTGTTCCAACCGGCACACAATGGCTACTCTGACGAAAATTGAACAGGATTTAACGTGTGCGCAAGATGTTCTGTGTGGTTCGCACAAACGGCTCGGTTAATGTCTCATTTTCCGAAGAGTAAGTATTGTGTCGTAGTTATCAATACGATGAGAATAATTACATAACTGCATTACACACCGGGACTGGATGTTGTTGTTTTTAAAAAAAGCACATGAGTGCTTATTCCTTTATCCTCGAAATAAAAGCATTGAATGAATGAATAATACTAGGAATTATATGGCTACCAGTATGTGTGGTCAAGTTGTGGTCAAAACTACGATCTAACATTTCCAATTATAAAACAACAATGTACTTATTTATTTATTTATTTTATTTTATTCTTTTATATTGAGGATAATATAAGCACTTACGTGCTTTTTTACACCCAGTCCCCGTGTCTATGCGGTTTTGTAAATTCTGTCATCTGTTCCCACTGAGTTTATTAGGTACTCAGTTGTTAGCAGTAGCAGGACTGGACCAAGCCCTCACCCCACTACCATAGTACAAGAACATCACAGATGTTTTTGACCTTGCAAAAGAAGGGGCCTGCCTGTCTTACAGGGCACTGAGTCAGGATGGATAAGAAGGACAGACAGGGAGAAGATGTGGAGGGGGGAACAGCATCTCATCAAGGCTAGGAGGAGGTGTATCAGGAATGACAAGGACAGACCTCTCGTCAATTGATGCACTGTCATTGGCGGTGCTGGAGGTCGATTGCTGTTACTGTCAAAGACACGCCTCAAACCAATTCTGATGGTGTCACCACTGTGATAGTGGTGTACAACTGTGATAGTGGTGTCCAACTGTGATAGTGGTGTCACAACAACTTGACAGTGGTGTCACAACTCTTGAAGGGTGTCACAACTCTTAAAGGGGTGTCACAACTCTGACAGTGATCACACACAACTCTGATAGTGGTGTCACACTCTGATAGTGGTGTCACACAACTCTGACAGTGATCACACACAACTCTGATAGTGGTGTCACACTCTGATAGTGGTGTCACACTCTGATAGTGGTGTCACACAACTCTGACAGTGATCACACACAACTCTGATAGTGGTGTCACACTCTGATAGTGGTGTCACACTCTGATAGTGGTGTCACACACAACTCTGACAGTGGTCACACACAACTCAGACAGTGGTGTCACACACAACTCTGACAGTGGTGTCACAACTCTGATAGTGGTGTCACATTGACTGATGTCAACTCTGACAGTGTACAATTCGACATGTCACTCTGACAGTGGTGTCACACACAACTCTGACAGTGGTCACATCTCTGACAGATGTCAACACAACTCTGACAGTGGTGTCACAACTCTGACAGTGGTGTCACACACAACTCTGACAGTGGTGTCACATCTCTGACAGTGGTGTCACATCTCTGACAGTGGTGTCACACACAACTCTGACAGTGGTCACATCTCTGACAGTGGTGTCACACACAACTCTGACAGTGGTCACATCTCTGACAGTGGTGTCACATCTCTGACAATGGTGTCACACACAACTCTGACAGTGGTCACATCTCTGACAGTGGTGTCACACACAACTCTGACAGTGGTCACATCTCTGACAGTGGTGTCACATCTCTGACAATGGTGTCACACACAACTCTGACAGTGGTGTCACACACAACTCTGACAGTGGTGTCACACACAACTCTGACAGTGGTCACACACAATTCGACAGTGGTGTCACACACAACTCTGACAGTGGTGTCACAACTCTGACAGTGGTGTCACACAACTCTGACAGTGGTCACACATAACTCTGACAGTGGTGTCACACACAACTCTGACAGTGGTCACACATAACTCTGACAGTGGTGTCACACACAACTCTGACAGTGGTGTCACACACAACTCTGACAGTGGTGTCACACACAACTCTGACAGTGGTGTCACACACAACTCTGACAGTGGTGTCACACACAACTCTGACAGTGGTGTCACACACAACTCTGACAGTGGTGTCACACACAACTCTGACAGTGGTGTCACAGGCAACTCTGACAGTGGTGTGACACACAACTCTGACAGTGGTGTCACACAACTCTGACAGTGGTCACACATAACTCTGACAGTGGTGTCACACACAACTCTGACAGTGGTCACACATAACTCTGACAGTGGTGTCACACACAACTCTGACAGTGGTGTCACACACAACTCTGACAGTGGTCACACACAACTCTGACAGTGGTGTCACACACAACTCTGACAGTGGTGTCACACACAACTCTGACAGTGGTGTCACACACAACTCTGACAGTGGTGTCACACACAACTCTGACAGTGGTGTCACACACAACTCTGACAGTGGTCACATCTCTGACAGTAGTGTCACACACAACTCTGACAGTGGTCACATCTCTGACAGTGGTGTGACATCTCTGACAATGGTGTCACACACAACTCTGACAGTGGTCACATCTCTGACAGTGGTGTCACACACAACTCTGACAGTGGTCACATCTCTGACAGTGGTGTCACACACAACTCTGACAGTGGTGTCACACACAAATCTGACAGTGGTGTAACACACAACTCTGACAGTGGTGTCACACACAACTCTGACAGTGGTCACACACAATTCCGACAGTGGTGTCACACACAACTCTGACAGTGGTGTCACAACTCTGACAGTGGTGTTACACACAACTTGACAGTAGTGTCACACACAACTCTGACAGTAGTGTCACACAACTCTGACAGTGGTCACATGTAACTCTGACAGTGGTGTCACACACAACTCTGACAGTGGTGTCACACACAACTCTGACAGTGGTGTCACACACAGCTCTGACAGTGGTCACACACAACTCTGACAGTGGTGTCACACACAACTCTGACAGTGGTGTCACACACAACTCTGACAGTGGTGTCACACACAACTCTGACAGTGGTGTCACAGGCAACTCTGACAGTGGTGTGACACACAACTCGACAGTGGTGTCACACAACTCTGACAGTGGTCACACATAACTCTGACAGTGGTGTCACACACAACTCTGACAGTGGTCACACATAACTCTGACAGTGGTGTCACACACAACTCTGACAGTGGTGTCACACACAACTCTGACAGTGGTCACACACAACTCTGACAGTGGTGTCACACACAACTCTGACAGTGGTGTCACACACAACTCTGACAGTGGTGTCACACACAACTCTGACAGTGGTGTCACACACAACTCTGACAGTGGTGTCACAGGCAACTCTGACAGTGGTGTGACACACAACTCTGACAGTGGTGTCACACAACTCTGACAGTGGTCACACATAACTCTGACAGTGGTGTCACACACAACTCTGACAGTGGTCACACACAACTCTGACAGTGGTGTCACACACAACTCTGACAGTGGTGTCACACACAACTTACAGTGTGTCACACACAACTCTGACAGTGTGTCACACACTAACTTGACAGTGGTGTCACAGGCAACTCTGACAGTGGTGTGAACACAACCATGACAGTGGTGTCACACAACTCTACAGTGGTCACACGATAACCTGACAGTGGTGTCAACATAACTCTGACAGTGGTGTCACACACACTCGACAGTGGTGTTACACACAACTCTGACATGTTGTCACATACAGTCTCTGGCAGGTGTCACACACAACTCTGACAGTGGTGTCACACACAACTCTGACAGTGGTGTCACAACAACTTGCGTGTGTCACACACAACTCTGACAGTGGTGTCATACACAACTCTGACAGTGGTGTCACACACAACTCTGACAGTGGTGTCACACTCTTACAGTGGTCACAAACAACTTTGACAGTGGTCACACACAACTCTGACAGTAGTGTCACAACTCTGACATTGGTCACACACAAATCTTACAGTGGTGTCACACCCACAACTCTGACAGTGATTTCACACACACAACTCTGACAGTGGTGTCACACACAACTCTGACAGTGGTGTCACACACAACTCTGACAATGGTGTCACATCTCCGACAGTGGTGTTCTATCTATGACAGTGGTGTCACAACTCTATTATTGGTGTCACACACCTCTGCCAGTGGCGACAACAGACTTCCAGGCTTCCCCTTCCCAACAGTCCCAGACTCTGTACCTCCGGATTATATGGGGTCATCTCTGTATACACCAGTGTATGTGTGAATAAAATGTCTTCTTTGAACTTGAAGGACAACTCCTTATTTACTGTTGTTTCGCTCTCAGTAGTGGTTTGATATCGGTTATTGTGAAACATTGGATGGAGGCATGAACTTTTAATTTTGTAGTTAAATTGCTTGTACTTAACAGATATCCTATTTTCCTCCTTTCTTCACGATTCTTTTGTAGTCTGGGGTTTAAAATCTTTTTGTTAAAAAGAGGATAACAATAACGAAAATTTCTTTTCTGAGTGTAATAGATTAAAATACGATGACTTTTTTTTCATCCAGCCATCCCTGCCCCCACCCCACTCCCCAAAAAGCAACAGACTGACATCTCAGGACAGCCTTGTTATATTTATTTTAAATCAAAGAATGCAATAATTAAGAGTACACAATCAGTATATTGTTTGTTTTGTCAAAAAAAAAAATTTTGTTTGTATTTCTCCTCCTCCTCCTCCTCCTCCTCCTCCTCCTCTCCTCCTTCTTCTTCTTCTTCTTCTTCTTCTTCTTCTTCTCTTCTTCTTCTTCTTCTTCTTCTCCTTTCTTCTTCTCCTCCTCCTCCTCCTCCTTTCTTCTTCTTCTTCTTCTTCTTCTTCTTCTTCTTCTTCTTCTTCTTCTTCTTCTTCTTCTTCTTCTTCGCAATTCTTCGCAATTCTTCGCAATTTTCTTCTTCGCAATTCTTCGAACTCTTCTTCTTCTTTTTCTTCTTCGCAATTTTCTTCTTCGCAATTTTCTTCTTCTTTTCTTCTTCTTCTTCTTTCTTCTTCTTCTTCTTCTTCTTCTTTTCTTCGTTTCTTCTTCTTCTTCTTCTTCTTCTTCTTCTATTCTTCTTCTTCTTCTTTCTTCTTCTTCTTCTTCTTCGCAATTCTTCTTTCTTCGCAATTCTTCACAATTCTTCGCAATTTTCTTCTTCGCAATTCTTCGCAACTTCTTCTTCTTTTTCTTCTTCTTCTTCTTCTTCTTGTTCTTCTTCTTCTTCTTCTTCTTCTTCTTTTCGGTTCTTCTTCTTCTTCTTCTTTTCTTCTTCTTTCCTCTTCTTCTTCTTCTTCTTTTTCTCATCCTCTTCCTCTCCCCTCCTCCTCTTTCTTCTTCTTTTCTATTTTCTTTCTTCTTCTTCTTCTTCTTCTTCTTCTTCTTCTTCAAGGAAACAGCGTGGACAGCATTTTGCCCGTGCTGCTGTGGACAAAACTGAGGTAGGAAGACAAACAGCCCGATGTGTGTATGGAGCCATCCCCCATTGCCGTACAGAAGAGAAGACTGGAAACTGTTGGCTGCATACTGTAAATAAGCAGCTTGTGTGAAAAGGGGATTGAGGTCGATCGATCCTTGGAAGGGGTATGGCAAGGGAAGGGGGGAGGGGGAGGGGGAGAAGGTAGATGTAGCAGTAGATGTGTGTAATCATAATTAGTCTCTCTCTATATATATACATATTGTGTACTATTTTTGCTACGTGTTGAACGCCCCATCCTATAATCATGGGAGAGCGTGTTTCTGAATTTTAGTGTCTGATTTGATGAAGGTCATAGCCTTTATGCGGTGAGGCGCAATTTTTTTTAAAGAGAGAGAGAAGAGAGAGAGGAGAGAGAGAGAGAGAGAAGGAGAGAGAGAGAGAGAACCGGGTAGTCTTACAGATGGATTGAATGCATGCTGGTTAAATTACTGTGTAGTATTTATAAGACATGGTAACCCTGAAGTCGGAATACGGCTACCTAAATGATAAAGGGGGAAGGGGTGGGGGGAGGGGAGCCTGTCGCATACACAAAAATCTTCTCCATTGGTGAAAAAACCTCGAAGTTCAATCCGAGGAACGAAAAAGAAAGAAGAAAAAACATGGTGAAAAGATCACGATAATTTATTTTTCAAAACGAGTAGTATCAGCAGCAGCAGCAGCAGCAGCAGCGCAGCAGCAGCAGCAGCAGCAGCAGCAGCAGTAGTAGTATAGTAGTAGTTTATCATCATATCATATATAACATCACGGCACCATTATCAGTTCCATCTTTCAGTTATTACCCCTGATAAAAGGTAAAGGTGTCCCATAATCAATGTGGTGGTTCGGTAGGCAAGGCATTAGAGACCTCAGCTTCTTCAGGGGTCAGGGGTGCATCTTGAGGGTGGTATGGTATTCATACCCATAGATCCCCCCCCTCTCTCTCTCCTGTACCCCCCCCCCCCCTCCCTGTCCCTAAAAAGGAGCAGGTACCCATTCACAGCTGAGTGGAAATGGAGACAGTCATCATTATTAACCATCACACCCAGTGGTGTGTAGGGCAGCAACAAAGCGCTTCCACTCCTGTCTGTCCTGGGCCAACCTAGTCACTGATCCCCAAGAGTGCTGCATGGCCTTCATCTCACTTTCTACAGTTCTTCTCCACGTTGCTTTTGGTCTTCCTTTCTTTCTCCTTCCTTCTGGGGTCCTGTGCAATGCTGTTCTTGTGACTGACTGTGGGTCTCTTCGGAGGATGTGCCCAATCCACTTCCACCGTCGTCTGGTGATGATGGAGACAGTGCCGAAGTCAAAGCGCACAAACGGTCACCCATCTGCCAGGTGACCATGCTCAATGCTGCTTAACCTTGACTTGAGAAGAGCTAGTACTCTGACCTCTGAGCAGTCCTGTCCCCTTTCAGTCAGTAGTCTATGAGAAACCGAAACGAAACAATTCTCATTTTGTTTATACCATTTTTTTTAGCTGTTCAAAAATTAGTATGAAAGGTAAAGGTGTGTCCTATAACCTATGTGGTCGTAGGGGAGTGAGGCATCAGAGACCTCACTTCTCTAGGGCCAGCATATTGAGGACGGCGCCCCTCTCCTCTCCCTCGCTGCTTTGCCTTCCCTGACCCTGAAGAGGCAGGTACCCATTTACAGCTGAGTGAACTGGGAGACTGTACTGAAGCCAAGGCGCACAAACGGTCACCCATCCAAGTGGTAACCACGCTCGATGCTGCTTAACTCTTAGCTGGGGAAAGCAAGTGCTCTGACCACTGAGCTATCCCGTCCTCAATTAGTATTTTTAGTCCAAAACCTGCCTGGACATTATGTAGGTAGATAATGCACTAAAAGAAAAGAAATAAAAGGAGTCATTTTTTTTCTTTCTCTTTCTCTTTCTTTGGTTTTGTTTTGGTGCCAATGTGGAGGTTATTGACCCAGCCTACATTTTCTATCACAAATCATTTTCTGTTCTCTCTCTCTCTCTCAAACACACATACACACAAAAGCGCGCGCACGCACGCACGCACACAGGCGTGCACACACATACACACACTCACACGCGGGAGGGAGTTTGTTTCGTTGGTTGATCGGTGTTGTTTTTCTTTTTGTTTTCTTGTTGTGTTTTGTTGTTGTTGTGTTGTTGTTGTTGGGGTGTTTTTTTGGGGGGTGGGGGGTGTTGACGTTGTTAGTTTGTTGTTGTTTCTTTGCTTTTACTGTCGTCATCTTCGTTAAAAACTATTTTCATAACAATGAAATAAGCTGTTACTGGTCATCTGCACTTGTTTTCATCCAGTCCTATTCTCTCTCTCTCTCTCTCTCTCTCTCTCTCTCTCTCTCTCTCTCTCTCTCTCTCTCTCTCTCTCTCTCTCACTCTCTCTCTCTTTCTTTCTTTTTCTGACTGTAGTTATTAAAATAATATTTTGTTGTTGTGAGTTTTCTCTTCCCCCCCCCCCTTTCACTAAAATACTAAGCATTCGGCAACCTTTTGTGAATAAATCTTTCGAGTTCGAATTCTCTCTCTCTCTCTCTCTCTCTCTCTCTCTCTCTCTCTCTCTCTCTCTTCTCTCTCTCTCTCTCTCTCTATCTCTATCTATCTATCTATCTATCTATCTATCTATCTATCTATCTCTCATATGTTTCCGATTGCCTCAGCCCATGCTCAGCCTTCTTATTCATTTCTTTAGTCCTCCCCGCAGTCGCAATGCAGCTACCTTCATGGTGGGCCAAAAAAACCAAAAACCACCGGTCGTGTTCGTAAAATCTCACCATTGGTAAACCTTGGAGCTCTAGCCGAGGAAAGAAAAAGAAGATGAAAAAAACAATCCAACCCCAAAGCGCTTGCATTCATAATCAACAACCGTTCACAAAAGATTAACAAATTTGGAATCACACACACACCACACACACACACACACACACACACACACACACACACACACACACACACACACACACACACACACACGACAATAGTGGTTAGAACATTGCCTCGCAATCTGACGACTCGGGTTCGATTCCCGTTCAAGGGGGATATTTTCCCCTGGAGTTAACTAACATCAGTGCAGACTCCACTCTCCCCCAAAGTCCTTCGGATGAGACTATAAACCGAGGCCCCATGTGCAAACGCACGCAGAACATCTTGCGCACACGTTAAATCCTGTTCCGCTTTTCGTTAGAGTAGGCCATCGTGTGCCGGTGGGAACAGATGACAGAATTTACAAAACTGCAAACACACGGGGATTGGATATAAAAAAGCACATAAGTGCTTATTCCATTATCCTCGATATAAAAAAATAAATAAATAAAAGAATAAATAAATAAACACACACACACACTTTTCTATAGTCTCAAAAAAAACAACCCAACCCACACACTCAAACAACCCAGCAGCAACAATAACAAAAGCCACGGAGAATGTTCTTGTTTACAGAATATTCGTTCAAGGCTGCTGCTGCTGCTGCTGCTGCTTATATCCATCCAAGCTGACCACTGCAATTTGAGCCAGCTCAAGTTATCCATCCTTCTACCTGCCTGCCTGCCTGCCTGCCTGCATCACTGACTGGTCAAGGTGGTCAAAACCCAGGTAGGCAATTTCCAGGTGTGCCCACCCCCTGACTTCAGTACATAATATCATGACTTTCTTGACCTTGGTCACTGTAATGAAGAATGGTGTAGTGGTTTTTTTTGTCTTTTTTAAACCAAAACAAAAACATTTTCTCTGTGACAAACTATGAGAATGGCGCAGTATAATGTTTTATCTCTGTGACAAACTATGAGAATGGCGCAGTATAATGTTTTATCTCTGTGACAAACTATGAGAATGGCGCAGTATAATTATTTTTTCTGACAAACTATGAGAATGGCCCAGTATAATGTTTTATCTCTGTGATAAACTATGAGAATGGCGCAGTATAATGTTTTATCTCTGTGACAAACTATGAGAATGGCGCGGTATAATTATTTTCTCTGACAAACTATGAGAATGGCGCAGTATAATTATTTTTTCTGACAAACTATGAGAATGGCGCAGTATAATGTTTTATCTCTGTGACAAACTATGAGAATGGCGCAGTATAATTATTTTCTCTGACAAACTATGAGAATGGCGCAGTATAATTATTTTTTCTGACAAACTATGAGAATGGCGCAGTATAATGTTTTATCTCTGTGACAAACTATGACAATGGCGCGTATAATTATTTTCTCTGACAAACTATGAGAATGGCGCAGTATAATTATTTTTTCTGACAAACTATGACAATGGCGCAGTAT
>CM054140.1:22456499-22488999 GCA_028751875.1 Rapana venosa
AGCTGATCTTCCTTCCATCTGCGCTGATTTCAAGTTCAAGTTCGCTGATTTCAAGTTCAAGTTTGCTGATTTCAAGTTCAAGTTTGCTGATTTCAAGTTCAAGTTCGTGCTATTCAGTGGTGGGTCACCCCAATCCACTCCACTAGACCACTTGGGATAATCAGCGAATCATGATACAGTAAGTGGTGTGTGGCTTTTCTCTTATGATTTTATGGATTCATTTCGAAGATAATGGTATAAGCACTGGTGTGTTTGGGTTTCTTTTTATATCTAGTCCCCGTGTGTATGCGATTTTGTGAATTTTCGTCACGAATCAGTTCCCTCTGGCATACATTGGGCCTATTCTTCCAAAAAGCTGAATGTTTTAATGTGTTGCACAAGATCGATCGATCGATCGATTCTCTCTCTCTCTCTCTCTCTCCTCTCTCTCTCTCTCTCTGGTCTCTCTGGTTTTTATGGATGATTGATTATATTGATAATTATACTGCCCCAGTGTTTTGTCAGAGCCGTGTTCGGTATTATGTCATATGATTAGATGCTGTAGCGTGCAGATTCAGTGTCTCCTACTGGTTCGTTGAACGTTATCATCCATACCATCGGCCGTAAGATTAGGGGATTCTGTAGGCCCTATCCGATCTAATCTTGTTGTTTATTATAGCTCCTGCCGACCACAGACTGACAGAGGTCACAATTCGGGCTGTGTAAGACTTGAAATCACAGATCAAAACTAACTATATAACGGATTAAACAGGGTAGTATATATAAAAATAATTATGGGCTACAGTACGTGCTATTATGTATACATGTGAATATAGGCCTACACTCCGAACTTCCGATTTTTCGTAAGGAAACAAAAAAGGAAAAACAAAGTGGTGTGTTATTCATAAAGTGGACTCTGTTCATGGTCATGAATACAATGTCATTGTTGTGGGAGGGCGAGAGCGAGGGGGGAGGGGAGGCCAGCGATTGGTGTGTCCTGACACCTGTCCGATCACCAATATTTAGAGGTCTTAGAGATAATAATTCTCGTTAGCGTTTCATGCATTCATTTTTTAAAATGTAATTCATTATTATATACCACTTTAAGTAAGTTACGGCAGATTTCTCTGTGAGTGAGCCATTTTGCCGTCAAACCAAAATGGAAAAGAAAGTAAACAAACCAACAAAACCAAACACTTGCCTCGCAAGTCTCGCCCAGCACCCTTTAGAAACGCTTAGTGCAAAACAAACATATACAAACGGTCAAAAACTTTTTTTTTCTCTTTTAGTTGGCCCAAACTTATTTTTCTTGGGGACAGGGTGTGTGCAGGCACAAAGTACAGGTGTTCCATGTCTGCCCCCTGTGCCTGTCTAGGTTGTATAAGCCCTTTGATGCCTTACTTCATCTGGATGTGAGAGTGGAAGGTGGGGTAGGGTGGTGGAGTGGGGGATTACAGTCAATAGCTAGCTAAGTCAATGGGGGAGGTGGGTGCCGATAGTGGTGGTGGTGGTGATTACGGTGAATAGTACAAGACCGAAGTGAGTGTAGGTAGGTGGTGGTGGTGGTGGTGGTGGTGTAAGAGTTTGAAAAGTAGAGTCACCTCTTTTGGCTGCTATGTGGCCTAGTGAGAAAGATTGCGTAAGCGTGTGCCTGCTCGGAGTGGAGTGTCCGGTAGGGTGACAAACAATGGAACTGAGGACAGCTCTACACATTATGACAGGCTACATACATGCAGTACACATAGCAGTACACAGCGCCGTGACACCCCACAGCCGTGTAGGCCTGGCCCTGACTTCGATTAGGCTACATGACTGGTCTATAGTGGTGACGGCACTTGCCGTATCGCCTGGCACATGTGAAGGGCGCAGTTGTTGAGTTATAACTTGTATTATATTAGGACTAGAATGCTGAGCTGGCTTGTATCATGATTTAATTCGGGACAATGGGAGAGTTAGTGATGGTGGTCGTGGTAGTGGTGGTGTGTTAATTTTAACGACCTTCTACTAAACAGGGTATTATGAAGAGAGAGAGAGAGAGAGAGAGAGAGAGAGAGAGAGAGAGAGAGAGAGAGAGAGACAATGACAAGTTCTTGTATTTCGAGGATAATGAATAAGCACTCATGTGCTTTTTTACATCTAGTCCCCGCCCATTGGGTACATCTTAATAATAACCCAATACTTATAGTCTAAGAGAGAGAGAGAGAGAGAGAGAGAGTGTGTGTGTGTGTGAGTGTGAGAGAAGAGAGAGAGAGAGAGAGAGGCTGTGTGTGTGTGTGAAATCAAAGTCAAACGTTTACACTAAACTTTCAGCTGGTACATTGAATAAGCAGTGCAATTGCTATTTTTTCATCAACCCATCTTTTTAAAAAATCAAATATATGCATACATAGAGTAAAAAAAAACAACAACCCAAACTTATTTAATAATAAGCCATACAAATCAAACAGGGAAAAAATCGTGTGTGTGTGTGTGTGGACAGTTATGGAATGTTTGTGGCAAGGTACAACTCCAGGCTTATAACAGTCCGTATATTTTGTAAGCAGTGTGTCTATAGTTAAAACAGGGGAGTTCTCCTCACAGATAACCAGGCGTGGCCACATTGTTCCCACTCCATTGCCTTTCAAGTCAGAATCTGGAGTAGAGGTTCAAATGTAGGTTCGAATCCCGCTAGACTATAGCACTATAGTATAGGCCTAAAGTGACTGGTTCAAGGGTGTCTTTCCTTATAAATAGACTGGGCTGGTACGGCATTAGGCTACATGCCTACGTGCCTGGCTGCTTTTTCAGAATAGTACTATTTTTAGGGTGGCCCGAGGAGTTCAAGTGAGAAGTCCCTCAGGGTGAAAACTACTCAAGTCCCATAACTATGTGAACGTTTGCAGATCTTATAGGCCCCTATACACATTAAAAAAAGTAAAATAAAAATGAATTTTTTTTAAAAAGCAGAGCTTAGGCACGCATTATAAAAACAACAACATATCAGCATTTTGTAAAAGAGTAGGCTATTAGTAGTATTATAGCGTGTGGCATGGACGGCAGGAGTATGTAGGCTACTACTAGGCCTATTAGACCCTGGGAAAAGAGCTCTACCCCAGCTCTAGCCTACCCAAACTTCAAGTTGAAGAGACTGCTGTGGCGACTGTAGCCTAACTGTCAGACAGTAAAATTGTGATTTCCAACATGCATTGGGCCCTCCAGGGCACATCAGCACTGAGCAGTGTTAGGCCTAGTGGCCGATTCTTGATGCTGATTGCAGTGTCCCAAACTGTACACACCCACCCACCCACCCCCCACCCCCCACACACACTCAAACACACACACACACACATATCTTTGTATTCCTTTTGAATATAGTAGTTTTCACAAGATTCTAATTCAGTAGCCAAGATTTTGTAACCTGGGTTTGCTGGGATTTTACAGTGAGGTTATAATATAGGCCTTATAAAGACCCTGCCCCCCCCCCCCTTCCTCCACACACACACACACACACACACACACACTCACACACACACACACACACACACACACACGCAGAACATCTTGCGCACACGTTAAATCCTGTTCCGCTTTTCGTAAGAGTAGGCCATTGTGTGCCGGAGGGAACAGATGACAGAATTGACAAAACCGCATACACACGGGGACTGGATGTAAAAAAGCACATGAGTGCTTATTCCATTATCCTCGATATAA
This sequence comes from Rapana venosa, assembly GCA_028751875.1. Lineage (NCBI taxonomy): Eukaryota > Metazoa > Mollusca > Gastropoda > Neogastropoda > Muricidae > Rapana > Rapana venosa. The sequence continues at coordinate 22,460,169 of CM054140.1, forward strand.
AAGAATAAATGAATGAATGAATGAATACACACACATGTAACATGCTTAAGATGTAATCTCTATTCTCAAGCCCAGCAGTGCCTCCCCCCCCCCCCCCCCACCACCCCACCCCACTTCATGTCAGTGATTGGTAGTATAGTACAGAGTTATAGGCCTAAAGCTAGGCTAGGCCTAGCTGACTTGATGTCTTCCCTACTACTAGGCCTAGTAACAAACAGTAGGGGCCTAGGCTAGTAGGCATATAATTGCATAACAACAGTCCAATCTGATAGCCTGGGAAGGACTGGTCAGTAACCATGTACAGTGTGTGTGTGTATACACATGTGTGTGTGTGTGTGCTCAGAAGGGTCCAGACCCCTGTTACTCAAGATACTGCGTAATAGTTAGGACATCAGTCACAGGGTCCCAACTCTTTGTCAGGGGGTGAAAATATGGGCCAGCCACTGAACAAGTTTTAGCTACGCAATCAGCTACCCCTTCCCTCCCCACCAAATCATGACATATCCTCCCCCCCCCCCCCCCCCAACTAACTCTTCCCCCCTTCCAACTAGTATTTATTTCCCCACTACTCACCCTACCCCCTACTCCACCTCCCCCCTCCTCCACCTCCCTCAAACTGACCAATCCCCACCCCACCCACCCTCTCCACCCTAGCTGGTTATCAATTTTCCTTTTTTTTACTGGTTTAATTCAATGATAAAGGATGCAATAATGTAGTATTTCAGTATAATCATTAAGAAATTTGTTCTTAGATAGATGGCTTGATGAAAAAAAGCAAACGCATTGCTTATTCAATGTACCATCTGGAAATAAAAGTTTGACTTGACTTGACTTGACTTGACTTGACCCTCCCCACCACCAGAGAGAATGAGCATATAAAGAGAAATAGCATATAAAGTTGTAGAGGCAGTGTGGAAACGTGGTACAAAAGAGACTGAGAACAGAACAGAGGAGCTGGCTCCCCTATAGTCCAGTTGTTGGGGCGAATTGCATAAACTGAATACTTAACCAGTTCTATTGTGTTGTTGTATAACAACAGTGCGTTGTGTTGTATAGAGTTGGCCACACTTGGCATAAACTGAGTACTTATGTATCAGGTCTATTGTGTTGTATAGCAATAGTGTATAATTTGCATGGTATTGTGTCTTGTATTGTAAGTGTGTAGGATACCACTGTCACTAGTTTCAGTCACAAGCGTGATTTCCATTGAGGCTCCACTGAAAGATTTTTTGGGTAGGCATTTAAGCAAGTGACAAAAAAGCTGTGTTGCAGTTTTTCTTCTCCTTGTCTGCATAATTTATAGACTTGATTCCTCTACATTGCCCCCCCCCCTCCCTCACACACACAGACACACACACAGACACACTCTCACACACACACACAGACACAAACATACACACAAACACACACACACACACACACACACGCACACACACACACACACACACACACACACTGTCCCTCTTACTATGAGAATGCCCTACACCAAGAAATTCGTCGATTCAAGTTTAATGCATATGATGAAAAATGATCTCGAAAGAGTATAACTTCTGTGCAGCCAAGACTAAACACACCACACACGCGCGCGCACACACGCGCACACACGCACACACGCGCTCGCGCGCGCGTGCACACACACACGCGCACCACACATACATACACACACGCCGTGCGCGCGCACACACACAACAGCAGCATAACTTCTGCTGCACAGCCAAGACTAAACACACACACACACACACACACACTAATCGCTAAACTTGAAAGAACCATTAATTTTATGCTTAGCCATAGCAAACGGTAAATAGTAGACCATTAATAAAATTTCGAACAAGTTATTGTCATCAAACATAATTTGATCAGATGGAAACTTAACATTGTGTCTAAGTCACCAAGAGAGCTGGCTGATAGTTTATGGCTATTAGTATTATTTCTGTAGCCAGACTAGGAGTATGTCTATGAGCCCATTAGACAAAAGTGGAAGAGATGAGTTCACTGTATTCATGAGCTCTTAAGTGATTTGATTAAAAGCCCAGTTTGTGTACTTGTGTAAATTTTAAAAACTCCATTTTCGGAAGTATTTGGCTGTGGCAAACCTATATAAATCATGATTGCAAGTTTTGGTTAGGCTTTTTTTTTTTGGGGGGGGGGGGGTGGAATGGGTGGAGGGTTGTTTTACTTTTTTTTTTGGTTGCTTAGTTGTTCGTTGTTGTTGTTTTTTCATTAATTATTTTTTGGCAGTTGCTTTATTATTTTTAATTTTAAAAATAACATAACAAGTATATACATTTTATGATCCAGTGTCACCTGGATCATTGTAAAAATAGAATGCTGCCGAAGACAATAATTCTGGTAAGGACACTGCTGAGGACCATATTTCTGGTAGGGACACTGCTGAGGACAATAATTAGATTTCTGTTAGGGACACTGCTGAGGACAATATTTCTGGTAGGGACGCAAACCACACACTTACACACACACACACTCACACCACACACACACACACACACACACACACACACCTCTCTCCCACACACACACACACACACACGCACGCACGCACGGACCCCCCCCCCCCCCCCCCACACACACACACACGCACGACCCCCCCCCCCCCCCCCCCCCCCCCCCCACACACACACACACACACACACACACTGAGCGCGCAGACAAGAGTCTGAAGGCTAAGCTATCGGGGATCCCATCTCATCTTGAGAACGGAAGACTCGCTTATGTATAATTTTATTTTTAGATGGGGGGGGGGGGGGGGACTTTGACACTGTGTCTAGGATCTATGCCTACACTAGGCCCTATACTATAGCCTTGCACAACACAGCTAGCCTAGACTAGCCCAACCCAGCCTAGCCTAGCTAGCAGTCCACCTGAACTTGAACTTGAACTTGACTGGGCGTGCTTACGTGTTGGAGGCTGATTGATGGTCGCTATGCTGCTTAGTTATGTGACTGTCTATGTCACTTAATAACTTTGGGCCTGCTTTTAGTTCCGTGGTGGAGGACATTCGTTAGTAGCCGACGTTCGCTGAGTAGTACGTGACATACCGACTTCTAGATAACGGTCAACAGATAACGGTCAACAGATAACGTCACTGACCCATTGAGTCTTGTGTGTGTGTGTCTGTGTGTGTGTGTGTGTGTGTGTGTGTGTGTCTTTCTGTCTGTGTCTCTGTCACACCTACCCCCCCCCCCCCCCCTCTCTCTCTCTCTCTCATAGAGAAGGTGGGGTGTTTATCTGTCTATATATCTATATCTATCTATCTATCTATCTATATATATATATATATATATATATAATATATATATATAATATATAAAATATATATATAATATGTGTGTGTGTGTGTGTGTGTGTGTGTGGATGGATGTATGTAATGTGTGTTTTCTTTTGACGCTGTACTTTACAGCAACTGTACTTTACAGCAACTGTACTTTACAGCAACGTGAAAAAAGAGAAATAACACTGTCACAGTGAGGGGGGGGGGGGGGGTGCTTTATCTTTGGGGGTGGGGGCAGGGGAATTGTTTTTGTTGAGACAGGACCCATGTTTTAATCTTTCCTAACCAAGACTCTGTCACTGACCGGAGGAAACATTGCAAAGTTCATCATTTCCATGGTGTCATTCTTAATTGATTCAAAGGAGAGCCCCTGTGATCAAAAGGATACTAGTTAGTACTTCGCAATAAGCGAGAGAGGTAATGATACTAGTTAGTACTTCGCAATAAGCAAGAGACGTAATGATACTAGCTAGTACTTCGCAATGAGCGAGAGAGGTAATGATTCCAGTTAGTACATTGCAATAAGCGAGAGAGGTAATGATACTAGTTAGTACTTCACAATAAGCGAGAGAGGTAATGATACTAGCTAGTACTTCGCAATGAGCGAGAGAGGTAATGATACTAGTTAGCACTTCGCAATAAGCAAGAGAGGTAATGACGGCACTCATGATACCCAAATCGACATTACATCAAACCTGATTTATTTATAATTATAATACCACTTTAAGTCACGGCAGATTTCTCTGCGTGAAATTCGGGCTGCTCTCTCCCATGGGGTGAGCGCGTCGCCACAAGAGCAGCGCCACCCATTATTTTTTAAATATATATTTTGTCTTGTTTCCCTGTCAGAGTGGGGTTTTTTTTCTGCAGAATTTTGCCAGGGACAAACTCTCTTGTTGCCGTGGGGTCTTTTACGTGCGATAAATAATTATGTGTAACACACGGGACCTCAGGTTTATGTCTCATCCGAAAGAGACTAGTACCCAGATTACCACTCATGGTCTAATGGGTTGCACGCGGGGGGAGGGGGGGGATGTTTCGGGCTCAAACGGGATTCGAACCACAGCACACTTCTGACCCGGACTTTACACTTTCTGGCAGGCGCGTTACCTCTAGACCACCGATCCACCAGAGTGAGGACAAAACGTCATTGATTAAAAAGCAGACTGACCAAAGGAGCAAAAACCTTCAAAGGCAAGAAGCAGGTGGCAGTAGTCATTCACTAAATCAATAAAAGCGTAATAAAGTGTACACATTACTTGCTATCGCGCGCGGCCAACGTTGAAGTACAGTGCTATGACCTGTCAGATGCTTTTTTTTTTTTGGAGAAGTGACCCTCGCTTGACATTCCACTGTAGTGTTACGAAAAAGATAAAGCTGACCTTGCCCTTGACCATTGAAAGAGAGAGCGAGAGAGAGAGAGAGAGAGAGAGAGAGAGAAGCTGAAGATATATTAATCTATAACACAGAGAGAGCTGAATAATATATATTAATGTATAACACATATACATACAGACAGACAAACAAGCGAGAGAGAGAGAGAGAGAGAGAGAGAGAGAGAGAGAGAGAGAGAGTTGAATAATATATATTAATCTATAACACATACAGAAAGACAGACAGACAGAGAGAGAGAGCTGAATAATATATATTAATCTATAACACATACAGAAAGAAAGACAGACAGAGAGAGATGAATAATATACTATATTAATATATAACACACACTACATACATACAGAGAGAGAGAGAGGAGAGAGAGAGAGAGAGAGAGAGAGTGCAAGTCACGCCCTCGCGATAGGCCGGGAAGAAAGAGTGAGTGGGTGGGGGAGGGGTGGGTGGAGGGGGGGGGGGGGGGGGGGGGGGGGAGTAGAAGAAAGAAGAAAAGAAGGTGCATTTGTGTAATGTGTCTCGCAGCGGCTGATTGGTTGGTGTTGACCGCTGATCACCATTTTCTTTTTTCTTGTTCTTATTTTTTCTTGTTTGGTCTTGGGTACTGTGCGTGTGCCTGCACTCATGAAGGTACAATTTGGCGCACCTTTTTTTTCTTTTAAAAAAAAATTACAATTCCTTTTACTCTGTATCTTTTATCGCTGTGCGTGCGTGATTCGTCATTCGTCGTTCGTCCGGTCGGTTGTTAAATCCTGTTCCGCTTTTCTTAAGAGTAGGTCATTGTGTACCGGTGGGAACAGATGACAAAATTTACAAAACCGCATACATACGGGGGCTGCATGTAAAAAAAACACCCACATGAGTGCTTATTCCATTATCCTCGATATAAAAGAATAAATAAATAGATAAATAATATAATAGGAATCACTCAAGTGGGCAATTTTAGTGGTAAGGCAGGTCACTGTGATTTTAGTAGATCTGATCAAAAGTTTGTTATTTATCTATTTATTTATTCTTTTATATCGAGGATAATGGAAGAAGCACCCGTGTGCGTTTTACCATCCAGTCCCTGTGTGTATGCGGTTTTGTAAATTTTGTCATCTGTTCCCACCGGTACACAATGGCCTACTCTTTAGAAAAGCGGAACAGGATTTAACATGTGCGCAAGATGTTCTGTGTGCGTTTGCACACGGGGGCCTCGGTTTATAGTCTCATCCGAAGGACTTAAGGGGAGTGTGGAGTCAGCACTGATGTTAACTCCAGGGGAAAATATCCCCTTGAACGGGAATCGAACCCGGGTCGTCAGATTGCGAGCGTGTGTTTGTAAGCATGAACTAAGCTTTACTGAGGGTCGATATTTTGGTTACATTTGGTGTAAAGGGATTCATGAACAGTTTTGTAGACATGAAACCTTTTTCTTGTCAATTTTAAGGTTTTTTCTTACACACACACACACACACACACACACACACACACACACACCACACACACACACACACACGCACGCACGCACTATTGGTAAGGTAATAATGTAGTTAGATATTATTGATGTTGTTTAGTGTTCCTAGATAAATGGCTGAATGGGGAGGAAAAGCAAATGCATTGCTTATTCAATGTATCATCTGAAAAATGAAAAATTGACTTGACATGTCTTGACACCACACGCGCGCGCGCGCGCGCGCGTGCGTGCGTGCGTGCGTGCGTGCGTGCGTGCTTGCGTGTGTGTGTGTGTGTGTGTGTGTGTGTGTGTGTGTGTGTGTGTGTGTGTGTGTGTGTGTGAAACTCGCTCATACACGCACGACTCGCGCAAACGTGTATAGATCACACATAATATTGATTCATAGAGAGAAACCAAACCAAAAAAAACATCGCAAATGCGAATGTACTGCGGCATGGCATGGCAGAAGTATTTGCTGCTACAGGGACGTAATAAAAGCATACATATAGATAAGAAACAACGGTTGTCGCCCATCTGTCACTGTCCACTTTTTCATTTGCCCTTTTATTTTTGTTGTTGTTGTTGTTGGATTTTTTGTGTTGTCTTCTTGGCGTCATGGTGTTCAACCTTTTTCGCGAATACTATCATGTGTACAATAGAAGCTGGTGTGTTTAAAAACCGAACCCCCCCAAAAAAAAGGTTTGACAGTGGTTCTGTGGGGTATGCTTTCAGAACCGTCTCCTACCAGTCTCCACCCATGTCCTCTCTGCCCACCACCACCAGCACCAGCATCTTCTCAGAGGCCGCCGAAGCCTACCGCGCCATGGACTCGCACAGGCCCAAGTCGGAGTCTCCTCCCTTCAGCAGCCACTCCCCGGGGGTGGGGGTGGGCGGGGGACCCGGCTCCAGGGCCTCGCCAGAGGCGCAGATGGAGGTGGCGAGCAGCACGCTGGTGATTAACCTGACTCCAGGCCAGGCCAACACGCTTCCCGAACACCACCACCACCACCACCACCACGGCCACAAAACGGCGGGCGTGCCAGCAGCGGCCGGCGAGTTCCAGAGCAAGCCCCTGGTGCCTCTCCAGACTGGCGCCAACGTCCCCTTCCATCTGCAGCCCGCCTCCACCGCCGCCATCATCACCACTCCCAGCCCCACCCCCACCCCACCCCCACCCCACCCCCACCCACGCCAGCTGCAGCGATTCTGAGACCGCCTCCTCCCAGGACGCGGGCCTCGCCACCTCCTCCACCACCTCCACAGCTGACATGGTGACCGGCACGTTCCGCTTCTCGCTGCCCAAAAACGGCCTGATGTCTGTGACCCAGCCGCGCGCCAAGCGCGAGTTCGTGCCGGACAACAAGAAGGACGAGAGCTACTGGACCAAGCGGCACAAGAACAACGCCTCGGCGCGGATGTCGCGCTACAAGCGCAAGGCCATGCAGAGCTTGCTGGAGCAGAGCGTGGTCAGCCTGCAGAAGGAGAACCACAGCCTCAAGTGCGAGCTGAAGAAGCTGAAGGAGATGTTCGCCGACCAGCTGCCCGAGGACTTCGGCTCTCCGGCGTCCTCCCTTCCTCGGGCCTGACGGCGTCCACGTCCAGCTTGTCCAGCGGCGGGTCGGCTGACCGCTCGAGCAGTTCCTCCCCGAACCTCAGCGCGGACAACGGCAAAGGGTCCTTGTCCTCCTACTCTCAACACTCGTCAGACAGACCGGTGTCCAACTCGGACGAGGAAGTGGAGCAGGGCAGGGAGGGTAGAGCGCGTCTGGACCAGCATCATCATCATCAGCAGCAGGGCCTTTCTCCTTGCAGCAGTCTGATGTGGTGGAGTCGGCCTCGGCGTGTTGTCCTCCCCCGGCCCACAGCAAGAAGACGACGACGACGGCGTACTCCAGCAGCAGCGGTGTCGGCTTCCCCCCCGCGCTCTCTGGCTACAGACCGCCCAGCGAGGTCACCCCTCCGGTGGCGCACAGCTCGTACGGCGGCGCCTTCCCCCCTACACCGCCCCGGGCAACGCGTTCCCTGCTGCCGCTGCCGTCCAGTACCCGGCCATGCAGAGCTGGTGCAACAACGTGAACGCGGACTGGTCCATGTTGAGGAGCAGTGCATCCTCAGCAGCAGCAGCAGCTGCCGCCAGCTTTCCTCCACAGCAACAGCAGCAACAGACGACGATGAACACGTCGTTGTACAGCCAGAGCCACCCGCACAACTACAGCTCCTCGCTCAGCTCTCACAGCCCGGGCCCCTCCAGCAGTCCCAGCGGCATGACCATCAGCGAGGACGACAGCAACTTCAGCGCTGACCTGCGGAAGAGCTCGAGCAGTGACCAGGACGAAGACTCTCAGCACAAGATGCGACGCGTCCCCTTGAAGTGCCGCATCAAGGCCAACATCAAAGATGCAACTTACTTGTAACCCGGGCCAGCTTGCTTTCCTTCCCTACACAGAGAGAGAGAGAGAGAGAGAGGGAGAGGACCTGACCTGTCTGTCTTTCTGTCTGTCTTTCTATCTGTCTGTCTGTAGCCTAGAAGGCGCTTGTTCGGCCTGCTGGGTTTTTTGTGTTTTTTGAACTAAAAGCTATCTTTGAACTGGGATACCAGACGTTTTTTTTAGGGGGGGAGGGGTGCGTAATTAGCCTAGAGAAGCTTTTGAAAGAAACTGAAAACTTGTTCTGCCAGTTGAAGAAGTTCTGTAGCGTTTTTACTATTTTTTGTTGTTGCTCTTAACAAGTGCTATTTTAAAGAAAAGCGCTACTGACTCTCCACTCCTTCAGTGACTGAAGCAGGATGTAGTGAGGTTTCTTGTTATTTTACTAGAGAATTTTTGTAAAAATCGTGTGTGTGTGTGTGTTAAGTTTTGCATTCTGGAACTGTCTGTGCAGACGTGCTATATTCTACACTTGTTTTGTATTGTAGCATGTACCACTTTCAGCCATTGTGACATAAAATAGCTCTTGTCAAATTTGGGCTGCTCTCCCCTGGAAGAACATGGCGCCACTAGTGCAGCAGTTGTTGTTTTTGTTTTTGTTGTTGTTTTTCTTTTTCAATAGAATATTCCTGATTGTCAATCACGCGTTTGCTTCCGTAACCAAGAGGGTGGCGAGTTTTATGTGTAAAATAAGTAAGATATTATGATAGTTATTCAATCAAGTACGTGTCGTGAAGAGTGCAATGGAAGAGTAGGTAGCAAGAGTTTGGGTGACTTAGCTATAGTAACAGCCACGCCCCAAATGTCGTCTGCATCGTTGGTCAGACATTATGGAGCAGTACTGCCAATGTGTTAGGACCGTAGCCTCTGAAGAAGTAGTGCAAGACGTAGCGCAAGAATCGTGGCCCTACTCTTCTCCCCCTCTCTGGAGCCGAAACCTTGGCACCCTGCTCGAGTCAAGTCAAGTCAAGTCAAAAGTACTTGAATCATCCCAAGAAAAGGATTGAAACTATTTTTGACTTGACTTAACTGTAGCAGAGACGTGACTCAAGACTCCATAGCCCTTAAGTCGCTGCTTTCAACCCCAACAGTGCCCTGCTGTACTCTGTAGGGAAATCTGTGGATGTCAAAAGGATGTTTCACAGGGAGATTCAACAGCAAAGCATACTTTTTCAGTGTGTTGACACACACATTAGTTAGTTCGGTTGTTTTTTTCTACACAGATTAGTTTACATTGGTGTACGGTTTCATCATGGATAGTGTGATAGTAGTAAAATGGACGGCAATCATTGTTAAATCTGTTTACAGTGGACGGCAATCATTGTTAAATCTGTTTACAGGAGTTGTTACCTCCTTACCTTTAAGAGAGAGAAAAACAAAAGACACCAAGTCATTTAAGATTAATTTCCTTTTACCGTATTATCTCCCTTACCGCAAAGTTTGCTGATGTGATCTTTTAATAGTAACACGTGTGAGGAGAGACGGTCCCGTTTCATCATCGAAGAGGCGTTTAGGACTAGCTTACTGCACTATTTTTCAAAGGATATTTTGTTCTATGTTTTGTTTGTATTTGTTGCTTGTTGTTGTTTGTTTTGTGGTGTGGGTGTTTTTTTTTAGAGAAAGGCAGAGTTGATTTTTTTTATATTGTTAAGAATCCTGTGTGTGTGAGAGATAAAGAGAGAGAGAGAGAGAGAGAGAGAGAGAGAGAGAGAGAGAGAGAGAGAGAGAGATCAATATCATCCCTGAAAGGAACTTAACCAGGTCATGTAATGTTGTAATCTTGTGGGGTTTTTTAAAAAAAACACCAAGAAGTTACCACCATAAGCTGAGTTGTATCATTTGAAAGACGCAGTAAACGTATGAATGTTGGGTAAGAGCTGAAACGAGTAACAAAATGAATGATTTTAAACAATTATCACAGCTTTCACTCCTTTAAAATTAAGTTTTACACTTAGAGTAGTAGTAAGTAATAGAGCATGCTTTACCACTTATGGACAGAAGATAATCTTTCAAGTCAGCATGTGAGATTAAAGAATTATAACTGTGGAAAACTAGTATTAGTTAGGCTAGTGTTGGAGAGGACTTTAGGATGATGCGTTTCATTGCAGATTTCTTGGACGGAAATACCTTGACTTTTAAGAAACCTTTATCATGTTTTTTTTGCTGTTGTTGTTGTTAGATATTGTGGTTACACTCCTGAAGAATATCTCATCAGGGTTTGGCTTTATTTATTGATAATGCTGGTTATGTTATGTTTTTTTCCTGTATTTTTTTTAATAGGTCAAACCTATGGCCAGTATGGGTGTATGTGAGTGACGTGTTCAACTGACTGAGCTAACCGGGCATTGTGTGTGTGTGCACATACATGTGTGAGTGCGCACATACATGTGTGAGTGCGCATATACATGTGTGAGTGTGCACACACACACATGTGTGTTTGTGTGTGTGTTGTTATTTTCTTTTTGGGTTTTTTCCATGAAATTATTGACTACTTAAGTTTTGAATCCCTTGAACGCGTAGAACAATTTTTCAAAGTGGGACTTATATTTTAACATGCATTTTTTTTTAAAAGTGCAACACAAAGGATCAGAGTCTGTCGAGCATACTCGCTTCTTCTGCAGTCTACAAAATAGCGAAACTGAGAGAAAGAGAGAGAGAGAGAGAGAGAGAGAGAGAGAGAGAGAGAGAGAGAGAAGAGAGAGGAGAGAGAGAGAGAGAGAGCACGCGCCATTTCTTCACGAGGATGTTAAGTTTTTGGCCCTAGTTATGAGTTACATAAAATGCTATGCTGAGTTTCAGCGTTGGGAGTGGTTAGGCGTTAGGCGGTAACACTACAGAGGTTCCACCCCCACCCCCCACCCGGAAAAAAAACCCCAACAACAACAAAACAACAAACAAACCCTAAACTGAACCGTATGTAGCACACAACAACAGTGTCCACAGACTGATTGGTCTCGATGACTATATATGTATTATATGTATGTTTAGAGCGTTTCTGGATTAGCTGAACTCGGATTAGCTGAGCTTTGGTTTGCGCAACAGGCGCTTTTTTATTTTTTTCGTGTCTGTGGGGGTCCTGGTGCAGTTGCTTATAAATAAATATAGAATTGTTGTACTATTTTAGAGGGGGGGGGGTGGGGGGGGGGGGGTTGCCCGAGGAGCTCAAGTGGGATGACTTTGCGACCACAGTCCCTACATCAGAACTGCTCTGCTGAAACTGTAACAATCTCTCATCTCATCTCGTCTGCTGCCCCTCCAGGGTCGTAGGGGGCACTGCAGTGACGAACGTTGCACCAGTTGGCTCTATATGCCGCGGTTGTGGGCAAGTGCCTGGGTTGTGGAGAAAGCTCTTCCCGGTCCATTCAGTGACGTTGTCTGCCCGTTTCTTCTTCTTCGGCCTGCCTCGCTTTCTCTTCTCTTTCCCTGCACTGGTTCCTTGCAGTATGGTCTTTGGAGAGCCCCATCTGATCTTGTCACATGTCCAGACCATATGAGCTTCCTTTTCTTGACTGTGGTCAAGCAGGTCTTCGTTACTGTTTGACTTGTTGGGGTGATGGTTTGTCGGACTTCTTCGTTGGTGATGTGGTCCGTGTATGAAATGCAAGGAGTCTTCTGAGGCATCTCATCTCCAACTATAATGATAGTACAATTTCAAAAACAAGGCTGAACTCGGGGCTTGCGGATGACAAAGTCAAAGTCATTCTTTAGCTAGCTGTGTGACGCGACGCTGTCGTTGTAGGAGTACTTGTCTAAGTAGTAGGCCTTCACAAACGATGGTGACCCAAGGTGTGGTTGTTGCAGCTGTGGGGGTGGGTGAGGGTGGAGGTGCTGCTGCTGTTGTTGTCGTCATTGTCCTTGATGGAGGCTGTGGCTCTTCTTCCTTGGTTGAGAGGTCACACTGTTTTGTATATCCTGGGTATGGCTTGCACTGCAGGGTCAAAAAGACCCAAGTTGGCGGAGGGGGTGGGCGAGGGAGGGGGGGACAGCTGTCTTTGCTGTTGTAAAAGTCTGTGATGGTTCCACCCTGCATTTTCCATTCTTCCCTTTTTTTTATCACTACCCCCCCTCCCCCTCCCCCGCGCCTGCCTTTTGAAAATTGTATTGTTGTCGTTTGGTGCTCCCCATCTTCATTTGTAATTACTCCCACCTTCATCTCTTCATCTGGACGTCATCGACTGTCTCCAATCCCGCTTGTCTTGTAGTCATCACCATAAATCTCTGGACTATGGTTTATTCTTTCCCTTTTGTTTAAGTGCGTGAACTTTTAAACGATCATGTTGCATTTTTCTTCAATAACGTTTTTTATTTTATTTTACAAAAATGGATGGAGCGAAAGAAGTGTGAAAGGGAAACCGTTTGTATTCCACATAATCATAACATAGTAAACACAGGTTTTATAGATAAAGTGGTGTGTAGCCCTCAGGAACTATTTACTAACTTCAAAACTTGTACTCTTGGTATTCTAACTTTTGGATCATTATAAAGTTGTAAACTTGATATTTGATTGACAACATTTAGTCATGCTGTGCCTCATCACCAAGTGCAATAATAAATCCCTAGTTGGCTGCTCTAGATTCTCCTCTGCTACTTCCCCCCCCCCCCCCCCCCCTTTCCTTCCAAATAAACCACCAAAGAGTTGTCTTTTATTGAATATTTTGTCATATACACAACTTCATTTTATCTGAGAGACAATCAGAATCGATGGCTATTGACTGCTGTCAGCGTGCAGTAATAGTTAGTAGTAATATTACTACAATATCAATCACTGGGGTTTTTTGGTGTGCTTTTATGCTTTGTCACTTTATTCTCAGGAGAACTGATGACGTTCCATGAGCCTGATAATTTAACTTGCCAGCCCAGGGATTCTGGCAGTGAAATATGTAGTGGTTTTTTGTATGAGTCAGGTTTCAAAAGTTTTGTTTTATGTAGCATGGTCATCACACACACACACACACACACACACACACACACACACACACACACACACACACACACACACACACACACACACACACACAAAGTCCACTGATCAATTTTCTTCTTTCACTTTCCATCTCCCTCTCCATTCCTGTTGCTTACATCTCTCTGTTCCAGATCTCATCATTCGTAAGTGTACGGTTAGACGGTATTTTGAACATTGTAGTTAAGTGTCCTTTTTTTTTGTTTTTGATAAGTGGTACTAGTGTAATTTTCGAACAAACACGAATTTTTTTTTTTAAGATCACCTTAGAATTTTTCAGCTTTGCTCTGTTACTTTCTTTCTTTATGTATGATACGGGTTTCTTATCTATTTGAGCCCATAAAAAGCTCCTGATTTTTTTCTGTTGATATGTTAGTAACCTGAACTATTTTGGGGGACTGTTTTTCAGTTGAAGTTGTTCCCTTTGTCCAAAATATTTTTTTTATCAAAATGCGTGTCAAGGGAAAAATACAGTTATGTTTCTTCTTCTCCTCTCGTTTGCCTTTTTACACCGTTAGATGTATTTGGGTAAAACAGTGGCGAGTCCTTTCCAGCTCCTCTCGTGGGCCGTACATCTTAGGGCCTAGTTTGCAGGGTTATCTCCCGTCTCGGCTACACAATCTTCCTCCTCCTCAGGTCGCTGAATAGCGTGTACTTACTTCTTGAAGGATGTACTCGCCAGTCTGGTTTTCTTTGCCACAGGCACACAGGGGAGAGAGAACGAGTTTTATTTGTTTATGTATTTATTTTTTTAGATCAAGATTTTTAGTTTTTTGCCATTGTGCAACTGCGAATAGAAGGAATGATATCCGTAGGCTAGGGAGTGAGAAGGAACGAGTTTGAGCTTTGTGGAAATTATTATTACGCGAGACAGATATTGTTTGTGAGTGGACAGCGTTTTTGTCTGGGGTGTTTTCCTGCTGCAGATATATTGCCATAAAACGGGTCACTCACTACTATAGGCTGTCATGAGGTGATGCTAGATAGTTGTATTCTTCGGCTGTAGACACTTTGTCGTCTGATTTGACTATGAATCTCAGGCATCCCTTTTTGTCGTTGATTAAGTTTAAGTACTGTCGTGAGATAATAGATCATTAGGACTGTTGATATGATGTGTTTTAGTTGTGTTCGCAGGGATTTACCAGTGCTATAATTATGTGATACTGAAGAATGGTCATTATTAACATGATAATCAAAAGTATTGCAATAGGTGCGTGTGTGTGTGTGTGTTCCAGGGATTAACCTTGTCACATGTGATACTGAAAATATCATTAACATTGTAACCACAAACATTGTAATAGGTGTATGTGTGCGTGCGTGCGTGTGCGTTCATGTGTATGTGTGTGTGTGTGTGTGTGTGCGCGCGTGCGTCCGTCCGTGTGCGAGCGTGCGCGTGTGTGGCTGTGCGTGCGTGTTCTTTAAGCCAAAACAAAGAAAAAGGGGAGGGGGAATTCTGCCACATTATGGAACTAATTAGATTGGATTGGTACTTTGCTACATGATTTGAAAAGACAATCATGAGTTGTATGCAGGCAGGCAATAATTAAAGAAAATCACAAAAAGAATGGAAGCAACGGGTGACATTGTCCATCGATTTTAGTTTTTGCTGTATACTATTACTGATACTTCACCTGCACGTCCAAACTGATAAAGCATTTCAGTTTTTAAAATTCGTGAAACAATAGCGACTAATGATGCCTTTAGCTTTGTTGGCTGTTTTTTTAAGGAAAAAAAGCAAGAGCTGTATTAACATTCATATCCCCCACCATCCCCTTCTTCTACTGTCAAGGATAGCAACAACAACAACAAAAACAACAACAACAACAAACCAAAGGAAATCACGAATCGAAAGATGATGAATGTGTGTTATGATGTGCTTAGCTGTAACTTTAAAGTGATATACAAATACAACTATGTGCGTGTATTAAAAAAAATAATAAACCCCATAGTTTTCACAGAAAGGTATCACAAGATTCACAATAGTTTATTCCCTTGAACTTCTTTTGAGCTATAGACTAAGAGAAATCCTACTGATTAGGGAAAGGGGGGAGGGGAGACTACCCACCTACCCTCTAGGGGAAAAAAGAAGAAAACGGATGTACAAGTAGGAGGAAGAAAAAGAAAATAGAAGAAATTACCATAGACGCCAAAAAAACCAAAAACCCACCTCTATAGTTTAAGTTTGCTCCTGAACGTACCGTGTTTGAAATTTATCATCCGATTTCGCTCTAGTCCATTCTTCAGTATTGTTGCTGTATGTACTTTATTATACTTCAGTCCTCTCTTGGTCTCATCAATGGTTGTCGTTGACGATATTTTGAGAAAGAAGTTTAAGTTATTGGGTTGTAGCCGTTGTGATCAGAAGTGTAGTTGGGAGCTGACTGTATACCTACATGTAGAAAGTGTTCTTTCTCCCTCCCTTCCTTCCCTCCCCCCCCCCCCCCCCCCCCCCCCCCCCCCCCCCCCCCCCCCAAGCCTCCACACCAATATAATACTGCTGTGCCTTTTTGTGCAGAATGCCCTAGAGCAATCGCTTTTGGGTCCATAGCATTCATGTTTCCTCAAGTAGACATCCTTTTTTTTTTTTTTACCCCCACTGTTTATCATACAGCCTTTATGCTGCAGAGAAGAACAACAGTCGTTTATCTCATTCAGGTCACAAAGAAGGGATCTATCGATCTCTATATATATATATTTTATTATTGAAATGCTGGCCTTAATCTTTATAATATATAAAAAAAATATATATCATTGTGTATGCGGGTATTTTCATTGTGCATTTTGCTTCATTCAATGTTGATCTTGAGCAATTCCAGGATCGGTGTCCAATTATGATGTGCAAATATTTTGGTCATCGTTGATGTTATTGATACATGTACTTTTGTGCTATTCCATCATGACATAGGCCTTTATTGAAAGGTTTTTAAAGTACGGATGTTAGGTATATATGTATCTGGCGTTTGATTGGATTTGGGAAGAGTTTTTGATTATTAACTGAGCACGGAAATAAACTTTAAGAATTTGCTGGAAACTTTTTTTTAACATTAACTAGAGATGAAACAGTCTGACAAAAACTGCTCGTGGGAACAATTAGACAATGTTTGCTGTTATTGACATATGTATAATATGTGCAGCTTTAAAAACCTTTGTTCTAAAACAAATTTACCAAAACAAACAAACAAAAATTGTAAGTATTGGCCCTGGGTAAAGGTTAGGTAAAGGGTAGTGTGGAATTAAAAAAAAAGTTTTTGTTTGGTACTTTGTTCAGACATCTGAAGATAACTTTTAATTCATGTTGGTCTTTGAACACATATGTGGCAAAAAACCTCTCTACAGAGGCCACTGAACATTTTTAGGAGGGGGGAGGGGGGGGGTGATGATCTAGGAAGCAGCAGATGTTTCAATCCTGAATGTAAATGAAGTCTTTACTAAGCATTGGCATTTCAATCCTGAATGTAAATGAAGCCTTTATTAAGCATTGGTATGTCAGTATTGGTTTCAGGGTGAAAAGTTGAAGAGCAGTTTTTGCTAGCAATGGTGATCTGGTCATTGTGGTGGTGACAGTGTGGTGGTGATTGGGGTCTGGTCCTGTTGTTGATGATGAGGGAGGGGATGTTTCCCCCATCACAGTATGAGTATTGTATTCTCAGCCTGCTTGAACTGACCCTTTGACCACAGTACATTCCTAGTCATGGTTTTGCAATCCTCCCGTATCAGTTCCATTCGACTGTACTCATGATGAATCAAAGAATTATCGACAATTTGATGAAGAATGGCTGTGTATGCTTGTGTGAAGAAGAAGAAGAATGATGATGATGATGATGTGATGATCATGATGATGATCATGATGATTGATGATGGAAGTAAGTGATCGATGACTTTGATGATGGTGATGGTTGTGTTAGTGATAAAAGCGCTGTTTTTACTCTTGCCTGTGACTTAAAAAATCTGTTCTGAAACCCTTTGTGCGTGTGCGTGTGTGACTGACTCCGTAGTGTTATACCTTAATTGCAGAATCGTATTTTAGTAGATTCTGTTTTGCTCAGTGTTTCATTTTTGTGCGTTGACTCAACAGTGATATTAATGTACTACAATTCTTGTTCCATTTTGCTGTAACTTCTGAACTTTGTGCAAGTAGTCTTCTAAGTTTTGTCTTGTTGTGTTGTGTTGACTTTTTAATCCATTATGTGTATGACTTGGTCAGTATCTTAAGCTTTTGTTTTGTCAATTTGTTTTGCGTGTTTGTATTTCTGGAGTGGTTACCAAGTGGATGGGTGACCGTTTGCGCGTCTTGGCCGCTGTACAGTCCCCCAGTTCACCCAACTGTAAATGGGTTCCTGCCCTCTTTAGGGTCAGGGAAGGTAAAGCAGCGAGGGAGAGGAGATGGGCGCCGCCCTCAATATGTTGGTCCCTGGAGAAGCTGAGGTCTCTGACACCTCACTCCCCAACGACTGCATAGGTTATGGGAATGCCTTTACCTTTTACCTATTTCTGAAGAAGAAAAAAAAAGACGTTAATGTGTTCATCTGTGAACGATAAACCTCATTTCATTTTTACTTCTTTTATTTTTCATCGTATTTTTCTTTTATTTGCTATGTTTGTTATTATAGTGTATATAACTGATTTGCATGCATCGTTCAATAGTAGAAATCTATTATTTCTGGAGACAACAAAATTATGTTCATTTTGTAAAACTTCTTTTTTTCTGTTTAGTTTTTCATCATAGTTTTGTCTTGTTATTTTCTTATTATTGTAATACATCTGATTGATTTGTAAGCATCGTTCATAAGTAGAAATCTTTTTTTTATCATTGTGTGAACAAGTCTTTATAAGTGATATTACTGTTTTTTGGGAATTTTTTTTGTTTTTTTGGGGGTGTGTTGTGGTGTGTGTGTGTTGCGTGTGTGTGCGCGCGCGCCAGTGCGTTTACACTGTTCAACAAGTATAGATTATCATTGCGTGCAAGAACATTTATCGTGTGTGTGTTTGCAGCAGTATTTGTACAGAATATCGACACACAGACATGTGTTCACATAACGTGTATACCGCGTGTTGTGTGTGGTGTGTGTGTGTGTGTGTGTGTGTGTGTGTGTGTGTGTGTGTGTGTGTGGGTGTGATGGAATGATCAGAATTTGACATATATGCCTGTCTTCAAAGCATGAACTTAAAAAAAGGAATATAGGTTGGGTTTTTTTATTGTTACAGTAATTATTTTTTTTAAGGAATTGTTGATGGATACGTGTCTACCTCAATATGGTGTATTATTTATTCATGCCATGATTCCAGACATCTGAAATGTAACCAAAAAGCATTTATAGTTAGTTGTTACTGGCATCTTCACGGTCCTACATACTGATGTGTTCAACCAAAGATGAGTGAGTGAGTAAATGGCATATGGATGTTTTTGGTGGTTCTTCTTCTTTCTTCTTCTTCTTCTTCTTCGTCTTCTTCTCTTCTTTCTTCTTCTTCTTTTTTCTTTCTTCTTCTACTACTACTACTCTCTCTCTCTTTCTCTCACCCCCCCCCCCCCCCCCGCTCTCTCCTACCATCTCTCCTTTTCCTATATCTCCCACACCCTCTGCTCAAATTTAGGATTTGATATTTTAATCGATTTTCTGTTACATCTGCCAGAAGATGAGATTAAACTGTGGAAAGTGTACGTGCACTTTGTTTTTGGCAGTACCGGCACTGATGGTACTTTAATGACATAAGCCAGTGTTGAGAGCGAGGTGAGAGTGAGAGCAAAGCATTGACCATGCATGATGAGTATCTCTGTGTTGTATCACTGTGTACTTGGGTGCCCATCTTTTTTTCTAAATAACAAGTGTCTTTCCAGATTGTTCAGTACGTGATGATGATGAATATTGTTGACATGGAGAGTTTTTCAATCTCATGATAATGACATATGAACAAATATATATATATACATATAATATATATGAATGATAAGAGCTCAACGTGGGCTACTTTGTGCTACATTGATATGTATGTATATCTGTCTTATCATACCGACTACGCTTTTATGGATTTTTGAATTTAGTGATAAGTCATTTTGGCCCCAAAATTGATTAATTGTCAGCAGGAAGAACCATTAACATGTCGTGTATCGCCTACTGTGATGATGTTGTTTATGAATGTAGTCACGTTCATTTCAAGAAACATTGGACTTTTTTTTTGGTTTGCTCATGTTTGTGTACACAGACAGTGAATTGAATAGTGACATAATTATGGCTGGATTTTGTTTTTGTTTTTTGTTTTTTAAAAAGGTCATTGTTTTGGCTTCTCTCTCACACTCTTTTGTTTTGTTTCCGGCTGATCTCAGAAATGGAAAGGGGAGGTGGCGACATGTTGTAAGACAAATACCCAGAAACTTTTTAAAAAAAACAAATCCAAAACAACAAGACTACGTTCATCTCGGTGCGTGATTTCTGTATCAACCCTAACCCCCCCCCCCCCCCCCCCCCCCACCCCCCCCCCCCCCCCCCCTCCTCCCCACAGTGGATTTTGTGTTTTAGTATTGAAATGCTGCTTCCATCATAATTATGGAAATGTTGTGATGGAAGTGGTGCGTGCTTTGTCCTGACCTATTAGATTAGCCTCCCATGTTTTTGCCTCTATGATTTTCTTTTTTTTTTTTTTGGGGGGGGGGGGGTGAGTGTTAGTTTTTGATTTTCCAATGTATATATTTTTTATTTAAAAAATTCTGCAAGTAGATCGCTATTTTGCCAACTCTCTGTCTCTGTTTTCCACCCCCCCTCACCCCCTCTCTCCGTCTTTCTGTCTCTACCTCCTGTCTCTCTCTCTCCCCCCCCCCTCTCTCTCTTTCTCTCTCTCTCTGTCTCCCCTCCTCTCCCCACCCCCTCTCTCTCTCTTTGTCTCTTGTCCCCTCTCCTCCTATCTCCTTCTCCCCCTCTCTCCTTCTCCTCTTCCTCCTCTCTCTTTCTCTCTCTGTCTCCCCCTCCTCTCTCCCCCTCTCCCTCCCTCCCTTTCCCTCCTCCTCCCTCTCTCCCCCTCTCCTCTCCCTCTCTCCCCCTCTCCTCTCCCTCCCTCCCTCCCTCCCCTCCCTCCCCCCCCCCCCCCCCTCCCCCCTCTCTCTCTGTGTTCCCGGCGCCAGTGATGTACTGTCTTCTCTAGATACTGCTGTTTTATTAAACTCTATAGGCAATGATGACCAGTACTTGACCATGCTGTTAGTGTGTAGTCCCTCATACGTTTTACCTTTTTTTTGTTTTTGTTTTTTAAACGATTATGTCAGTGAATTTGCCCTTTTTTGAAAAAAAAATTTTTTACCCCCCTGTTTTAAATCCTAGAAGCAAAAATTACCCATTCCTTTCTGGTATGTTTAATATATATATATTATATTATATAATATAAAAATATATATAATTTCCACTTTGAACGGCATATGTGATCAAACTTACGTTGTGTGTGATCTGTGTTCTGTCTGTCTATATTATGATTATGTAGGTGGTGGATTTTATTATTATTTAAAAAAATCGTTTTCCAGTCTGACGATATTTGATAATTATGATGTTATATACAGCCCTCCCCCCCCCCCCCCCCCCAATAAAAACAAACCCCCCACAACTTTGTACTCTTGTTTAAGGCGGGTGGTGTTGTTTTTGTGCGTGGTTGTGGGGTTTTTTTGGGGGGGATGTTCTCTGACTTTTTGATATCCAAACCAAAGTGGGCCCTCGAGGTCGCTTGGTTGGTTGGCTGGGTACATAATTATGTTTGAATGAAGACCCAAAACAAAAAACTTCGGGTCGATTCAGTTTGAAGGAAGAAACGGGTACTACAGTGTTATTTAATCAGTCACCATTACTGGTTAAAAAAAAAGTTTTATTGTGGAGTCTGGTCATTCTTTGTTGTTTGTTTGTTTTGTTTTGTTTTAAAGCAAAAAAACCTTATTGTTGTCATTTGTTACCGAGTCCATTTAATGTATGTGCTCATTGTCTACCAGTACAAGTCAGTATGTTGATGTAATTCTTATCCTTATGATATTCATAATATTATTATTATTATTATTATTATTATTATTTTGTCGGGTGGTGATTGATGTAGCTGTCATTGTGAACGAGTTGTTATTATTGGTATCATTATTATTGATGTGTCTGTCGATTCTGTGGATTGGTGGATTGATGATGTGTTCGTGGATTGATGATGATGATGATGATGATGATGATGATGATGTTGGTGTGTTGTCAAACCAAAAAGAAAAATCTAAAAAGTCTAAAATAAAAGAAAAAGAAAAATCAAAAACAAAACAACAAAAGCACTTTTTTCTTTATTGGTAGCGTGCGTGTGTCTGTGTGTGTGTGTGTGTGTTTGTGTGTGTGTGTGTGTGTGTGTGTGTTGTTTCTCTGTCCTTATCTGTCTATCTCTCTGTTTCTATGTCCTCTCTCTCTCTCTCTCTCTCTCTCTCTCTCTCTCTCTCGCTCTGTCTCTCTCTCTCTCTCTCTCTCTCTCTCTCTCTCTCTCTTCTCTCTCTCTCTCTCTCTCGCTCTATGTGTGCGTGCGCGCGCGCGTGTGTGTGATTTCATTTTACGTCTCTTCACTAGATGTGATATTAGACACTTTGTGTGTTTGTGTGTGTGTGTGTGTGTGACTGTCTTTTTTTCTGTCCCTGTCTGTGTGTCTCTCCCTTCCTCCTCCCCCCCTCCCTCTCTCTCTCTCTCTCTCTCACCTGTCTGTCTTCTGGCCGGCATACTTGCATAAGCATTAACACACATACACACACACACACACACACACACAAACAAACAAACATAGTCACACACACACACACACACACACACAGTCACACGCACACACATCCCTTGAATGACTCTTGTGACTTGTTGAAAGGGTCAAGTCAAGTCATGGAGGTTTTTCCAGAAATAAGAGACATACTTCGATCTCCTGATGTTTGCCTCGTGACTACATGTCATGCAGTACTCTGTAGGGACCTTCATGACTAGATTCATCATTTCATTATGCACACAACGCAGGAAACGATTTAATTTTTTATAATAATATGATATCAGGGTTAATGACCAGAAGCTGGAAACAGTTCAAAGCTTCAAGTACCTGGGAGCCATTGTATCCGACCAGGGATCCAAGCCAGAAGTAGTATGCAGGACTGCACGGACAATAACAGCACTGTCAAAACTAAACACCATCTGGAGAGATAAAAATATCTCACTTATCTCCAAGATCAGACTAATGCGCTCCCTTGTCATATCCATATTTCTGTATGCCTGTGAATCATGGACCCTGACTGCAGATTTGGAGAGAAGAGTACAGGCGGTGGAGATGAGATGCTTTCGGAGACTCCTTGGCATCTCCTACAAAGACCACATAAGCAACGAAAGCGTGCATAACAGAATCCAGCAAACCATTGGACCCTATGAGAACCTTCTAACGATCGTGAAAAAGCGTAAACTTAAATGGTATGGGCATGTTACAAGATCCAAAGGACTTGCAAAGACAGTTTTACAAGGCACTGTCCAAGGAGGAAGAAGAAGAGGCAGACCAAGGAAGAGCTGGGAGGATAACATCAGCGAATGGACAGGCCTAGAACTCAACAAAACCCTGAGAAAGGCAGAACAGAGAGAGGAATGGAGGGAACTGGTTGTTGAGTCTTTGAGGGTGCCCCCACGGTCGTCAGACTACGGGACAGATAGATAGATAGATAGATAGATAGATGGAATAATAAAAATAATATTAATAATAATAATGATGATGATGATGATGATGAATGGATTTCATATAGCGCTATATCTTGCAAAAACAAATCAAAGCGCTTGCATACAACACACCCATACACATACAGCCAATACCAATTAACAGAGTTGACATTCAAATATGCATGCACGCACGCAACACACACCACACACACACACACACACACACACACACACACACACACACACACACACACACACACACACACACACACACACACAGGTTAAACATTTTGGCAGGGTGGTGGGAATTTCGGCTGTTGAAGGTAGGGACAAATTTGAGATGAAACAGGAGGGGAAAATCTTAAAGAGTTTGGAATAAATGTTTTGAGACTGGATTTTAAAGTGTTATAAGTAGGCTTTTTGCAAAGGGAGAGAGGGAGGTCATTCCAGATCACCGTACCAGAAACAGAGAAAGAGCCACGGCCAACAGTGGATTGGTTGAATCTTGGTATTCGTAAGCACAGGGTATCTGTAGCAGAGCGGAGGGCACGAGGAGTATATAGGTGAAGACAGTCGCAGAGGTAGGAGGGTGCTGTTTTGTGGAGACACTTGTAACAGAGGGTACTGATCTTATAGCTTACTCTCTGTGGCACAGGCAGCCAGTGGAGAGATTGCAAGAGAGGCGTTATGTGCTCAGATTTTTTATTTCTGAGGACTAGTCGAACTGCAAAGTTTTGTATACGTTGAAGGGAGTGGATTGATGATGCTGGAAGATCAGCCAAAAGAGAATTGCAATAGTCCAGATGCGAAAGAATGAGAGACGCCACTAGTTTGGATGTTGCATCAGAGGACAGGTACTTTCGAATTGCGGTAAGACGCCGTAATTGATAGTAGCATGACTGGCAGGTCTGGGTGATGAATATTTGCATTGAGAGAGTGATACTTCACAGCAGGGGATAGAGGAATTGACGTATTGCCGTATTCTATTGAAACTGCTGTGATGGGAGAAAGTTTGTGTTTGGTCCCTACGAGCATGGCTTCGGTTTTAACTGCGTTTAGCTGTAACCTGTTCTGTATCATCCAGTTTTGGATATCTTGAAGGCAGTAGTCCATATTTGTCAAGAGAGAAGGCAGATTTTTATGAGTATCACTGCTAAGAATCTGAGAGTCATTGGCATAGAAATGATGACGGTTTATTATATGTGAAAGAGGAGCAGTGTATAGTGTGAAAAGATCAGGGCCCAGAACTGATCCCTGTGCAGGTGATGATTGAATCTTGTTTACTGTCACTGTGTAGAATCGGCCTGTAAGGTATGAAGTAAGCCAGGTGAAGGCTGTGCCTGTAATACCAATAAATGATAATTTTCTTTTGTTATATAATAATAAAAGATATTTGTGGGGCCTAGAGCTCCGATGTTCACCAACGGTGAGATTTTATGCATAAATTATACGACTGTTCTCACTCACCACTAGGGCAGCTGCATTCCGACTTCTTGGAAATAGGGCTTTGAAACCGGATGAGGATGAACGAGGGAGGCTCTGGTTTGTTTGGGTTTTTTTTTGTTTTATGGGTGGTTTTTCTGTCTTTTGTGTGTGTATCATTAATGTGAAAACGGTAATACACTGGTTGAAACTAGCTTAGGATGATTATACTGATTTGTCAGCCAGAAGATGAGTGTGTCTGGCATCGTGATTCAATTCAATTCAACCACTTTATCATCTCACAAACAGAGAAATTCATGTGGGCTACAAGTCGTACATAATAAAGTGAATAAGAAAAAAACATACATCCCAGCACAGTCAGTACACATCCATCACCTCGCACACATCACAAAATAATAATAATAGAAGGAAGGTGGCAGGATGGTTAAGACGTTCGCCTGCCAACAAGTAAACCGTGAGGTTCTGGGTTCGATTCCCAGCCTCGCGCCCTTTCTTCCCAGTTTGACAAAGAAATCAAACTGAATGTCCAAGTCCTTCTGATGAGACTATAAACCGAGGCCCCGTGTGCGAACGCACGCAGGACATCTTGCGCACACGTTAAATCCTGTTCCGCTTTTCGTAAGAGTAGGCCATTGTGTGCCGGTGGGAACGGATGACAAAATTTACAAAACCGCATACACACGGGGACTGGATGTAAAAAAGCACATACGTGCTTATTCCATTATCCTCGATATAAAAGAATAAATAAATAGATAAAATAAATAATCCATATCTGCATAAAAGTAATAGGCAGAAAACAGTTATCACAGAATAAGAATAATGTAATAATAAAACTCAATCTTAACTGTGATGAGGTGTAGTATCTGGCGGGAATGGTCATTTAGGAATTCATGGTGTCTGTAAGAATGTTGTGCTTCTTTATGTGATAGAAGAGAATGGTGGTAATGTTTTCAAGAATTGGGTTCTTCAAACCCTGCCCCTCCCCCCACCTCTTTTTCTTTTAAAGTCACCCACTCCAGACTTTTTACTTCCTGTCCTTCCCTCGTCATAGGAACATAATCTAAACAATACATACATACATACATACATACATACATACATACATACATACATACATACATACAGACAGACAGACAGACAGACAGACAGACAGACAGACATACATACAGACAGACAGACATACATACAGACAGACAGACATACATACATACATACACACAGATAGACAGACATACATACATACATACATACATACAGACAGACAGACAGACAGACAGACGGACTTACATACATACATAACATACACACATAACATACATACATACATACAGACACACATACAGACATACAAACAAACAGACATACATACATACACACGTACGTACACACATACATACGCACAGACATACACACATACATACAGACATACACACCGACATACATACATACATACATACATACATACATACATACATACATACATACATACATACATACATACATACATACCTACCTACATACATACCTATACATACATACATACATACACACACACACACATACATGCATACATACATACATACATACACACACACATATACATACATATATACACACACATACATACATACATACTTCACTGTTCACTGTTCACTGGTCCCGTAACCCGCCAGGGTCGTAGGGGCGCTGCATGGTGGACGAACGGTGGACCAGCTGGCTCCACTTAGCACGGTCGTGGGCGAGTGCCTGGGTGACACTGAAGTCCTCCCCTGTCCAATCACGGATGTCGTCGGCCCACTTTCTCCTCTGTCTGCCCCATCTTCTCTTCCCCTGGACTGTTCCTTGCAGGATGGTCTTTGCAAGTCCTTCTGAGCGTGTTACGTGTCCATACCATCTGAGTTTCCTCTTTTTCGCCGTGGTCAGTAGGTCTTCATAGTCCCGCACCTGTTGAGTGATCATTCTGCGGACTTCATTGTTGGTAACATGGTCCTTGTATGAGATGCCAAGGAGCATACTTACATACTTACATACATACAAACATATATACATACAAACATACATACATACATACATACATACATACATACATACATACATGTAAAACGGTCTTTTCTTGGATAGTGTTGATTAAGGTGCGAGAACTAGTAGAGCTAGACGAGAAGGAAAAATGGGATGGGTAGTGTCCCTTTAACCCTGGCTTTGGAAAAGGGAAGAGGATTTATTTATTTATTTATTCTTTTATATCGAGGATAATGGAATAAGCACTCATGTGCTTTTTTATATCCAGTCCCCGTGTGTATGCGGTTTTGTAAATTTTGTCATCTGTTTCCACCAGCCTACTCTTCCGAAAAGCGGAACAGGATTTAACGTGTGCGCAAGATGTTCTGTATGCGTTCGAACAGGGGCCTCGGCTTATAGTCACATCCGAAGGTTGTGTGTATCCGAAGGTTGTTGTGTGTGTGTGTGTGTGTGTGTGTGTGTGTGTGTGTGTGTGTGTGTGTGTGTGTGTGTGTGTGTGTGTGTGTGTGTGTGAAGTCAAGTCATGTCAAGTCAAGTCAAGTCAAATTTTTATTTCCAGATGATACATTGAATAAGCAATGCATTTGCTTTTTTTCTCATCAAGCCATCTATTTAAGAAAAAAATTCTTACTGACAATACTGAAATACTACATTATTGCAATCTTTACCAATAAAGTGTACCAATAAAAAAAGAAGAAGAGGAAAACCAATAAAATAATACCCTGCACTTACAGTACTCCGTGTGTGTGTGTGTGTGTGTGTGTGTGTGTGTGTGTGTGTGTGTGTGTGTGTGTGTGTGTGTGTGTGTGTGTGAAGTCAAGTCAAATTTTTAATTCAAGATGGTACATTGAATAAGCAATGCATTTGCTTTTTCTCCCATCAAGCCATCTACCTAAGAACAAATCTCTTAATGACAATACTGAAATACTACATTATTGCAACCTTTACCAATAAAGTG
This sequence comes from Rapana venosa, assembly GCA_028751875.1. Taxonomy (NCBI): domain Eukaryota; kingdom Metazoa; phylum Mollusca; class Gastropoda; order Neogastropoda; family Muricidae; genus Rapana; species Rapana venosa. The sequence goes on from CM054140.1 coordinate 22,487,762, forward strand.
TACCAATAAAATAAAAAAAAGAGGAAAACCAATAAAATAATACCCTGCACTTACAGTACTCCGTGTGTGTGTGTGTGTGTGTGTGTGTGTGACCGAGTGAATAAATAAATGAATGAACGCCATCATTCGAGCAATCAAACAGGGGACGTATCTATCTATTCTATCTATCTGTCCCGTAGTCTGACGACCGTGGGGGCACCTTCAAAGACTCAGCAACCAGTTCCCTTCATTCTTCTCTCTGTTCTGCCTTTCTCAGGGTTTTGTTGAGTTCTAGGCCTGTCCATTCACTGATGTTATCCTCCCAGCTCTTCCTTGGTCTGCCTCTTCTTCTTCCTCCTTGGACAGTGCCTTGCAAAACTGTCTTTGTAATTCCTTGGGATCTTGTGACATGCCCATACCACTTAAGTTTACGCTTTTTCACGATCGTTAGAAGGTTCTCATAGGGTCCAATGGTTTGCTGGATTCTGTTATGCACGCTTTCGTTGCTTATGTGGTCTTTGTAGGAGATGCCAAGGAGTCTCCGAAAGCATCTCATCTCCACTGCCTGTACTCTTCTCTCCAAATCTGCAGTCAGGGTCCATGATTCACAGGCATACAGAAATATAGATATGACAAGGGAGCGCATTAGTCTGATCTTGGAGATAAGTGAGATATTCTTATCTCTCCAGATGGTGTTTAGTTTTGACAAAGCTGTTATTGTCTGTGCAGTCCTGCATACTACTTCTGGCTTGGATCCCTGGTCGGATACAATGGCTCCCAGGTACTTGAAGCTTTGAACTGTTTCCAGCTTCTGGTCATTAACCCTGATATCAGTGCTAATGCCGTTGGTGTTATTAGTCATCAGTTTGGTCTTCTCTGCACTGATTTCCATGCCGTATGTTTTGGAGGCCTTATCCAAGTGTTCTGTTAGGCTGGCAAGCTCTTTTTCTGATCCTGCTATTCCATCAATGTCATCTGCGAAGCGGAGGTTTGTGATCGTTCTGCCACCAATGCTGACTGATCCTTCATGATGTTCCAGTGCATCAGCCATGATTCTCTCAAGGAAGATGTTGAAAAGAGTGGGTGAGAGTAGACAGCCCTGCCTTACTCCAACTGTTCGAAACCATTCTCCAATGTTGTTGTTGTAGTACACTGCACTGGTGGCCTCGCTGTACAGCTGTTTGATGACTCTGATCAGGTTTGCATTGATGCTGTACAAGTTCATGGTTGCCCACAAAGCTGCATGCCACACCCTGTCA
>CM054140.1:22493999-22503999 GCA_028751875.1 Rapana venosa
TAGTAATTTCTTTTTTTTTCAATTTTAGTTTTTGTTTTGTTTGTTGTTTATTGTTTATCATTGATTGCATGACTGTGTAAGATTAGGTTGAATGCATGGCTTTGATTTGTCTTGCCAGATATAGCCCTATATAAGTTCCATTTATTATTATTATTATTATTTTGTTTGTTTGTTGGGTTGTTGTTGTGTTGTTTTTCTTTTCTCTTTTTTTTCTTTTTTTTTGGGGTGGGGGGGGGGAGGTCATTTTTGGAAGGAATAGTTTCTTTTATTCATTTTTGTTTTTGTTTTGTTTGTTGTTTGGGGAAGTCATTTTTCTTTTCTTTTTTTTTTTTTTGCGTAGTTAGTGGAAAAACTGCCATGAAGGTTTTCTGTTCTTTTTATCCCTTTCAACTTGACTATGTGCTCCTCTCTCTCTCTCTCTCTCCTCCTCTCATCTCTCTCTCCCTCTCTCTCATCTCTCTCCTCTCTCTCTCCTGCTCGATCAACCACCCAGCGCCCCCCCCCCCCCCCCCCCCCCCCCCGCCTTTTGTCTCCCTGCCTTATCTCTTTGCACACATCTATGCAAAGAATAAGAAAACTTGCTGTTAAAATAACGCAAGAACGACCAAAATACACACACGCACACACACACACACACACACACACACACCACACACACACACACATACACATACACACACACACGCACGCACGCACGCACGCGCGCGTGTATGTGAATGTGGTGTGTTAAATGTATTATGTTGCATGTGTGTAGATGAATACATATATATATAATCCTATATAATGTGTATTATATATAATGAATATTTTTTTGATATAATATATATATATATATATATATTATATAATATATATATATATATGTATGTATGTATGTATGTATGTATATATGTCTGTATAATGTGTGTGGTGTGTGTGTGTGTGTGTGGTGTGTTGTGTGTGTGTGTGTGTGTGTGTGTGAACACACACTCGTCACTTGAGCTGTAAGTTCCATTGCTTTTTTTCCGTACTATCATTCAAGCACCTTTAAATGACAACTAATTTACACTATGCTAATGTGTAGAACCTCTTGGCACTTCCAGTACTATTTCTATTTTGCAGCAAACCCACTTTCCTCAGTTAGTATCGAGTACTACAAAGCAAAAGTGAGTAGAATGAAATATTGATCCACAGTGTCGAATTTGTCAGGGGAAAGGAAAACCTATTCAACAACACAGCTGACATCGTCCAGAATTGTGAATGTGTTGATCGCGTGCCAAATCTTCTTAAATCTGACTGACTCAACACATGGGCCTAGCAATTAGGATCAAAGATCCAGAGGTGACTTGACTGATCCTGCCAAAAGTAGGCGAAGCGTGCAGTTCAAAATGTTTTGCACACGCGCGAGCTGAAGGCCCGTAATGTTTGTTTTGGTTGTTTTTGTTCTTTTTGGAACCTAGACAGTGTATGTATTGTGTTTATGGTCATGTGTACATGATGACCATTAAAAATTAAATATCAGAAGAGAAAGTGTATGCTTTACTGTCTCTTCCCCCTCAAAAAAACAACCCCAAAACACACTAATAGAACTCCCCAAAAACCCAACCCAATGTAATGCAATGCATAACAATTCTACTGTAAATGTCGTCTTTGTCAGATTGTGTTGTGTTCCTTTTTTCCATTTACTGCAGTGCCAGTTTCTTTCTGTATTGTTAAAACCGACGACACAATAGTTTTTCCGTGTTTGGACTAAAACGCTATCACGCCTTTTGACATCATTTGGTGTGTTTTTTTGAAGATAAATTGTCTAATTTTTTTCTTTTTTTTTATATTAATTCTTTTTTGTACTTCGGCTGGAACTCTGAGGATCACCTAAGGTGACATTTAAAAAAATGTACGCGTTTTATAAATCGCAAAGGCATTCCATAAGTTAGTGTCCATCTTTTTCAAGGTGGACTGTGTACGAAATATTCAGGGTAGGCTACATCATATCTACATTACAGTCCACATCTAGCGTACAATATACTTGACCAGGGTATTACTGAATACGCCAACAAAAACCTAGAGTGCATGCTGATTGTGTTCGTCGGGAGTTTCGCAATCTGCTAAATGTTGATGTGAAACTTTTAATCTGCATACCACCTGTGTTGTTCTTCCAGTGTATACTATCCTGACAGGTATGCACAGAAATTGACCTATGGGATCATAAACATCTTCGTCTTAATCCACTAGAGGACGTCAAGATTGGGACCATTGACTGCCAGACTTGAGGATTATTTATAACTGAGTCAAACACTTGATCCATGTCGACCATCGTGCCGATTCCAAACTGAAGCATAATCGTCTTTGTTAGGATAGTAGCGTCCAAGACTGCTGAAGTTTAGGTCTACCCATGTGCCTGTATTGCTTTTTTCTTTCTTTTTTTAATTTTTGAAACAGGCCTTTTTCTTTTTTTTCTACCTGTATGTCCGTTTGTCTTGTTTTTTGTCTGTTGTATGTGTCTTTCTATCACTTTCTTTTCTCCTCCCTGCCCTCCCCGACTGTGTGCAATATGTCAGTGAGCATACTTGAAGAGAAAGAGAGAGAGAGAGAGAGAGAGAGAGAGAGAGAGAGAGAGAGAGAGAGAGAGAGAGAGAGAGAGAGTGTGTGTGTGTGTGTTGATATGGTGGTTGTGGTAGTGTGTGTGTGGTGTGTGTAGGGGGGGGGGGGGTCGGTATTGCTTGTGTGGGCGATTGGTTGATAATTTTCATTCTAATACCGTTTTTGCTAACCCTAGTCTGCACGTCTATGAAAAGTGACCCACATCCCTGGTGTTTTTCCTCTTCTCAAAAGTCGAAGGTTTTCTTTAAAACAAGAATACTGCGTACTTCTCTTGTGTAGCAAAGCCTCCAGCCTATAAAGTAGCAATTTTTGTGGGTTTTCCCCCTAAATCAACGAAAGTTACTTGAAAAAATTTTCTCACGTTTAAGCACACTTTATATTATCAACAGAAACCTTGCATACGCACCTACCATCACCATCACCACCACCGCCACTACTACTACCACCACCACCACCACCCCGCATCACGTCACACCACACCACAACAAAACACAATACAACACCACACACACACGCACGCACGCACGCACACGCACGCACGCACGCACGCACGCACGCACCACGCACCACACCAACACACACACACACACACACACACACACTGAACATGATAACTCACTGTTTGGGAGTATTCTGTATTTTTAAAAATGATATAGTCATTGTCAGGTAACAGTTCTTCAGATTTTTACCTCTATGTCTATTTTCATTGTTCATTTTGATCATTATTTTTTTTCCATCATGAGGAGCGGGGACCATATGTATAACAAAAAGCGCATCGGTATTTACTTACTATCGAAGTTTAAACTGTCTTGTCCTTGTTTTCTTGTCTTGTCCTGTCTCCCTCCACTCTCCCTTGTTTCACTGTCTCTATCTCTGCCCAGACGACTTGCCGAGGCATGTGAAGATAGATACCACGGGCGTCCTGTATGTCATAACTTAACAAAATGCCAGAAAGTGACATCCATTTTCTCTCTTTCTGACGATCAAATTAGCATGCTTGTGTGAACTGTTGGAGTTTTGTCACTGTGGTGGTCCTGGAGAGCCTTTGGTAGTGAAGGCTTTGATGTCTACACCTAGTGGGGGTCTTGAAAGAAAGAACGGTGCTCTATCAAGGTGGAAAAAGAGCAAAAGGGGTGTGAATGATTGTATTAAAAGACCTGTGTGTTTCTGGCCCACATCCACCCTTGACTCATGTATGTTTTTAGGACACTGTGTTTCTGAATCAGTGTATGAATGATGGCATCAGGTATCATATCTCTGACTGAGTGTATTCTTGGACCAAGCACGTCTTTGATTAATCAGAACAATTGACCACATAGACTTTGAATCGTGTGCGAACGCACGCAGAAGATCTTGCGCACACGCTAAAACCCGTTCCGCTTTTCGGAAGAGTAATAATAATAATAATAATAATGAATAGCATTTATATAGCACATTTCTCAAAGCAATGACTCAATGCGCTTTCATACCATGCGCATCTATACACATGCACACACAGCACATAACAACAACAACAACAACAACAACAATGATAATGAGCATTTCTAAAGCGCAAATAAATTTACCAGAGATACCTATCGCACTGTAGAGGCACACACTTGCGTCCGGGCACACACTAGCAGGGCAATTGACAGTACACTCAAGAGAAAAGGCACTAGCAATAACAATAACTAACAAACAAACAAAAACCCATAACCAACAGCCAGGCATGCACATGAAGTAGCCTACAGTGTGACAAACGGCGACCGTCAAGACAAGCACAATATATTAACTAGCTAAGAAATACATTAAAGAGATGTGTCTTCAATGAAGACTTAAACTGGGATAAAGTGGGAGCATGTCTGACGGCTGGTGGCAGAGAGTTCCAGATCGTGGGCGCAGCAACACCAAAAGATCTACGACCTGCGGTTTTGAGGTTGTAATGGGGTACAACAAGTAAGTTATCATTCGAAGACCGCAGGGTTCTAGTTGTGGTGCGTGATTTCAAGGCAGCTGACAGAGATGGAGCAAGCGAGCCTTCAGAGTGACGGTATGCCAAGACCGCAACTTTGTACTGACAGCGTGCCCTTACAGGTAACCAATGAAGCTCCCTAAGCATGGGAGTCACATGGTCCCTTTTGCTCTTTCCAAGGATGAGCCTGGCAGCATAGTTCTGAATTCGCTGCAGGCGTGTAAACTGGTCATCACTTATACCGATAAAACAGGAGTTGCAATAGTCCAGTCGCGACAAGACGGTCGCTGAAACAAGCTTGATCACTGCATCACGAGGCAAGAATTTCTTAATGTGTGCAATACGGCGCAGCTCTAGAAAGCATGCTCTGCAGACGTTACTAATGTGGTCTTTCATGGAGAGAGTAGGATCTAGCTGAACACCCAGATACCGCACAGAACATCTGAAAAGCTATGTCACAGCCACCCAAGACCACAGAACTCTCCGACAACCCGCATAAGACTAGATGGTGAACCAACTGCCATAACTTCTGTCTTGTCTGTATTTAATTTGAGTTTGTTGCTGTCCATCCACTGAAGGACACTGTGCGTGCAATCTGCCAGTGTGCGCGTGGCGTCCTGAAAAATTTTGAGGTGTTGCATTTGCCGAAATTTCTGTATCATCTGCATATTTATGAAACTGGCAATCATGCAAGGTCATCACATTAGACAGAGGCTGAGAATATAGTGTGAACAATACGGACCCAAAACAGAACCTGAGGTACGCCATACAGGAGGGGGCAGGTTGTGACTATAACTCCCTCTATCAGCACGCTCTGCGACCTATCAGAGACATAAGAGGTAAAACCATGCCAAGGCAACACCTCTTATTCCAAAAGAGTATTCTAGTCTTTTGAGCAAAATAGAGTGGTCAAGCGTGTCGAATGCCGCACTGAGGTCCAACAAGCCCATGACCGACACTCTGCGGTCGTCATTCTGCAAAAGCAGGCTGCTGGTGACACTCAGTACGGCAGTCTCCGTGCTGTGACCAGCCCTATACGCTGACTGATGATCTTCCAAAAGGTGGTTACAAGCTAGGTGCTTCTGAAGCTGTTTGAGGACAACTCTCTCCAGAACTTTTGAAATGAAAGGAAGATTGGAAACCGGCCTGTAATTTTTCATAGTATTGCAGTCTAGACCTTTTTTCTTGAGGAGTGGGATAACAATAGCATTTTTGAACTGACAGGGTACAGAGCCCGCCGACAGAGATGCATTGATGATGTCTGTTACCATAGGTGCCAAAATATCAAGGTTTTGCTTTATCAAAACAGTGGGCAGAGGATCTAAACAACAGCTTTTTGTTGGCATGGACAGAATTACTTCATGGATGTCTTTCACAGAAACTGGTTGAAAGGATGACAAAATGGGACCATTATACTGATGGAAACTAGGTGGAACAGATGGTCGCTGATCAAGATCATCGCGTATTTGTCTGATTTTATCCATGAAAAAGTTGCAAAAACTTTGTGGTAGATCGTGTAGGGGCACATTTGTGGGAAGGGGAGTGGTATTATTTTTACCCAGGAGGCTGTTAGCTATAGAGAAAATTTGTTTTGATGAACGACATGATTTCATTTCCTCACAATAAAATTCTTTTATCTTTGACTCTTTCAGATTCCTGTATACCGCATTTTCCTTGACTAAAATTTCTCTGTGCACTGAGAGTTTTGTCTTTCTCCACTTTCTCTCTGCCCGCCGCTTCACCCTTCTAGCCTCTCTGACCCCATCGTCCATCCAAGGCGCTGAAGGCCTGTCGCGCACCCTCCGAGAAACAACGGGAGCGTGTTTGTCAACAATTATCTTAAGCCCCCCATCATAGGTCTCAACCAAGGATGTAACATCTACGCCTCCAGCACCCTCCACCAGAGACACAAGATCAGCGCGGAAATCCTCCCGGCACATCCTCCCGATGCCCCTGGAGGATACCCAACGGGTGACCGGCGGAGGTCGCTGCAAGTCAAGCTGGGAGAAAACACCATAATGATCTGATAGGCCCGGGAACTCTTTAACATCACAAAGCTTTACAACATTATCATCATTTCTTACTACAATCCAGTCCAAAATGTGTCTATCTCTGTGAGTAGATCTGTCAACCAGTTGACACAAATTAAAATCAGATAGAATAGACTTTACCTTCTGTACATCTTTGTCACAAAGACTATCATAATGATAATTGAAGTCCCCTTGAATAGAAAAACTAGTAGGCCATTGTGTGCCGGTGGGAACGTATGACAAAATTGACAAAACAGCATACAAATGGGGACTGGATGAAAAAAAGCACACGAGTGCTTATTCCACTATCCTCGAAATATAAGAATAACATTAAAAAAAATTTAAAACACGGTATTATTGGACCATTTGTGTCTAAAAAATCACCGTTTCATTGGACTGTGATATTTCTGAATTACTGTATCGCTGGACCATCTGCCTCGATCACAAAATCATTAGACCGGGGTATTTCGAATTGTTGTATCTTTGGGCAACCATACCCCCGAATCATCGTACCATAGGACCACTGTGTCGTTGAATTGCTGTAACTTTGGACCTTGGTATTTCTGAACTGTCTTATCATAGAGCCAGTGTGTGTCTGAGTCATCGTGTCATTGGACCCATGTGTCCTGTCTCTATGAATCACTGTGTCATAAGAAGACCTTGATAATATTTTACATTGCAGTTAAACTGATTAAAGTTTGGATAATGTTGTAGGGCCGCTAAAAGTTTCGAGAATCTAATTTAAGGATCACGACAATAATATGGTTGACCTGGCTGAGGGATTCTACAGAAGATATGGATTACACAGTATGGGATTTTTTTTTTCGTATTTCGACAACAAATCGCTCATGTTAGAACTTGGAACCATGATGTCATTGGTATGTCTCAGAATATGAAACGATGCTGGTATTGTACGTGAAAATTTAATTTCTGTCTTGCTCTGGTTTTGAACAATGTGGATTCGACTTGGCTTGTACTTTGCTGTGCAGGCTCTTAAGGTTCGAAACGGTTTTCTTGATGGTGATTTAGATAACATTTAGGTGATTGTGCTTTCTGACAAGTATGTCACTATTGCACATCCACTGAGCAACGTCAGTCTCTGTTGTATTGCTTTCCTTTTTTCGAAATCCTTTCCTCTGCCCATTTTATTGTTTGGTTAACTCAGCTTTTTTTCATTTTTTTCCTTTCTGGGTGCACATTGTTCGAATTACTCTGTGCTTTTGTGTGTTTGTTTGCATGCATGCTGTTCTGATTTTTGATTTGTGTCTTTTAGGGTTTTTAATTTTTTTTGTAGGTCTGTATGTCTGTCTTTTTGTCTGTTCTTTTTTCTTCATTGTTCTTTCTTTCTTTATGCCACCTTTTATAATTCTACCCTTCATTCATTCCATTCTTTACATTTGCCTTTTTTTCAGTCGAATAGTCTGGAAAAACCACAGTATATAAAAAGAAACTCTCGGCATGTTAGTGATGGATAGTTGATGGTGTTGCAGCAAAGTGCAGCGGAGACACGTGGCAGGGAGAGAAGAATGGGGTACACGTAGCTGCCCTTTACTGACTGCATTCAAACCCTCGGCTTTTCTTTTAATCGACGAGCGCTTAATGTTTCTGATGGAGTGCTTTCTCTCCTTTTCATATTGTATGATGGCGTTTAGGGATAGGCTTAGGATCGGGGAGGGGGGGGACTGAAATGGATTGAGAGTGGAGTTGCGTACCAGAGCAATGGGATACGGGATGGATTTTTGACATTTGAGCGTGTGGATGGCTTGTTTGTTTGTTTTTGTTGTTAGCAACTTTTGAGTGGGCGAAAAGTTTTGATATTGAGTGTGTCGACGGATTTTTAACATTTGGGTGTGTGGATGGATTGTTGACATTTGGGTGTGTGGATAGATTATTGACATTTGGGTGTGTGGATGGATTATTGACATTTGGGTGTGTGGGTGGAGTTTTGATATTTGGGTGTGTGGATGGATTATTGACATTGGATGTATAAATGGATAATTGACATTGGGTGTGTGGATGGATTATCGACAATTGGGTGTGTGGGTAGATTATGACATTTGGGTGAGTGGATGGATGATTGACATTTGGGTGTGTGGATGGATGATTGACATTTGGGTGTGTGGATGGATGATTGACATTTTGGGTGTGTGGATGGATTTTTGACATTTGGGTGTGTGGATGGATTTTTGACATTTGGGTGTGTGGATGGTTTTTGACATTTGGTGTGTGTATGGATTTAAAATATTTGATCTTGATGTATTTTTGACCTGTGAAGGGTGGGTTTGGGGGAGGGTGGTATGAGAGGGGGAGAGAGAGAGAAGGGGGAGAGAGAGAGAAGAGAGAGAAGAGGGGAGAGAGAGAGAGAGAGAAGAGAGAGGAGAAGAGAGTGGTTTTTAGGGATTCGAAATTGCTATTCTCAATGCTAAAGGTTTTTTTTATTTTTTATTTTTCGGGGGAAAGAGAGGGCAACGCGGAGGGAGAAATGCGTTGGCTTTGTTCTTGAGATTATCATAATTACCACCACCACCACCATCAGCAGCAGCAGCAGAAGCAGCGTCATCATCATCATCATCAGCGTCATCATCATCATCATCATCAGCGTCATCATCGGGTAAAGCATTTCTGATCCCTTTTCTTAACTTTTCTTTCTGACCTTCATCGATGAGGAAGAAATGAAGGACAATTGGACAGCTCCTGAAGCTGTGGATTAAAGCACCAGAACAAAGGAGTCTGCAGCTTTGGAGTCAATGGTATTATTGGAATGGCATTGCCAGCTTGCGAAATGAGTCCGGTGGGAAGTAATACGGTGTCCTAGTCTAGGGTTTTTTGACAATTCCTCTCTCACACGCACATACACACGTGCACAAACGCAGACGCACACGTACATGCTCGCACATGCGCAAATACACACGTGTGAGCACGCATGCACACACACATGCACATATATACGCGTGCGCGCGCGCACACACACTCACACTCGCACTCACTCACTCACTCACTCATTTCATTATTCTTTTCTAATCTGTATTTCTCAAGTTTTTCTGAATTTTACCATTTCTTCTCTTTGGCTTGGCTTTTCTGGCTTTATATCATTTTCCCTTATTACGTCAACAGCCTTTTTCCCCCTTCTCCTTTTCTTTACTTCTTTATGAGTCTGAAACCTGCAGACGCTCTATTAGCAACAAAGCTCTCTCCTTTGGCCGTTTTCTTTCTCTTCGTCTTTCTTCCTTCCTTGCTTCCTTTGCATCCATTGCAGACAAAAGGCAAAAATCGATCAAGAGTATGGAATTGCCAATCCGTGGAAAAGGGAGTGAGCTCAGTTATCGGCAGGGTAGATGATTGATAGGAATGCAACAAGTCAAGGCTGCGCAGAGCATGCCTGTACTGTGGCAATGGCCAAAGAAATGAGGTGCAAGAGGCGAACTTTGATGGACTCCCA
>CM054140.1:22506499-22516499 GCA_028751875.1 Rapana venosa
CTCTCTCTCTCTTTCTCTCTCTCTCTCTCTCTCTCTCTCTCTCTCTTCTCTCTCTCTCTCTCGATAATATATATATAATATTTACTATTCATCTCTCTCTCTCCTCCTCTCTCTCTCTCCTCCTCCCTCCCTCCCCCCCCCCCCCCCCCCCCCCCCCACCCTCGTTCAGGTACTTCTGTTTGCTGCGTTGCCTAGTGTTGGGTTTTTACAGTCCTTATTGGTGGTGACTGCTTACTACTGTTTATTTTAAATGTCGAGGTTTTTTGTGTTCTTAACCACCCCCACCCCCACCCCCAAATCTGATGCTTTGAGTCCTTTCCCCAGTCCTATGCAAAAAACAAAAGAGGGGGGGGGGGGAATTCTGCTTTTTTCAATGAATATTTTCACATCATGGAAGTTTTTATCTATCCCTTATCCTGTACAGTCATAATGTTCAAGTCAGGTCAAGTCAAAATTCTTTAGTATATCCCATAATGGGCAATTACAACTATTCAATTTTTTTAAAAATACCAAATCATTTGCTTTCATCCCTACAGCTTTGATTCCTTTTCCTAGGGAGTTTGCACTCTCTCTCCCTCTCTTCTCTCCCTCCTCTATCTCTCTCCAGTCTCTCATCTTAATCTCTCTCACTATCATCTTTAAATCTCTCTCTGCTCTTCACTGCTCCTCTTTCTCTGTCTCTAAGCCCGGCTCTGAATCGCTCTCTCGCTTTTAACTACTTATTAACGACACTCCCTAGTTGCACTCTAGCTCAGTTTTTCCCGTTAAGTGTTCGTAATTCAATTTTTTTTCTTCTTTCTAAATTTCACTACGCAACGCCGATCCTTTCTCTATCAGATCGATCTGCTCTCCCCCGCAAAGAAAATTCTCGATCAGTATTTTTGATCGATTTACCAGTTGTCAAGTAAACCACCAGACCACCTTTCTCTCTCTCATTTCTCTCTCTCCTCTCCAATCTCTCTATTCTCTTCTCTTCTACTCCCTTTCTCTCTCTCTCCTCTCTCTCTCTCTCTCTCTCTCTCTCTCTCTCTCTCTCTCTTCTCTCTCTCTCTCTCTCTCTCTCTCTCTCTCTCTCACACACACACACACACACACACACACACACTCACTCACTCACTCACTCACTCAACAGAATACTCAGATCCGTGCAGTTTGATAATAACCCCATACGCCACCCTATTTGCACCCTCTCCCTTCCGAGTAGATCAAAGACAGCAGTGACAATACCAAACCCTTTCTGCCAAACATCATTATAGTGTAGAGGACAGGAAAAAACGAAGGCAGAGATCTATCCTAGCCTTTTTGTCAGGTGACAGCAAACACTAGTCATCTTGGCAAAGGCAGTGGGTCGCACCGCCACGTACTTATATTCGTACTAATTTCTGTCTGAGGAGGGTAAATTGCTCGTTTCTGGCTCCACTCTACTTTGCTCTAGAACCCTGATTACCTTATTCAAAGAAAAAACACCCGGCTGGTACTTGGTGGAGAGGAGAGGAAAGTATGATGGTAGGGGGGGGGGGGGGGGGGAGAGAGAAGGTGTGGAAGCGTACGAGAGAGATCGGAGGATCTATGTACTATCAGAAAAAAACCGAGTGGGTTGGGGTGGCGTCGGACTCTTGGCGGTTCGAGCCTTAGAAGGGGCTCGTATATTCTCAAGTCCCAGTGTGCCAGCCCTGGCAGGTCTGGTATACAGCCAAGCTTTGGAGGAGATTATGTGCTAATGGCGCCCGCTCTCCCCACAAAGACCAGTCGTAAATACCAAGCCCCGTGAATAGCGGGTGACAAATTGTTGGGAGATTGTGGAGGTTCTGGAAAATGTGTTCTGGGAGACTTGGTAAGAAAGTCCTGGCTGCCAAAAGCTCTGGGTCTATGAAGTCTCACATATTATATTATATGGTGTAGGGTGTTTTTTCGCGGGCACACGTCGTAAGGTTCAGTATGCGCGTTTATATGAAAGAGCCTTATTTGAATGATGGCAGTGGACATAACATGTTATGGTATACTTTTGTATAGGCATTCATTTACGCCCACGTGTACACAAAAGCGAGGGGGAGAGAGAAGAGACAAACAGACAGACAGAAGATAGACGGACAGAGAGAGACAGAAAGGGAGACACACACACATAGACAGAGACAAATTGACATTAGTTACAGATTGACAGCATTATTTTTTATGGCTGAAAAGAACGGGGGGAAAATTTGCTTTAATATTTTTGAAAATGAGAGAATGGATGGTTTTAATTCACCTTTAGCAAAAAGCCCCGTAAACAAAAAGCTTTCGTGGTAACACATGAAAAGAATTAAACGTAAATAAAACATGTAATGTTTAAACACTACATGTAGATATCCCACCAAATTAAATCATAAATACGCTTTGCCTTTGAGTTCAAACGATGCATCCAAACACACTTTATACCACCTTTTCACTCGTTAAAGACATCAGCATGAAAATGAGACATACAAGGCTGAGGGTAAATTTCTTAAGAATGAATTGCTTTTTTTAAACTCAGAAATATAGCATATGTTCCATAATACGAGAGACAAGCAGATACAGACAGAGAGAGGGGGGGAGAGACAGAGAGAGAGAGAGAGAGAAGAGAGTGAGAGAGAGAGAGAGAGAGAGGGGGGGGGGGCGGTTTAAACCAAACGATCTCATTCATGCTATAAGCCGCTGTGAAATAAAACAACGTCGTAACACCAACAAAACGCCTGTCCATTGTTATCGACATATTAGTTTTCCACACTGGAAAACACCAGTCAGTGCTAGTACATTTCCGTGGGGTGGGCATTGTTTGACATTGTTTGCTTGCCCACTACCCCCATCCCCTCCCCTCCCCACCCTCCATTCCCTACCCTGCCACTGCCCTTACCTTTCCGATTTTGCTGGTCAGTGGTCAATGGATTTCGTTTTCTGCTGCTTGACTGGGCAGACTGTTTTAGCAACGTCCAGTTGGCCTTGACAAAGCCACAACAAAGTCTGGAAGGGAAGGGAAGGGAAGCCAGGCTATCTCGGTCTGGGTTACTTAACCCACTGCTGAAAGCAAGGTTCGGAAAAATTTTTAAATTTTTTAAGAAACTGTGAATCGAGCCTTGTGCTGTTTGTTCTCTCCTTTTTGTCTATGTTCACAGTAATAAAGTGATGATAATAATAATAATGACGATGATGATGACAATTGATAATAATAATCATCATCATAATCATAATCATAATCATACCAACCCATACATGTCATGCCTGTATTGAGCTCAGTGCCCATTTGGGACCTCTTGGTCTGTCTGTCTGGCTGTCTGTCTGCCTGTTAGGCTGTTTCTCATTCTCTCTGTCTCTGTCGATCTGTCTGCCTACCTGACAGGTTCGCTCTCTCTCTCTCTCTCTCTCTCTCTCTCTCTCTCTCTCTCTCTCTCTCTCTCTCTCTCTCTCTCTCTCTCTCTCTCTCTCTCTCTCCCCCCCCTTCTCTCTCTCTCTCTCTCTCTCTCTCTCTCTCTCTCTCTCTCTCTCCAAATATTGTTTATATGTTTTGTATCTTTATAACTGTGTAATGTAAAAGAAAAAAAAGAAAAAAAAAAGTTTGGGTAATGATAATAATTATCATATTTGGGTTGTCATCGCAAGAGAGAAATAAAGAGTCGAAGTCAAATTTACAAAAAGAAGAATAAATCCTTACAGATTAGAGCGGTCTGTTTTATATGCATGTCATTCTCTCTCTCTCTCTCTCTCTCTCTCTTCTCTCTCTCTCTCTCTCTCTCTCTCTCTCTCTCTCTCTCTCTCTCTCTCTCTCTCTCTCTCTCTCTCTCGATACTTGAGCCTTTTTCTCTGAAGTGTTCTATTGACTCAAAAGTGTTCTATTGACTCAGTGAGTATGACCTGTAGTAGTATGTGTCAGTTAAGGAAGTGGCATCGTTGTCGTCAGGATGAATAATTGTTCGTAGCTTCCTGAAACATGAGATTCAGTGAGGTTTCTTGACATTACTACTTCCTGAAAGTACCGTTGGACAGTTAGTCATCGCTCCTTGCATGAGTTTTTCGGTCAGTTAAGGCGTTTTCTATATTTTCACAGAAAAAAACACTACTTTCTGTCGTTGTGAAAGTTTAGAGAAGCCTTCTATTTGGTTTGGAGAGGAGTAGGGCAAATAGTCATAAAAATTCGGACCTCTTATCTGATAAGGTCTGTCACTCGATTTGAATTTTCTCCGCTTTGTTTTGACTTCTCCATGTTAGATATAAAAGACATTCACACTAAGCCACTGTCTGATAAGTCCGCACCCTTCTTGAAGTTTATCACGCTTTGCCATGTCTCTGCTCAATTATATAAAACTTCACTTTTACTGTCTAAATTCCCACCCATTTGCGTTATACATAAAAGCCGGCCATTTTCCTAAAACTTTGCGAACTGTAACACTCTTTCTCGGATCTTTAAAGCTGGTGGGTAATCTACTTGTCAATTCAACTTGGCTTTGAATGGGTTTTATACGCTGGATAGTCGTAATTCTCATTCAACCTTGGCTTAAGATGCTCTTCGCTGTTGTGTACTTTCATACTAACGCTAGAGTTTCTGCCAGATTCATTTTGAAAAACAAGCGAGATTTTCGATCATTTTGAGAAAAAAAACACTGTTTTTGTTTGTCCAAGAATGACATGTAAAAGATTTTTTCTAGGTGCTGTGATGCTAAATTATGACGGGTAAAAATATGACGTAAGCTATTGTCCTTTGCTATCTGTTTGTTATGCACCAACGCAACGCAGCTGAATATTGTCAGTGATCCTCCCTAGGTAGTATAAGGGGTTTTTTTCAACGGTTTTTTCCTTTAACCTGATTTTTCAGCCAGCTTGAACACTACAGTTTTGTCGAATTTGGCTAGCTATCTCCTGTTTACGACACAGTTCATGTGTGCATCTCTCTCGTGTTCTGTACACAATCTTTCTTATGTCTTGTTCTTTTTCCACTTTCTAGAATCCTGTTTCATTGAAGGCTGTCTCTTCTTTATCCATCTTTCTTTCAGAACCTGTCAGTCTCTAGTTTCTTCATTCTTTCTTGATGACCTATTCTTATATGTTTTCCATTATAATAATGTATCTTTTATGTTTTACATTCAGTTTTTCTAATAGATGACATATTCTTTTGTTTTTTCATTTTTCAAAATTATTCAATAAGTGTTCTTTTTAAGGGTATATTACATTGCACGTTAGTTTTTCTAATAGATGACCAGATTTCTTTTGTTTTTCACAATTATTCAATAACTTTTCTTTTTTAAGGGTGTGTTGCACACATAAAGCCAAAGACCAAAATATAGTAGAAAGAAAATCACTTCAACTTAAAAGATGAACAACAAGTAAATTTTTTTAAGATGACAGTATTACTTTTTAATATGTATTGTTTTAATGCCTGTCGTGTAATGCTAAAATGCCACTCATAATTTTTCAATTTGATATATATTCAAGTATTCTTGAGTCGTGAGTCCCTCTGGGTATGTGGGAACCAGGCGAGAGCAATGCAGCAACATCAGAGAAACAGGTGGAAGGGGCTGATGATGACCGTCGTCACAACAAACTGGTTGTGTCTAGAGTATGTTTGTCCGTCGTGTTTGACGATGACCTCCAAAACAGCAGAGGAGGCAGCTGCTGTTTCGGAAATTGGGCAGAAATTTGATTATAGTGGAGATGTCTTGCCCACAGTACATCCCCACTCTCTCGGCCAAGTGGGCATAAGGACAGTCAGCGTTAGAGATGTTCTCCAAAGGCCAACCAGCCCCCCAGGGCTGCAGCACATAAGGACTGTGCGAGTAAACCTCATAGTCAGAGTCATAGCCGATCACTAAAGACTAAGCTGTAAAGTGGAATTCCATGAGTGGGAAAGAAAGCCACTGATCATACAGCCTCTCACTTTGCTGTTGCCCCCAGCGTCAATGGTTTATTCAAGAACTGTGATAAACCCCATGCGCTGACGGCCATTTGTCTAGAGTAAAACACCAACAAAGAAGAACAGACTTCACTGCAGACCTCAACACAGATACACATCATATACATAGTAATGGTGAAGGAGGCTGGCAAAAGAGAAACAATCCGTGTGGGTTTTCATTTTCATTTTATAAACATCTGGTGTTTATAACGATCGGGTCAGCCTGAGGCCATATTTGTTTGATTCTGAGCGTGCTGTTTTATGGTAGGCTACCTAAAAAAAAAAGTGATTTACATGCCAAGCTTGCTGTCATTATTTTAGTGCCTGTGTTCAATGCAGTCAGTGTGAAACATTACGTAGCCACGTTGACTATTCCTTCGCTAAAAAGACGTTTGCCAAAAAACAAAAACAAAAAAAGCAACAACAAAAAAGCAGAACAGCAATTTCAGGAGAGTTGTGCTTTATCATTCTGGCGATATTGGGGCGTGTTACTGTGTGAATCAGACGACATTACACAGGATGTTTGCCCCCCTACTTGATTACAGACGATGTCTATGTTTATTGGTACATAAAACAGGAAGAGAAAAAACATGCTACATGAGGTATATGCTGAGCTGGGCAACCTAACTTAGGGACACAGGTACTCAACAAGGAGTACTTGGACATCCAAGAGCTGGCCTTGCGTCATCTACACATACCTCATGCGGGTCTTCTTCTCTTCTGTTTTGGTTTAAGTATTTCCTACCCATTGACTGAACGCAGGGCAAATGCCTTCTATTTTCCCGCTGTCTTGCTAGGTGAATTTTAAGGCATAGTCATAGTCATGATTTTCACGTCCAGTTTTTGCGTTAAAACTGGATTTGTTTATAACGTAAACGTTTAACAAACAAAAAAAGGAAACGCATATGTCAATATTCTGCCTTACCTGTCACTGAATGGTTTGTAAAGTTGTAACAGCAATATATTATGTTGTTGTTATTTTTTTTAATTCATTTACTCTCTCTCTCTCTCTCACCTGCTGCAATATTGTAATTGCTTTATAACTTTTTTTCTCTCTGGTAAATGCTTACGGTGTTGTACTACACATCCCTGTCGCAAAGGGCGTAGGCCTTTCATAGATTGAATCATTCGTATCCATAGACATCGTCTTACTCGGTGAGTTAGTGTGTGTGTTTTATGTGTGCGTGTGCGCGCGCGTGTGTGTGTGTGTATGTGTGTATGCGCTCGCGCGTGCATGTGTGTGTGTGTGTTTTGAAACTGGAAAAGCGAAGACTTTGACATGAAATGTTTTGCTTTAACCAAACGCAAGATACAAAACCATTCTTAACGTTTACCCTTTCACTGTTATTTGAACAGCAAACCGGCAACAAAATCTTAATTTCAGCAAAACATATCAAGTTCGAATCTCGAAACCTGTCAGTCACAGAGCCCCATTGACCTGGTTTCAAGAGGGATATGTGTGTTTGAGGAGTGGGCTGTTGATTTTCTCGATACCCCACTTTTTTTGTTCACTAGGAAGTCCGGGGACAACACCACATTGCTAGGTGACACAACGAGAGGCATTGTGCAGGTATCCTCTTCGTTCCTTGGCTAGAAACTCCCAGGTTTTTACCTACGTGACCGTGTTCGTACCTACCACGATGAAGGTCGCCACATTCCGTCGTTGTAGATAATGGCTAAACGTGACGACAGAGTGCACAGGTCTTATTTTGTCATGTATTCCTACCTACTAGCCTTCAAAAGAAGGAATAATGTGAAACACGCGTGCAGTGTGGACTGTGCATATGTCCACCACGCACGGTACCTCGAAAGGGAATAGCTTGAAGAGAGAAAGTCTTTTTTAAACATTGGCCAGGAGTGAAATTCGAACCCCGTGATTTTTTTTTTATATCAAGCGTCTAAAGTCCTACCACTGAGCAACCCAGGCTCCTCGTACCGGGTTCAAACACTTGCTGTGACAATGCAGACGATAAAAGCATAATACATTCCTAATTTTCCGTATGCCATATCTCGCTGTGATCCTAATGATACCATTCGGTACACATCAAATACAACTCTATAAGTCACTCGAATCCTCTCATGGGAACACTCAGCACTGATAGTACGGGACCTTATTTTTGTCTCAAATTTATGGGGTTTAAACACCAAAGAAATGGGGTCATGTACCATCAGGTGTTCTGCATAAAATAATGTGGACGCGGATTCGAGCATTCTATAGTTGTAGTTTACGAGCGCGTTCAAATTTAATTCAGATCACAATCAGTCAGCACACTAAATTTTGGGAATGAATAGGATTGGGTTTTTTTATAATTTATTTATTTTCAGAGCTTTTTTTTTTACGATCATAGCAGAATTCTGTGCTTGACATTAGGGCTGCTCCCCCCTCCCGGTTTTTTTTATAATTTATTTATTTTCAGAGCTTTTTTTTTTACGATCATAGCAAATTCTTCTTGACATTAGGCTGCTCCCCCCCCCCCCCCCCCCCCCCCCACCACCACCCGCGGAGAGAACGTTGCCATGGTATGGTGCCACTTATCTGTATCTCTTTTGCCGCGTAAACAAAGTAAAAGGTAAAGGAAAAGGTGTCCCATAACCTATAAGGTCGTAGGGGAGCGAGGCGTCAGAGACCTCACTTCTCTAAGACCAGCATATTGAGGGCGGCGCCCATCTCCTCTCCCTCGCTGCTTTACCTTCCCTGACCCTAAAGAGGGCAGGTACCCATTTACAGCTGGGTGAACTGGGGGAACTGTACTGAAGCCAAGGCGCGCAAACGGTCACCCATCCCAACTGGTAACCACGCTCGACGCTGCTTAACTTGGCTGGGGGAAAGCGAGTGCTGGGGGAAAGCGAGTGCTCTGACCACTGAGCTATCCCGTCCCCGTAAACAAAGTAGGGTATCTTAATTGGATCGCATGTCTGTTTGCGTGTCTTCATTAGAAAAACAATGATTCAAAACAAACATGACAACAATAGTTGCTTGCTGTCTGAGCGTTACATGATGATGGTGAAACAAAGCATTAATAGGAAATGGATTCTTTACTCTTTGTTAGCCTTCACCCTGCCGGCCCTGTGTGTCTGTCTGTCTGGGATTGTTTCTATGTTTGTCTTTGTTTCTGCCCCTTTCTTCTATCTGTTTGTTCTCTCTGTGTCACTGTCTGTCTGTTTGTCTGCCTCCTCCCCCCGCCCCCCCAGCCACTCTCTCTCGGTCTCTCCTGCCTTCTTCACCCCAACCCAACAGACTCACTCTCTCTCTCTCCTCTCTCTCTCTCTCTCTCTCTCTTCTCTCTATCTCTCCTCTCTCTCTCCTCTCTCCCCTGTGGTTATTGCACATATCTACGCTGTTATAGGATTGTACGATCGACTTTTCCAAACGCTGGTGCCACGGAGCAGCTTTGGGAGCTGTCGCATTATCAGATAACACTCATTGACAGCCGAGTCTCAAATCCCTCCCTTTCCAAAACCAGCTCGTTCTCTCTCTCTCTCCTTCTGCCGATTGTTGGGGCCCCCGAATCACTGACTAGGCAGGCCTAAAGGCCGCTTTGCATTCAGCTTTGGGTCGGCCTCTGCGAGGCTGTCAGACTTTATCAGGCCTTGGTGGAAGCGAGCTTTCTTTGAGAATGACCTGTGAAAATGAATGACCCTGCCCTGCCTTGCCTTGCCCTGCCCGGCCCTCTAGTTACCTTGCGATACCTTTCTTTCAGCTGGTGGGTTTATGGGAGCTTGCTGGCTTTTGGAAGATGTGGGAGGGAGAACGAGAGAGAGAGAGAGACAGAGAGAGAGAGAGAGAGAGATAGATAGAGAGACATAGAGAGAGAGACAGAGAGAGAGAGATAACAAATGTCTAGAGCTAGCTACTGGTCGGATTTGTGGTTAGCTAGACTTTTCTTTGTAGTGTTATTAATGAGCGGGCTTTAAACGGTTCTTAACGAACCAGATAGACTTAACAAGATCCGGAATCTAAGAGTGGATTCGTTGCGATAAGGGTGACCGGTAGAAGTCGTTCGTTTCTCGTGATTAATGGTCATTAATTGTTGAAGTTTGGAACGTTTGTATATGATTGTAATACCTGTCAGGTCACAGAGAGAGAGAGAGAGAGAGAGAGAG
>CM054140.1:22521499-22543999 GCA_028751875.1 Rapana venosa
CTGCGTTTGTATTTTATCTGTTGTCAAGGTATTCATTTGTGTTTCTGCGTTTGTATTTTTATCTATTGTCAAGGTGTTTTGTGTTACTGCGTTTGTATTTTATCTATTGTCAAGGTGTTTTGTGTTACTGCGTTTGTATTTTATCTGTTGTCAAGGTGTTTTGTGTTGCTGCGTTTGTATTTTATCTGTTGTCAGGGTGTTTTGTGTTACTGCGTTTGTAATAAAAAAATTTTATCTGTTGCCAAGGTGTTTTGTGTTACTGAGTTTGTATTTTATCTGTTGCCAATGTGTTACTTAGTTTGTATTTTATCTGTTGCCAAGGTGTTCGTTTATGTTACTGCGTTTGTATTTTATCTGTTGTCAAGGTGCTTGTTTAATGTTTCTGCGTTTTTATTTTATCTGTTGTCAAGGTATTCGTTTATGTTACTACGTTTGTATTTTTTCTGTTTTCAAGATGTTTGTTTTGTATTTTTATTTGTCAAGGTCTTCGAATGTGTTACTGCGTTGGTATTTTTCATCTATTGTCAAGGTGTTCGAATGGGTTTCTGTGTTTGTATTTTATTATATTTATCTCTTCGTCTGTCTGGCTGGCTGGCTGGCTGTCTTTCTGTCTGTGTCTGTCTCTTTCTCTCTTTTCATTCTTCTTTCCGTTCTCCTCCTCCTCCTCCTCTCTCTCTCTCTCTCTCTCTCTCTCTCTCTCTCTCTCTCTCTCTCTCTCTCTCTCTTCTCTCTCTCTCTCTCTCTCTCTCTCTCACCCGCTCCCTCCCCTCACACACTTCACGCCCTGTCTCTATGTCCCCCCCCCCCCACCCTTTTTTTTTTCCTTGATAGTCTTTCTTTATTCTTTTTCTTTCTTTCACTTTTCTTTTCTGTTGTACATTTCGTTTTACCTAGTAACAGAGGGGCACTGCGGACACTGAAACAACCAAACAACCAACAACAACAAAAACCCACCCTCACACAACCTTTTCCTCTTTTTTTTTTGCACTAAAAAAGGAGTTGTGAATGTCAAGTCTGTTAGACAGCTATGACGTTTCTTTCCTCTGATCTTCTCTTTATTCTCCCAAGCCCTCTCTTCTGATTACCACCACCCTACCCGCCCCCCCCCCCCTCCCCCCCCCCCCCCCCCCCCACTACCCGCCCCCAGTATAAATCATATCAACGTCTGCCATTTTTTGCACCATTTCCTTTTGAAGTCTCTTGTCTATCCGTGGAATATTCCCCCCTTTTAAAAGTATGGATTATCATATAAAAAAAAGTATTACACGCCATAAGTTACCTACCCACTCGCCAATGTTAGGTAGGAAGGTTTGTTGTCGATGTATGTGTTAAGTCTGTCTGGGAGGAGGGGGGGGGGGGAGTGTGTGTATGTGTGTGTGTGAGCATGTGTGTGGGGGGGGGGGAGAAGTTATGTGCCTAATGCAGATGATTTTTAGAAAAAGGGGGTGGGGGGGGGGGGCAGGGGGGAGGGAGGAGCAGAAATTAGCCTTCCTGGATAGAGTTGTTTGATCAGGGTACCAGAGTTTCTCTCTCTCTCTCTCTCTCTCTCTCTCTCTCTCTCTCTTCTCTCTCTCCTCTCTCTCTCTCTCTCTCTCTCTCCTCTCTCTCTCTCTCTCTCTCCGTTATTGCACATATCTACGCTGCTATAGGATTGTAGTTAAAAGTGTCCCATAACCTATGTGGTCGTACGGGAGTGAGGCGTCAGAGACCTCAACTTCTCAAGGGGCCAGCATATTGAGGGCGGTGCCCATCTCCTCTACCTCGCTGCTTTACTGCTGGGTGAACTGGGGGACTGTACTGAAGCCAAGACGCGCAAACGGTCACCCATCCAAGCGGCAACCACGCTCGTTGCTGCTTAACTTTAGCTGGGGAAAGCGAGTGCTCTGACCACTGAATTATCCCGTCCACGAACATCTTTGTACGCACATAAGTTAAGTGCATGCGCCCATGCATCCTCACAGGCACACACAAGCATGCGAGTGCATGCATGCACCTACGGTCATATACACATGCGTGTGTGGACACATGCATACATGCACGCATATAGTAAAGCGTGTGCAGACACATACACAAATATACAACATACACACACGCACGCACACACATGCACGCACGCACGCTCGCGCGCGCGCACACACACACACACACACACACACACACACACACACACTTCTCGGGTGAATTAATATAGTTTCGACCATATTTCATTACTAGCTACACTCTGGCCTGCCATTCTATCCTGACGTTAATGTCGTTTCCTTTTTTTTTATTGCAATGTTCTGTCGGTTTGGATAGTATGGAGTTCTTTTCTCTCGTCTTTTTTTGTTTGCCACATTGAACACCACTGGCTAGGCCAAAACGTGCCTGGCAGTGTGAATCAGTGTGAATCTCTATTGCCTTGCGTCATGACTGAAAGCGTTCACACAGTTACGCCTTTTTTGTTTTCTTTTGTCTTCGAGGGAAAAACACAAAGTGGGTGGCGCTGCTTTTGTGGCGACGCGCTCTACCCGGGGAGAGCATCCCGAATTTCAGGCAGATAAATCTGCTGTGACTTAAAAAGTGGTATGCAATACAATACAATACAATACAATACATAACTATACAGTACAATACAAAATTCCTATATCCTATGATATACCAGCAGTTGCCTCTAAGGAAGAAATTACAAATCCCTGATTGAAATTGTGCCAGAGTTATGAAAGGCCCCCAGGTATTCTGTGTAGCGGTCCTTGTCTGAATTAAGTGGTTTTGTAACTCCTATGATCATTTGTCATCTCTCGAATTCCTGGCAGTTATCTAATGACTGCTTTCTCATCGTCTGCGTTATCAGTGTTTCAAGGAGGTTTGCAAACACACGCTTGAAGAGAAAGTATACACAGATGTAAGTGTCTTGGTAAATCTGTATCTGCCAAGGTCTTGTGAACACACGAGCCTTTTTTTTTTTTAAATTCTTTTATATCGAGGATAATGGAATAAGCACTTATGTGCTTTTTTTTAACGTCCAATCCCCGTGTGTATGCGGTTTTGTAAATTCTGTCATCTGTTCCCATCGGCACACAATGGCCTACTCTTACGAAAAGCGGAACAGGATTTAACGAGGAGAGAGAGAGAGAGAGAGAGAGAGAGAGAGAGAGAGAGAGAGAGAGAGAGAGAGAGAGAGGAAGAGCCTGTAAATCATAAAGCTACGAAGAGAAACGAGATGTACAAAAATAAAACTATCCTCCCCAAACAAACTAAAATAGAAAAATATAACCAAACCGGAATATCCCTCAAATTAAAGTACTTTTTTAAAAAGTTTCTACTTACCGCGGCTTCCACTAGTACTAATACTGCTGCTGCTGCTGCTATTACTAGTTCTACTACTGTGGCTCTTGCCACTGCTACTACTACTACTTTACTGTAGCTGCTGCTGAAACTATCACTGCTACCATCACCATCACTACTGGTGCTGCTGCTGCTGCTTTTACTAATAACTCAACAGAAATGATGGCACAACTCACGTGTACACGGGTCTTGAGGGTTTTCTACAGCAGGATACAAGCCTAAAGTATGAATACCTATAGATGTAATCAAAAGCAGCAGGTAAACAAATCCACATCATTAACGCATCTCTCTCTCTCTCTCTCTCTCTCTCTCTCTCTCTCTCTCTTCTCTCTCTCTCTCTCTCTCTCTCTCTCTCTCTCTCTCTCTCTCTCTCTCTCTCTCTCTCTCTCTCTCTCTCTCTCTCTCACACACACACACACACACACACTTAAGGGGGAAAATGTGTTCAGTCTGAAACAAAACCTGTACAGATCTACCATTTTTACATTACAGTCAGTACGTAAGTGACGCAGTCTAGTGCAATAGTTAAGTGCAGGGTTGTATGACTGTGACGAAGAAGCACTGATAACGCCAATCAGCTCATCAAAGGTTGTGCTATTTCTAAACACAGGCCATGTTTGCTGATTGTGTTGGTGTGCCATGTTTTTCCTACCTTCGCCCTTTGTCCTTACTAACCCTCGAGAGTGCTATTTGATCGATGTCTATAGCAGTTCCCTTCATTTTCGCCTAGATAATAATTTAATCTTTTCGTACTACGTACGGCTTGCAGTGTTAGCGTGGCTGTCAACTTTGGGAAAATGAGCGGTCCCTGAGCTTTTCACCACTTCTTTGATAGAAGCTGGAAAAGAAATTGTTGACTTAAGCCTGCTAATAATTTTCCAGTGTTTGCCAGCCCCCTACCATTTATGTTTTTGTCAACTTCTACATTAAAGGCGAGGTTATTATTTGCTGAGGTTTGATTCACATGTCACAGAGGTGGACAGTTACGTTCACTTTGAGCGGAGTTTGCGCAAAGACGTGTTTTCGTTCCTGCAGGAGCTAACCACGAGGCTTAGTGATACTGTGATTTGGTTTTCTGTGCTGTGAAACGGTGGTGATCATAGGAAGGACTAAAAACGGAAAAATCTTTGTGTAGTTTTCTTCCGTTATCTGTGTCTTTTTGTAGTTTTCTTAAGCAGCGTGCTTCTTGTCGAGATTGTACTCTTTTTAAGGTAAAGGTACGACTACATTATCTGTGTAGTCGTAAGGGAGCGAGGCATCAGAGACCTCAACTTCTTTAGGGGCCAGCATATCGAGGGCGGCGCCCATCTCATCTCCCTCGCTACTTTACCTTCGTTGACCCTAAAGAGGCAGGTACCCATTTACAGCTGGGTGAACCGGGGGACTATACTGAAGCGAAAGCGCGCAAATGGTCACCCATCCAATTGGTTGCCCCGTTCAATGGTGCTTAACCTTAGCTGGGGGTAAAGCGAGTGCTCTGACCACTGAGCTATCCCGTCCCGTACTCTTTTTAAGGTTTGGGGAGAAAAGTAAAATCTGCGATGATTTCAAAGTAAACTAAGGGAAAACATATCGGTGGTTTCAGTAAATCATGTTTTCAAAGTAGACAAAAGGGAAAATACCTCAGTGGTTTTAAAACGTAATGTGCTAAGATTTCAAAGAGGGTTTGGCGCTGGCTAGCAAGCGATTATTCCAAGTAGGAGTAAGATACCAAATTCTGTAGCATGGTTAACAATTTCAAGGTTCCGTTAAGGCAGGTACCATTGATCATGTCTTATCACTCATTGCTCTCGTAAATAACAGATCGTGCTTGGAGCAAAGATTACCTACGACGCAGCTGGATCAGAACAGAAAAAAATACCACTGTTGTGACAGAATTTGATTTGGAAGTAACCAAAGTACGAAAGGCAGAAATAAAACAAAAAAGAATACATACACAGACAGTATTTCTAATCTGAAGAAAATCCATTGACAAACGTCAATATCTTCGTCTTGCAAAGTGTACATACAAAAAAAAGGAAGGTATAAATGAAGAAAGACAGTTGAGAAGCAAGGTCTGGTAACGTGGTCTGACTGGGTGAAATACGGCGATTTAAAAGCGAAGGTGTCAAGAGCTTAGCGGTCACCAGACTGGACATAAAACAAGGGGGACTTGAGACTTGGGGGAAGTGTAAAGTGCGTCAGTATTTTTATTTCTTCTTTGTAGAGGTGTGTATGTGAGGAGGCACTTGACAACCGTTTATCATGGCCTGGAAATGGCCAGATACTTGTAGAACTAGGCCTTTTGTACGGCCTCATCAGGTAAGAATACTGGTCTCTTTGTATACCTTCCCTTACTATTACTTGCCTCCATTTTGTTCTCTCTCTCTCTCTCTCTCTCTCTCGTGCTCACTCGTGCATGTGTGTGTGTGTGCGTGCGTGCGTTTGTGTTCAGGCGCGCGAACGGGGTATATATAGTAGAAGAACAATGCATGAACACCGTCAACAAGCAGTGTAAACATGACTGCAATTCTTATCGAGCTTACAAACGTGTTAACTCCTTCCTATCTGCGCTTTGCCACTGTTGTGGGGGCAAGTCAGTATCGGTTGAGTTTGGACCTGTTCCACCGCTAATCTGACTCGCTGCACCCTCCTCACGTCTCTTGTGTCCTTCAGCACTTTGTACAGTTAGTCTCCCCAGTCATCTGACAAGCCTTTGAGTTGTCAAGTCAAACGAAGCTTGAAAAGTTAAAGTGGTTCAGGGGGGAAGTGCGAAAACATGTGGCATGTTCTAAACAACTACTATCAGTCCTACTTGTCTAATTGTTGTGACCGTGCTGATTGAAAGAAAGATTGGTAGAAGCGTTAGGATACTGTGATCTGTTCGCTTTGTTTGACATATTTCCCCTCCCATTTCGCGACTACCAACGGTGAGATATTTCGAACGGAACCGTTTGCTCACCACACTATCAAGGTAGACACATTCTAACTGTGCGGTTTACACACACACACACAAAAAAGTCATATGCTTCTACCGGCAATCAATGACCTACTCTTTCGAAAGGCGGAAGTGGTTTTTTTACGTGTGCACAATATGTTCTGCATACACGGGACCTTGGTTTACAGTCTTATCCGAAGGACTGTCGGGAGAGTGGAGACGGTACTGATGTTAGGAGCTAGGAGAGGAAAGAAAACCCAGGAGGAGGTGTCTCGATGGGGGGCTGGAACCTGGGCTGTCAGTCAGATCGCGAGCTAAGCGCTCAAACCACTAGGCTATCCCGCCCTACTGTCTGACAGTGTTTAGCTCGCCCATTCGCGCACAGTCCAGCTGCCGTCCTGGCTTCGGGGAAACAAAGAGGTGGTAAGCCGTCTCCAGCTTATGCAGTGTTTACACGGAAGCGAAACATGTCAGTGATTGTAAACTAATAGCGAAGATTTGTCAGAAACTCTCGATCATCCAACAAGTTCATGTCCGAAGATCAGGCGAAACTGGCTGGTTGCCACTGGTTAGGGGGTGTCGTCTTGCTCTTTCTGTTTTCATATTGCTGGGAGACCGTAAATTGGTTTTGGTGGTTTCTGGTTAGTATACAGGGCTGTTTGAGTTACCACCAAGCAACGGACTGCGTAAGTTGCCACCAAGCAACCCAACGACCAGTTCAACAAACCTAACAAAAGCGAGTCAGAACTGTGGCAGACAACAACACACAAAAAAAGGTTTGGTTCGAAAATAGTCATGGAATGAACATCAGAGAAACGGGGAGATCTTGAAAAAAATATATATATCATCCTATCGTAATCTTGGACAGGAACAAGTGATAAGGTGAAGAACGTGAAAGTGAAACGTTGAGAGAGAGAGAGAGAGAGAGAGAGAGAGAGAGAGAGAGAGAGAGAGAGAGAGAGAGAGAGAGAGAGAGAGAGAGAGTTGTTTTACGATATTCAGCCCTGAGTTGAAGACAAAGACAGGGAGAAATATGGCAGTCTGAGTGGAGGAGGGACCAGGTGCCAACAGGTGTCGTCAGAAAGGACAAGGGGACTGCAAAAAACTTCAGCTAGGCGGGTGATCTACTGGGCTTCTTTTTTATTTTTTTGGTTAGATCCCCTCTCTTGTTGACCAAGTGTGTGAGAAGGTAGGTAGGTAGGTGGTGGTATCCTTGACATACCTCGTTCATCATGGCATGGGTGTGGGCCGATCCTGTTCCCAAGACCAACCCTGTGTTCCCTCGTCATCAGGTGGGCAGCGTGGTCTGGAAGAGAATGGTTTAAGGTTTACAGCCTGCCTGTCTGCCTTTCATTGAGTATCTGTCATTCTTTGGTTTGACTGTGTCGCTAGAATAGTGCACGGTGTTGTTGTTTTTATTTAGCTAGTTGTTGTGTTTGTTCTTTTGTCTGTGCTGACTCCTGTTGTCTTTCTGTCTGTGTTTATCTGTCTGTCTGTCTCCCTCTCTGTCTCTGTCTCTGTCTCTCTCTCTCTCTCAGTCTATCTCACACACACACTTTCTCTCTCTCTCTCCCACTTCCTCTCTCTCTCTTACTCTCTCTCTCTCTCTTTCTTTCTGTGTGTGTGTGTGTGTGCGCGCGTGTGTAAGTACGCACGCTTGCGTGTGTTCGTGCCCTGAAAGACATAGCGAGAGTGACTACTGCAAACAGCTCAAGTCACGGGCCATGGTACTTTTGGTCCAGTATTGATTTGCTAGTTGCCACACTTTGCTCCAGTATGAAGGTGCCCAGAATGTCAGGCTACAACAGATGGTGAGCAGGAAGACAAACAGACACCTTTTAGTCTTAAGTCTTTTATACACACCCGTTTTGCATGCTAGCTTTTCTGACGACAGGTTTTGCACAATTTCGGCAGAGTAATAGACTCTGTTCCTGTTATCCTATTAAAAGGCAGTATTCATTTAATATTTGTGTGAGCTTTGGGCAGCGTGTGAATGATGAACGAGACTGCAGACTTGGAAATGGTGTGGTAAAAAGTACACATAGCTGCACATATACAAGACTGCATTGTTATTGGTGCTCATTTCCAGAGTGTTTAGCCGAAAGTAGTTCTGCCTCAAATCGTGTTGAGTTCAAGTTTTGGCCTAAGACCATCTTGGTCTGAAGTTAAAGCCTTTTATTATTTTTAGCTTAAAAGAGAGAGAGAGAGAGAGAGAGGAGAGAGAGAGAGAGAGAGAGAGAGAGAGAGAGAGAGAGTTTATAGTTAAAAATAAGTTTTGCTTTTCCTGAACTGTTGGACATATAAACTGGATGTAAAGTGTAACCCATAAACATTTTGGACAATAGTTTTCACCTTAGACAGTGGAGTTTGGGCCTAAAGCTATTTTTACGTAAACATTTGGCTTTACATAGTTTTGGTCACAAACAGTTCCTGGATCGATTTCTAGTGTAAATTAGCTTTTACACAGCCTTTTAGCCCACTGCATTAGTTGAAACAACACTTGCTTTGCGCATTGGTTTTCAGGTAGCATTGCATAATATGAAAAAGGGGATCTATTGCTTTTTTTAATAACGCATTAGCCCATATTCTCTGTTCAGCCACTCTTCTTGATCTTGGGTGGATGGCACCCTACCTAGCTAGGTGTTGGTCTGCAGGTGACAGGTTTCATTCCATGTTGTTTATAACCGCGCCACCACGAAGGCCATACCACGGTTATCACCTTCTCAACGGCCCCAAAGCCGCGTGAGCAGTCAGTCATTTTAAGTCCAAACTGAGAAGGTCCTGCTCTTGAGGACCAAACAGCGTTAACCTGTAAAAAAAAAAATCATTGAATGATTACCTTAACTATCGTGTTCCTTCACGAAAACGATGGTTAGGGCGCCAACCATACCGCTTAATTCAGTCACCTCCAGGTGAGAAAAAAATAACAACAAAGAAAAACGTACAAGAGATAATAAAATGCCCCATATTGATTCAAAAGAACCCACAGACGGAATGCCGTTTGTACAAATAACACTGCAGATGATATATATATCCTGTTTCCATCCCAGTGTTTACAATTTTATTTACCTGGTTACACAAACAAAACGGAAGAGGAAAAATGTCATGATACCATTTCAAGAGAACAGTTGGTTGCCCACTTGCTGTGTTAAAGAGGTGATTTGAGTGGGAAGGCAGAAAAAACATGCTAGAGAGAGAGAGAGAGAGAGAGAGAGAGAGAGAGAGAGAGTGGTTTATTGTGGTAAGCTGAGCTTTCAAGCCCATTCACAAGGGGACAGTGTTGAGGGGACTGGGCACAAACACGTATTCAACTAAGACAAGAAAAACAATTCCCAACAGCCCAGATAATCATCATGACATGGATTTCATGTCATGGTTCAACAGCTGCAACAAAACAGTTATTGTCAACTATGATTGATTACTGTGATTCTTTAGCAGAGCCAGAACAATGAACAACACTTATTGCTGTCAAAGCTTTACCAGCCATTCAGCACTGCGACAGACAGACAGACAGAGAGAAAGAGAGAGAGAGAGAGAGAGAGAGAGAGAGAGAGAGAGAGAGAGAGAGAGAGAGAGAGAGAGTGTTATTCTGGCACAGATTTCTTAGAGGATGGAGGCAGGGTATCTTCAGTACTCGAAATTGCAGTGTGTATTTCGAATGCTTGAAAAATTTGAGGGTAACATCAGAATTGACCTCTGCAAAATATTTTGCCCCCAAAATAAAAATCACAAAAACCCTATGCACCTGGCGATGTTAGTACCTCCTTCAGGGTGTCGAGCACGAATGAAAACACACGCACACACACACACGCACGCAGGCACACACACACCGCACACACACGCACACACACACACACACACCACAGTAGGCCATTGTGGGCCAGTGGGAACAGATGACAAAATTGACAAAACCGCATACACACGGGGACTAGATGTAAAAAAACACACAAGTGCTTATTCCATTATCCTCGATATAAAAGAAAGAAAAAAGAACACACACACTAACCATAGAAGGAAGAGGAAGGACCAAACACAACCCCATTTACACAACAGGCAAACAAACAGCACAAACTCGGCACCAGGAACCTTCTGGGTTAAAAAAAAAAAAAAAAAGAGCCCAATCCAAACCAAACCAATCCTATTGTTTATAGCCCCGCCGACCACAGAGGCCATATCAGGGCTGTCACCTCGTCCAAAAAAAATAAGAAGAAAAAAAAAGAGTCCCACGCGGTTTCAAGCTTTAAACCCAGCATTAGCCCCAAGTTTGTCTTGAAATGCTATCTGTGCAAAATGACAAGGTTGAGGGCTACCGAACACTTCAGCAGACCAACAAGGAGATTAACTGCATGCAGCTCAGGGCTTACTGTCCCAGATCTTTTTGCGGCTGTTTGCCTGGTGCCTTCAGCAGTGTATGAATATCCTGGTTTTTAAAAAAATAAAGGATCGTCAAACAGTATGCGAGTGTGTGGGTCACGGGTTTGTACACACAGGTTAATTAAAAGCACACGACCTTTAGGGCAAAATGTTGATACTATGTGTGAGCTGATGTGCTGGCATGCCAGTAGTGTGCAGTATTTGTAGAAGACGAGGTGGGGAGGGGTGTGGGGAGGTTGGAGACAGGGGCAGGGGTGGATGGGGGAGAGAGAAAGGTGTTGTTATATAGTTTCCTAAACTGCAAGAAGGAAGATAATCTACTAACACATTTTTTCTCATACTTTTTGTTTGCTGTCTTGCCATTTTGGGGGCGTGGGTAGAAGGTGAGGGAAGGGATTTGGGCAAGGGTGTGTTAGAGAGAGAGTATGAAGAAGAAGGGCGCCTGTGGTTTCCTGTACTGCTAAAAGCAAGCTCGCAAAATACTCTCTTTTCTAAAGTATGAAGTCTTTTCGATCCTACAGTCACGATTAAACAAGCCTTCGTGAATCTGGCAACACCAGTTAATGAAGGCATTTGAATAAAGAAAGGGGGAGAACAACAAGAACCCCCCCCCAAAAAAAGCTTAAAATCAGTGTCTTCATAGAACATAGTATACGTTACAATATCTGTAAGTATCTCGATTTTGATTTCTGTATTGAATTCACTTCCCCCTCACCCGAATGAAAACCAATTAACCAAACCCCTGTAACCTAAGGAACTATTGATGTATGTATGCGATTATGTATACGTGTGTATGTGAGCACGCGTGCCTGTACTTGAGTTTATTCTCTCAAATACGTGCTGTGTATGTGCGTGTGTGCTCATGCACTCGATTTTGGGGTGAGGGTCTAATCGAAGCCTGTATAGAGGCCTCTCACATGTACGCAGCTCAAGTGCCATTAGGGTCTGCGAGCCTTTGTCACCAGGCAAACATGTACTTTTACTGTGCAAAACAGCCAGCACGATTCGCTTAATCAGTAGTTGGGAAAACGGTTGTGATCTTAACTCGTTTGGAATGCTAGTTTCGTCTTATTACAGCTGCATCTTGTTTAGAGCGTGCAGTTTTTGTTTGTTTTGTTTTTGGTGTGTGTGTGGTTTTGTTGTTGTCTGGGTCTATTTCTGCTAGAAATAAAGAATGTGCGATAGTATTTCAGTTTATTTATAAGTAATTCTCTCTCTGTCTCTCTGTCTCTGTCTCTCTGTCTCTCTCTCTCTCTCTCTCTCTCTCTCTCTCTCTCTCTCTCTCTCTATCTCTCTCTCTCTCTCTCACTCTTATTCAGTCAGTCAAAGCATCCCATTTACAAGAATGTTCACATTTTTATCAGTGAAATTCTTATTTTTTTCTGTTTGTAATCTCCATAAGTTTTGTTTTGGTAGAATTTAGAGGCATGATTATAAAGAAATTTATGCTATTCATTTGATTTATCAGCCACTACTAGTCTTGACTGAGAAACGTTGTTTAGATCAGAATCGATGGTGTGAGGAGTGTACATGAATCATTGATTTGAATAGGAAAGTCATTAATACAGATTGAGAAAATGTAATAAGAGACCTAGTGATGAACCTTGCAGAACACCGTATTTAACAGTGTTCTTGATGTACTTATACACATGGTAACAGATACAGTTTGCCGACATAAAAAGAAAAAAATTAGCTGAATGCTGTTTCCTGATAGTACATGTTAGTTAAGTTTTTTAGACAAGGAAAATTAAGAGCAATGAAATCAAAGGCCGTAGTAAAGACAGGAAACAGAAAGGCACAGAATCTGTTTTCATCAGTTAATAATAGCAATAACAACAATAATAATGATAATAATTGGAATTTATATAGCACTATATCTTGCAGAGACAAATCAAAGCGCTTGCACTCAACTCATTCTTACACAGTCATACAACCAGTAACAATTAATAGTTCCAACAAGTCCAAATGTGCACGCACGCACGCACGCACACGCACACACTGGACTGAGCAATACATTATGACAAATTTGTCTTTAAAAGTCAGGCTCTTATTTTTAGTATGAAATGAAAGTTGGTAAATAAATGTATTCATATGTATTTTTTCTGATGGCTTAGTAAGAATGGATAAAATGATAAAAGACCTGTCTTTGGATGATAGCAACTTTTCACTCGATTTGAACAAGTTATGACTATGTGTTTAAATAGCGCCAGGCATTGGTTTTTGCTCAACACATAAGTTAATTCTTTTAATAAACACAGTGACTACTAAAGCTGATGATTTCAGTATTTTGCCATCGGTTCTGTCAGGATCTTGAGTCTCTGTTTTCCTAAGTAGTAAGCATTAAAAACATAGACATCTGACGCAAGAGGTACTGTTAGTTAACGGGTCATATCATTAACAGTAGTAGTATCATTAGTGAGAGAGAGTTGATGGTCCAAAACTTATCTGCAGAGAGGGAAAGAAACAGAGCAAGCGAGAGAGAGAGAGAGAGAAAAGTCAGTCACACTGTATGGTTTCCAGGTCAAGTTGTGACCAGTCAGGTGGAACAGAGCCTATACACCAACACATCACAGGAATAATATGAACAGCAGAGCACCCGCAGTCTTAGCTGCCGCCTTTACCTCATTCCAGCACTTGGCCTAATGTGTTTAGCCTTTTGTTCAGTTGGGTTTTAAGCCGCAAAATCTGAAATGTCACTCATGTGTTGCATCTGATTTGACTGGTGTCTTGCAACTATGACTCAGTTGCTACAGGAGCTAAAAGAAAAGAAAAAAGTATAGTATTTTGCTATTGATTCCTTTAAGAGCTGGTATCATGAATTTGCTTCAGATGCGTTAAGTATCAACAACTGACATAAGCTGTTAGTTTAGGTGTCATACTTTTTAAAGGACGTTTTTCAATGTTGTATGTTGTATTGTGTCGTTATCTTTGTTATTATTATCATAAGAGACAGAAATAGCAATAGAAAAATGAGAGAGAGAGAACGAACAAAAGAATCTTTTATAGAGGGTAATACAATAAGGATAACTATCACTCTCTTTTACATTCAGCCCTTTGGAGAAAAGCTATAAAAAATAAAAAAACAACCCACCAAACACACACACACACACGCGCGCGCGCACACACACACACACACACACACACACACACACACACACACACACACACACACACACACATACATACACATACACACAAAAACAAGCAAATGTAAAGAACTGGCAAAGGCATGGCATGTAGGAAAGTTCAAACAACAACAACAACAAAAATATAAATACCCATTTCATGCATACATATTCCAACATAATCTCGTGCACGTAGACAAAATGAGCAAAAATTGAAAGAATACATCGACAGTCAAGAGCAAGTTAGTATATGAAAGACATTGATGAGTGTGTGTGTGTGTGTGTGTGTGAGAGAGAGAGAGAGAGAGAGAGAGAGAGAGAGAGAGAGAGAGAGATTTATTTTTTTTATTTAAATTTTACTCTTTTATATCGAGGATTATGGAATAAGCACTTACATGCTTTTTTACATCCAGTCCCCGTATGTATGCAGTTTTGTAAATTGTCATCTGTTCCCACCGGCACACAATGGCCTACTCTTACGAAAAGCGGAACAGGATTTTAACGTGTGCGTAAGTTCTGCGTGCGTTCGCACACGGGGCCTCGGTTTATAGTCTCATCCGAAGGACTTTTGGGGAGAATGGGGTCTGCACTGGTGTTAACTCCAGGGGAAAATATCCCCCCTTGAACGGGAATCGAACCTGGGTCGTCAGATTGCGAGCGCAATGTTCTAACCACTAGGCTATCCCGTAGAGCGAGAGAGAGCAGTCACACTGTCTGGTTTTAAGGTCAAGGAAGAAGCAGTCAGGTGGAACAAAACCGACAGACCAACAGAGTGCACGGATAATATGAACAGCAGACCACCTGTATTGTTGTTAGCCGTGGTTGCCCCTTACCTCATTCCATTCCAGCACTAACGTGTGTATTTATGATTATAGCCTTTTGTTCTCCTTTGATTTCCTGTGAAAACTCGTTCATGTGTTACGTCTGATTTTGCAGGTTTTCTTTGTTGCTACGATCGTGTGTGCAGTGTTTGTGCGGTGCAGATTTAGAGCGAATAACACACATGTGTGCACACATGCACAGACACATGCATGCACACACTCACACACATGCATATTTATGCGCGTGCGCACGACACACACGCACGTGCACGCACACACACACACACACACCATCATCATCATTATCATTGTTGTCGTTATCATCAGCTGTTTGGACCCCTATCACACAAAAGCAGAGCCATTTTGTTCGCATAACTGCCAGATAAAAACAAAAGAAACACACGCGCACGTGCGCGCACACCAACACACACTGCGCGCACACCACACACACACACACACACACACACACACACACACACACACACACACACACCACACACCACACAGGGACAAGCGTTTGAGTAGTTAACAAAGTGGAGTACATTCACGAGACTCTGAAGATGAATCATGGCCAGTGGCATGGACCTTTTCCAATAAATTAATACAGGAGAAAAGAAACACAAAAACAACAACACTGATACCAACATAACAGGCAAAATCAGACACCAACGTAACAGACAAAATCAAATAACAACACAAAAGACAAAACCAGTCGCCACACAGCAGACAGCTCAGTACAACAGACAAAACTAGATCCCAATGCAACAAACACCAGGCGCTAACACAACAAAAACAACATCAGATAACAACACAACAGACATCAGATAACACAAAAACAATACCAGATAACACAACAGATAACATCAGATAACAACACAACAAAAACAACAGATGCCAACGCAGCAAACAAAACCAAATATCAACAGAACAGACAAACTTGGACGCCAAAATTACAATGTCAGATGCCAACAAAACAGACAAACCCCTACACCAACACAACAGACAAAAGCAGACACACCTGATGATAATTATAGACAAGTCATCATGGTAAACATGCGCCCATTCATACCAGTACTGTTTTTCGTTCCTCGGCTAGAGCCCAGAGGTTTACCAAAGGTGAAGTTTATGGATATGCAATCGGTTCCCCCCACCCCACCTTGCCGTGTAGGCAGCCGCATTCTGACTTCGGGGATGGTGTCTAAACACGACACCCGTGTGCATGTTGGTTTTGTTTTTGTTTTTGTCATTCGTTCCTACCAGCACACTATGGCGTACTCTTCCCAAAGGCTGAACAGGTTTTTAACGCGTGCTTAAGGTGTTCTGCATGTATTCGCACGAGGGGCCTCGGTTTATAGTCTCATCTGAAGGAACTTTGACATTCACTTCGATTTTGTTTTTAAAAAGTCAAACTCCGAAGAAAAAGTGTGAGGCAGGGGAATCGAACCTGAAACCTCAAGGTTTACTTGTTGGCAGGCGAACGTCTTAACCCCGTCCTGCCAATCCCCTCTTTCTTAGTATAACAGACAAATCAGACGCCAACACAACAAGACAAATCTAGTTACCAACACTACAGACAAAACGGTAAACACATACTAAGTACAGATGGTAAACATCATCGCCCAGTGGTACCAGTAGGAGAGTACTCGTGCTAGCAGCAGCGCTGCGGTTTATCACAGTTCTTGATTAAACCATTGACGCTGGGGGCAACAGCAAAGTGAGAGGCTGTATGACCAGTGGCTTTCCCACTCATGGAATTCCACTTTACTGCTTAGTCTTCAGTGATCGACTATGACTCTCTGACTAGGAGGCTTGACTCGCACAGTCCTTAATGTGCTGCAGCCCTGGGGGCTGGTTGGCCTTTGCAGAACATCTCCAACGCTGACTGTCCTTATGCCCACTTGGCCGAGAGAGTGGGGATGTACTGTGGGCAAGGCATCTCCTTTATAATCAAATTTCTGCCCAGTTTCCAAAACAGCAGCTGCCTCCCATGCTGTTTTGGAGGTCATCGTCGGACACGACGGACTACCATACATGCAAGCAGCTACGTGTGAGGGCGGTTCAGTGCACGTCCAGCGGTGCACGCGCATTGATCCTGCAGTCAGGCGAGGGCGTGGGCCGGCAGGGGGAAAAGTCTCCTCTAGCGGGTTTCCTACAGGCAATAAATTCTACCATTCATTAACTTCCCGCTACCATTCCAAGACCATGCGTCCACCCTGGCGTGCATACAAAGAATTCTGATTTTTTTTACTGCCCGTCATGCGCGTACACGGGAGGGAGAAAGGGAGGGAGAGAGAGAGAGAGAGGGGGGGAGGGAGGGAGGGAGAGAGAGTTGAACTAGGTTTGTTCAATTCCTGGTCATAATTTATTTTGTAGGCTCGGCAGTAGTGAATACTCAAGAAGAAAAGTAAGAAGAGACAGAGGGGCGGACGTGGAAGAAGTAGTTATGGAAACATTAGCAACGGAAAATGAGCAATAGAAGACAGAAAATAGTGAAATGCTAATGTCAGACTGAAAACCACAACTGTTACTGAAAGAATAATATCCGATTTACATGGCTTTATTTCAGCTTGCTCAGATTTAATAGTTTCCGTTTTTAAATCCCTTTTGTTTTCGTTATTCGGCTAGATCTCTGAGGTTCACCAATGGTGATAGTTTTCCTTGTGCGACAACTTTTGCCCATAAATCCATATAAAATGAACGAAAATTCAAATAAGTTATTTAAAAGACTATTTGCTTATCCAAATTTGCACAATGTGTGAATAAGTGCATGTTACATTCCGTTTCAAACAAGACGTCATCTCTGGATTCAGAATCTCATTTCTTAGTGAAGACTACTAAAACATGTAGTTTGAGTTTGACACATAATACTGCCCTTGGTACGGTCATTTCAGGAAAGATTAGTATCATGACATGGCACACGATACCAAAAACGAAAACCAGAACAGAAGCAAACAAAACAAAGAAAAGCATTTACAGGGATCTTTCATTTTCCTTCAGAACAGGAATAGATGGATACCACCACTCCATAGCCAGAGAGAGAAGAAGAGCTCGGAGAAGAGAAAAGGGCCCAGACAGGGGGGAACAATGGGTAAAGGAGTCTCGGTCACTGATAGTAAAAGAGACTCTCTGGCAGACAGACATGTAGAGAAAAGAAACAGTTGATCCAAAGGGTCGTAAAACGTCAGGTCACAAACCTATCAAGGTGGTTCCGGGTACCAGCAGTCTATCGGATGCCCCTCCACCCCACTAATAGTACCCGCAAAGTCACACATGGGCCCCTGAGTTTTCTATGGCGTTCACGTCAGTCACCGCCTCTTGTTTCACAATTTATGGGCCATCGGGCAGCGATCAAAGACGTCGATTTAACGCCCAGGGGGAGTGCCAGACCTCCCCTCTCACCTTTGACATGGAAATGAAGGAGGTTAATGTGTGTGTACTCGAACCCACTTTATCCCTTCTGCTCTCTCTCTCTCTCTCCTCCTCTCTCTCTCTCTCTCTCTCTCTCTCTCTCTCTCTCTCTCTGTGCCACACACAACCATCTCTCTCTCTCTCTCTCTCTCTCCTCTCTCTCTCTCTCTCTCTCTCTCTCTCTCTGCGTACCACCACCACCTCTCTCTCTCTCTCTCTGTTACCACCCCCTCTATGTCTCTCTCTCCCTCTGTCTGTCTGTCTCTCTCTCTCGCTCTCTCTCTCTCTCTCTCTCTCTCTCTCTCTCTCTCTCTCTCTCTCTCTCTCCTCTCTCTCTCTCTCTCTCTCTCTCCTCTCTCTCTCTCTCTCTCTCTCGATACTTGAGCCTTTTTCTCTGAAGTGTTCTATTGACTCAATGAGTTTGACCAGTCATGATCTGATCAAAGCACCTTGTACTACCCGGAGGTGAGAATATCTGCCAGGTGCAATGTGGCACCTGAAACAGTAAAATATACCACGCTGCTTTAAAGGGAACACAAAACTAAGTAAAACCTTAAGTTCCAAGAGCTTTTAGTGACACTACAGGCATAGCTTTTATTTTGTAAGTGCCTCGAAAATGTTCTTTTTAGCGATAAAGGCTTATTCTTTTGTATCTTGAAAGCAGACCAAAGTCATTCTGCATGGATCAAATTTTTTAATATGAACATTTATTAGACACCTTCCACATTAAATTAGTGCCTTACAAGTTTGAGTTCGATTTATGCATGAGAAGATGCAAACTATCTGATACTGGTTCCAAATGATCAGAATTGAAATGGCAATTGCACACGAGATCTGCCCAGTTCTTTTAATGGTTAGCTTGTTTTAAAAAATTATGCCCTTTTAAAAAAAATGTCCAACTATTTTCTAACATTTCTTGCAATAGTTTGTGGGATTTCAAAACTCCCCTCATCTACATTCCCTGCCACAACCACCCAAAAGATTATTTTAATCTTTCAATGTTTAGTGTAAGCACCAAATGCTTCTTACTGCAAATTTTTGTTCTTTGCCAATAGAAGTCACACTTGGTGGAATATTATGCTCCTTCTCCAAATGGCATCTCGAAGAATCTTCCAAGTATGATGTTCGATAAATCAAATGCTATTTTGAGCTTAGAAAATAAGTACGATATATGTGATCAATTGTTCATTTCTTATGTTTGTTTTAGGCTGTTAGGTCTCAAGCTTCATGTCCCATTTCTTCATTGTGCTAGGACAATGAAACGTTTTGATAATGATATCACAAAGAACAAAACTATAGTAAAGTATCAAAACTGCATTAACAATGACTTAAAACAGTGAAATTCATCAATTGAACTTAACATCACCGGGTTTTTTTCTGTACATAAAAGAAAAACGAAAACACTATAACACATGACATGACTTGTTTCGTAATTCCTTGAAGATTCACTGAGACCCTGCACAGAATTTTTCTGGCAGTTTGTGGCGGACATTTTTTTGAACATGGAGGAGCCGATAACTCACCAGATTAAAGATTTTGTTTTTGTTTTGTTTGTTGTTGTTTTTGGGGTTTGAATTGTTGGGGGGGGGGGGGCGGTGTATTGTTGTCTGGTTTGTTTTGCATATGTAGTTGACACCTTTACCTTCACATATACCGTAGTCTTGTTGACTTGTTTTTAAAGGATATGCCGCTATATAAATTCCGTTTATTATCATTATTAGTCTTGTAGACCGTGGGGGCACCACTTAAGATTTTTCAACCAGCTTCCTCCACTCCTTCCCCGCGGTTCTCGGCTTTCCGTAGCACATCTTTCCACTCAAGGCCAATCCACTTTCTGATGTTGTCTCACCATCGTTTCTCTTGTTTGCCTCTTCGTCTCCCTCCTTGCACTGTTCCTTGTAGGACAGTCGTAGTGGTACAGCAGTGACACAGTTGTGTGCATAAACGATGATGGGGATGACGATGATGATGATGACGATGATAATAACAATAATGTATGGAATTTACATAGCGTTGAATCTTGCAAAGCAACAAATCATAGCGCTTACATTCAAATCATTTACGCTTTTGCAAACATCCATCAGAGAGACCTGTTCCACAACTTCATCGACTTCAAGAAGGCTTTTGACAGAGTATGGCACGAAGGCCTGTGGCAGGTCCTCAGAATGTTTGGCATTGAAGAAGGACTAGTGCAAACCATTCAAGCACTATACAACACCGCAAGCAGTGCAGTCCTTCTGAACAATCAGGTTGGAGACTACTTCAAAACCACAGTTGGGGTCCGACAAGGATGCCTGTTATCTCCAGTCCTGTTCAATCTGTTCTTGGAAAACATTATGAGAGAGACCCTCCATGACTTCCACTCTACCATCTCCATTGGCGGCAGACCCCTCAACAACTTACGGTTTGCCGATGACATTGACCTCATGGGCGGAAGTAACACAGAGCTGCAAGATCTTACGACCAGACTTGAGAACAGAGCTGGAGCATATGGGATGGAGGTGAGCTCGGAGAAAAGTAAAGTACTTGTGAACAGCACGAGCAATGCCACCGCTAAAATTTACATGAACGGCCAACAACTGGAGGAGGTAGACGCTTTTAAATACCTCGGCGCTACACTCACAAAGGACGGGCGATCGACGACAGAAATCAAAGTCAGAATAGCCATGGCAACATCTTCCATGACAAAACTCACCACCATATGGAAAAGTAAAGAGATCAGTTTCCCAATCAAACTAAAGCTCTACAAAGCCCTAATTCAGTCGATCCTGCTGTACGGAAGTGAAACCTGGACATTGACTGCTGAAACAGCAAAGCGAATCCAGTCATTCGAAACAAAATGCCATAGAAAACTACTGGGCATATCCTGGAGAGAACGAAAGACCAATGAATTTGTCAAGAGTCAAATAACACGGCTGGCAGGTCCACAGGAACCCCTTCTCACCATCGTCAAGAAGGAGGGGAAGACAGAACAAGTCATGGATGGACAACATCAGAGAATGGACCAGGATGAATGACTCGGCACTACTGCGCAGAGCCGAGGACCGAGATGGATGGAGGAGGCTTACCACAGCATCGTCTTTCATGTCTCCCCCACGACCGCCAAGGTCACGGGTCTGATGATGATGATGATGAAACATCCATGAATAAAATAAAAAAGATATCAATATCACACGCACACACACACACACACATACACGCGCGCACGCACACACACACACACACACACACACACACGGTCCTGGTTTTGTTTTATCCTACTTTGTGAGTCTGGATTTATATTTTTTTGAAATCCTCATATATTTGTTTTTATCTTTTCAACATGTATCAACATTGCCTTTTGAATGCTTTTGTATGTCAATTTTCTTGATTTTTGGGGGTTGTGAGGGCAGGATGAAAAAGAAAAAGTTGTTTAAATTTCATCTTTTACCCTCAGTAAAGATAATTTTGACTTGACTTGACCTGACGCAGATCATTTTGACTTGACTTGTCACACACAACCAGCTACACACTACACTGAGCCTACACTGCCTGACACTCTGTGTGTGTGTGTGTGTGTGTTTCAGAGCGAAGTGACGGAGCTGGACTACCAAGCTATCCAGGCTCTGACCACCAGGGATGCTCCATTTGGTACAGAGGACACCCCCGTCCTCAAAGAGAAGATCGTGGGAGGCAAATACGTGCCTGTGCTGGAAAGGGCCGGCGGCAAGTGAGTGTCTAGTAGTTTGTTTGTTGGTTTGTTTGGGTTGGGTTTTTTTTTTGCTGTACTTAAGCTCTTGTGCTTTTTTTGGTAGTACGTAGCTCTTGTGCTTTTTTTTATGTGTGTGTGTATGTGTGCACTGGTCAGTAGTAAGTGTGCTTGCATTTATTGACTTACTTTCTCTGCCTATTGTCTGTGTATCTGCTCTCTCTCTCTCTCTTTCTTTCTCTCTCTCTCTTTATCTCTCTCTGTGGGTGGGGGGGGGGGGGGGGGGGGGGGGGGGGGGGGGCGGGGATGTTTGTTGGTCTGTCTCTCCCTTTCTCTCTGTCTCTGTGTCTCTTATGTCTCTCTGTATCTCCCTCTTTCTCTCTCTCCCTCTTTCTCCCTCTTTCTCTCTCTTTCTCTATCTCTCTCTCTCTCTCTCTCTCTCTCTCTCTCTCTCCCCCTCCCTCCCTCTCTCTCTCTATCTATCTATCTCTCCCTTCCCCCCTCTGTCTATTGTCTATCTCTGTCTCTTTTTCTTTTTTTGTCTGCTTCTCGCTGTCTGTATCTGTGGCTCAGAGTATGCGCGCGCGCGCGCGCGTGTGTGTGTGTGTGTGTTGTGTGTGTGTATGCGTGTGTGTGTGGGTGCGCGCGCGAGTGCGCGCTCGCGTGTGTGTATGTGTGTGGGCACGGACACACACACACACACACACACACACACAGTGTGCGCGCTCGCAGCCGTGTGTACGTATGTGCGTGGGGTATATATGAGTGCAAGCGCGTGCACCGCTTTGCATTAATT
Source organism: Rapana venosa (assembly GCA_028751875.1). Taxonomy (NCBI): domain Eukaryota; kingdom Metazoa; phylum Mollusca; class Gastropoda; order Neogastropoda; family Muricidae; genus Rapana; species Rapana venosa. Next base: position 22,543,953 of record CM054140.1, read on the forward strand.
TAGGTGTGCAGTCAGGCGCGTGGAAAAAGTGGGGTAATGGCTAAGGC
>CM054140.1:22546499-22591499 GCA_028751875.1 Rapana venosa
CCCTGTCCCTCCCCTACTCATGCACGTGTGTGTTTTCAGCCACTAACTACGCTCATCCACAATGACATGCATGGCATATAATAGCCACACAAACATGCCTTTGATTTGTTGCTTAACAAGATTCAGCGCTATATAAATTCCATACATTATTATTATTATTATTATTATGCCCACATTTTCCGTTTCCTCTATTTGTACCTATCTATTAGTTCAGCATTTCAGAGAAAATGCTTGGGGGAGGGGGAAGAGACAGACAGACAGACAGACAAAGGGATAGACGGACCAATGGATGGACAGAGAGAGGGAGGGAGGGAAAGAGAAAGATGAAGGCACCTGCTTGTTTATAAATTATGCGTATGAGCTGGTACAAATCTATCTACCTTAAACTAAAAGAAACACTGCAGAAATTGCAACGTGGCTTAGCACATCTTTATAAAGAAAGAAGAAGGAAGATAAAAAACCAACAACCAAACCTACTCCCAGTTATGTGTATATTGGTCGACACAGCATGCATGCAATCATGTGCGACAACTGCGCTGTTTTCTAGAAGGAATTTGCATTTCCATTTTCACAGTCTGCACCGAACGTGCCTTTGCAAACGACAAGTGCTTTAATAGAAAGCATGGGGGTGGGCAAGATCTCGTCTGCTTGTTGGAGGTCACATAGCATATTGTGTGCTGTAGCTGTGACACTTCCCTTTCTCACCTATGTAATCGCCCAGCAAACAGAACAGATGAGGCCAAAACAAAACAAAACAAAAAAAGAAAAGAAAAAAAGAAAACCCCAACCAAGAAAACCAGAAGAAAAACGAAAGATGAAAGTAGGGATTGCATAGAAAATAGATAGAAATAGACGGATAAAACGGTTGAATGAAAGGAAAAGGTGTGGAAGAATTGAAATGAATGTCCAGTATTATAGAAATGAATAAAAACATTTCGAACACAGTAAAAATGCGGAGAAAAAATTGAAATGAAGGTTCAGTGGTATTGGTATTATATTTGTGTGACAAAGAGCTTTGACAACTTAGTAGTTGATCAAGCTATCTCATCTTTCCCTTCTGCCCCCCCCCCCCCCTCTCTCTCTCTCTCTCTCTCTCTCTCTCTCTCTCTCTCTTCTCTCTCTCTCTTCTCTTCTTCTCTGTCTTCTCTCTCTCTCTCTCTCCTCTCTCTCTCTCTCTCTCTCTCTCTCTCTCTCTCTCTCTCTCAGCCCCACGAGGGCATAGTGTAAAGAAATCTCTGGCTTATCCAATTCTATCTATCTATCTATCTGTCCCGTAGTCTGACGACCGTGGGGGCACCCTCAAAGACTCAGCAACCAGTTCCCTCCATTCCTCTCTCTGTTCTGCCTTTCTCAGGGTTTTGTTGAGTTCTAGGCCTGTCCATTCACTGATGTTATCCTCCCAGCTCTTCCTTGGTCTGCCTCTTCTTCTTCCTCCTTGGACAGTGCCTTGCAAAACTGTCTTTGTAATTCCTTGGGATCTTGTGACATGCCCATACCACTTAAGTTTACGCTTTTTCACGATCGTTAGAAGGTTCTCATAGGGTCCAATGGTTTGCTGGATTCTCTTATGCACGCTTTCGTTGCTTATGTGGTCTTTGTAGGAGATGCCAAGGAGTCTCCGAAAGCATCTCATCTCCACTGCCTGTACTCTTCTCTCCAAATCTGCAGTCAGGGTCCATGATTCACAGGCATACAGAAATATGGATATGACAAGGGAGCGCATTAGTCTGATCTTGGAGATAAGTGAGATATTCTTGTCTCTCCAGATGGTGTTTAGTTTTAACAAAGCTGTTATTGTCTGTGCAGTCCTGCATACTACTTCTGGCTTGGATCCCTGGTCGGATATAATGGCTCCCAGGTACTTGAAGCTTTGAACTGTTTCCAGCTTCTGGTCATTAACCCTGATATCAGTGCTAATGCCGTTGGTGTTATTAGTCATCAGTTTGGTCTTCTCTGCACTGATTTCCATGCCGTATGTTTTGGAGGCCTTATCCAAGTGTTCTGTTAGGCTGGCAAGCTCTTTTTCTGATCCTGCTATTCCATCAATGTCATCTGCGAAGCGGAGGTTTGTGATCGTTCTGCCACCAATGCTGACTGATCCTTCATGATGTTCCAGTGCATCAGCCATGATTCTCTCAAGGAAGATGTTGAAAAGAGTGGGTGAGAGTAGACAGCCCTGCCTTACTCCAACTGTTGTTCGAAACCATTCTCCAATGTTGTTGTTGTAGTACACTGCACTGGTGGCCTCGCTGTACAGCTGTTTGATGACTCTGATTAGGTTTGCATTGATGCTGTACAAATTCATGGTTGCCCACAAAGCTGCATGCCACACCCTGTCAAATGCCTTCTTAAAATCGATAAATACGTGGTAAAGGTCTTGTTGATGTTGAAGGTACCGCTCACATAGTATTCTGAGGTTGAATATCTGTTCGGTTGTGCTGCGCCCTGCTCTGAAACCTGCTTGTTCCTCAGCAATGATGGTCTCTGCTTGTGGCTTCAGTCTATTCAATATTATGTGCAGCATGACCTTGCTTGGGTGACATATGAGGCTGATTGTGCGGTAATTATGGCATTGTTGTAGATTTCCTTTCTTGGGGAGGGTGATGATGAGTGACTGTGTCCATGGTGTTGGCCATTTTCCTGTCTGCCAGATCTTGTTGCAGATTCTTAGTAGGGCGCTGATCATGGCTTCCCCTCCAGCTTGGACCAACTCAGCTGGAATGTTGTCAGCCCCTGCTGACTTCCCCTTTTTCAGCGATCTGACTGCTGTTTCCACTTCTTCTCGGAGGATAGGGTGACTGTCTGTGTCTTTGCTTTCGGGTACATTAAGGACTTCTGGATCTCCTGCGGTTCTATAGTTATACAGGTCGGAGCAGTATTCTGTCCATCTGTTCAGAATATCCTGGTCGTCAGTGAGACACTTCCCATTTTTATCTTGGATTGTTAAACCTTTTCTCTGTTTCGTGCTAGTCAGGTCTTTCACCAGCTGATATGCTTTCTTGCTATTGTTTTTCTTGATGTTCTCTTCAATGTCTTGGCACTGTTCACCGATCCAATTCTCTTTTGCCTCCGTCATGGACTTCCTGATTCTTTTGTTGACTGCCCTATATTGTTCTGCTCTTTCTTTTGTTTCATTTTTCTTTTTCTTCAGCTCTCTACGCTTGTCGCATAGTTGTAGGATGTTAGGTGTGACCCATGGTTTTTTGACTGGTCGGCGTTTGCCAAGAAGCTCGTTTGCTGTTTCAGTCACCGCCAATTACCCTCAATAAATATTGGAGTTCTCTCTCTGTCTGTGTCTCTCTGTCGCTCTCTCTCTCTCTCTCCTCTCTCTCTCTCTCTCTCTCTCTCTCTCTCTCTCTCTCTCTCTCTCTCTCTCTTTCTCTCTCTCTCTCTTACCTCCCCCAGGCCTTTTTTCTGAAACACTGAACTAATAGATATACATGTACAAATAGAGAATGGGAAATTGTGGGCATGTTTGTGTGGTTATATGCCATGCATAATTACTTTTGTGGTTGAGCGTAATTGGCATCAGAAAATACCCCTGTGCGTGTGTGTGTGTGTGTGTGTGTGTAAACCCACACTCTTATGCACGCCAAAGAATACATGTATGCACATGGCTATGTGACCAGCACATGCAGTGCATTTTGTGGACGAGTATGTGTGTGTGCGTGTGTGCATGCGTTTAAGCGTGCGTGCGTGCATGTGTGCGCGTGCGTGTCTGCGTGCTGCCATTGTCATGCGTTCTGCGTATGTGATCGGACGTGTGAAAACTTGAGATAAAGGGAGGGGTAATCCTACCCACACCTCGGGGCAAAGACCACCTGAGCCCTTTGATCAATAGGTGCAACGTCACAACGCCGCTTCACCGTCCCCCACCGAGTGGGAGAGAGATAAGACACCCCAGAACCATGATCCTGAGGTCAGGGGGGCCAGGGAGTAGGATATACCCTGTATACCCCCTTTCTTCTGACACTCTGTGCAAGCACGCACATTGCGATTATGATCTGATCGTCTTTAGTCTTTGCGGAGATCATCATTAGAGGAAAGAGTGCGCGATGACGTTCTTGACCAATGCTCGAATCAGAATGTTAGTCGTCATGTTATTGTAAGGATATAGCATGATACTGGTTCAAACCCTAACCCACATAATCCAAGCTCGAATAGGCTTTGCCTCTGGAGCAAACAGTTGGAGCCGATTCCAGTTCCCATTCTTGTCCTTAGGTTAAGACTTTGAGCTGAAGTCCAGTGTGTTATCGTATCTATAGACAAACATGCGTTTTCATTAGATAAAAGCACTTGCTTGTATCATGTTAAGACAGAATGTTGATATTTGTAATGGCAAGACTAAAAATGGTGGCATGAACAGAAATCTCTCCATTTGCAAACCACAGATTTCAAGCCGAGCAATGAGGAAGATTTAAAAAAGACAAAGTCATGTTTTTTTGTTGTTACACATGCACACAAGCTGACAAACATAAGTACACCATCACAGCTATAGGCACTCATGCAGACACAATCAGACATTTATTTCTGTGTTTTTTTTTCTCCTTTTCCTTTTTGCGCTTCTCTCTCATTCTAAAGACTGCCATTTTTCTGTCCGTTTTCTTCAGGCTGTCAAAGTCATTTCCGTTATAAGCTCAGTCACACTTAACGCCATGGAGTTTTCTTATTCTGATTCTGATTGACTATGTTTTTCTTCCATAGCAATACGATACCAGGAAGATCCCCATGGACTTTTACAATTACTCAGTATCTTTCAGTCACCGGCAGTTTTGAAAGTGGTGGGTGGGAAGGATTTGCATTTTCATTTTCACACTGCAATCCGAGCGTGCCTCTGCAAGAGACCATGGGTTTTTTAGAATTGGTTCACGGCAAGATCCCAACGACGCTGGGTGTCACATTGTCTGTCCTATGTCTTGTCCCCCCAGTCACCCACATAATTGAATGATGGACAAAACAGAAAGGAAAGGCAAGAAGTAACCCGAGAAAGATGGCGAAGAAGCAGAAGGGATTCCGGAGTATAGAAACAAGATTTTGTGTTCAATTGAAAAGTTTTTATAAAAAGAGATTGGTAAACTTATTCCAGTGGTTTTAAAAATCGATTAGTCCTAAAAAGTAGATGACTTCAAAGAGACGTAAATATATTTTATGGTATGAATTTCTTTTTAGACGTTAGTTTCGGTTTTCTGTTTTTCTTTGTCTTTTTTTTTCTGGCAGGATGAATAGAAGTTAATTTAAAGCAGATTAAGTCTGGATGGTGGGAAGGATGGTAGGTTATTTCAAAAGCTGTGACAAGATAATCAGTTCTTATGTTCGCAGTCATTCAAGACATTGATTCAGTTTAAGCTTTGTCTCCGACTGTCTGTCTGTCTCTGTCTCTGTCTGTCTGTCTGTCTCTCTCTCTGTCTGCTCTCTCTCTCTCTCTCTCTCTCTCTCTCTCTCTCTCTCTCTCTCTCTCTCTCTCCTCCTCCTCTCTTCTCTGTGGCCTGCCTGTCCGCTCTCTCGCTCGACAATGATTAACTGTGTGGAAATTTGTTTCCATTAATGAATGGAGTCTCGATTCGATTTTGTGATTCAAAGTGTGTGTGTGTGTGTGTGTGTGTGTGTGTGTGTGTGTGTGTGTGTGTGTGTGTGTGTGGTGTGTGTGTGTGTGTGTCTGCCAGTCTGTCTCTTAGTTTGTCTGTATTCCTTTGTCAAAGTCAAACATTTATCTCAAGTTGGTACATCTCTGTGTCTCTGTCTGTTCTTGCGTCTGTATGTCTTAGTTACTTCGGTGTGGTTGATACTTGGTAAAATTGTCAGCAGAAACTTGCGCATAAACAATCCCGCACAAGCCCCCACTCACGAGCAAAACAAGAGAGAGAGAGAGAGAGAGAGAGAGAGAGAGAGAGAGAGAGAGAGAGAGAGAGAGAGAGAGAGAGAGAGAGAGAGAGAGAACGAATAGTTTATTCATATTTTAGGCTATGGCCCCTTTCTGAAGAGGGAGAGAGAGAGAGAGAGATACAGACAGACAGACAGACAGACAGACAGAGAGTACGAATAGTTTATTCATATTTTAGGCTATGGCCCCTTTATGAAGAGAGAGAAAGAGAGAGAGAGAGACAGACACAGACAGACAGACAGACAGACAGAGACAGAGAGGCTATAAAAGTAAACAGTCGCGTCAACCCCTAAGGCCATTCAAATTGTCATAAGCCATTAACTTCAAGCCTGTTTCATGCATTCCTTTTCAGGCAGTGCCATAATTATATGAAGGCAAGTCTTTTCTTTTGCTTTTGTTGTTGTTGGTTATACACTCCTGTTCCAATAACGTGACAAAACAAAAACCTTGAAGCGTTAATGTCATTGTCTGGACAAGATTGTTAATGCCCATCTCTCTCTCTCTCTCTCACCCTCTTTCCTCTCCATCGCTCTCTCTTCTTTCTCCTCCCTCTCTCTCCTCACCTCCCCCTTCTCTCTCTCCAGAGAGGGGCCATGGCCTAAAATCTGAATAAACTACTCTCTCTCTCTCTCTCACTCACACAGACACTCACACCCACGCACGCACACACGCACGCACACACACACACACACACACACACACACACACACACACACACACACACACACACACACACACATATTCCCCTTTCTCAGTCTTTTACAATGCCTTTTCCCTTTCACCCTCATCTCTCTCTCTCTCTTCTCTCTCTCTCTCTCTCTCTCTCTCACTCTCTCTCTCTCTCTCTCTCTCTCTCTCTCTCTCTCTCTCTCTCTCTCTCTCTCTCTCTCTCTCCTCTCTCTCTCTCTCTCTCTCTCCAAATAAATAGCTATTAATTGGTATCTTAAGAACTTCACATACTGACACGAAATTGACAACGAAGTGAAAAAAGAAAGTAGACAGTGGAGACTATGACTTTGCATTTACTCGAAATGGGAGGGTACATAATCGAAACGGGAGGGTACATGATCGAAATGGGAGGGTACATGATCGAAATAGGAGGGTACATGATCGGCCACGGGTCATATACCATGACAGACGACAGAAACAGGTATTTCTTTAGTCCTTTTTTCAAAAGCTTGCAAGGGTTTCAGTGATTTCAACCTGTCATAGTGACAGGCAGTAAGTACCCATGAATGCAAAGTACCGTAAACCACATAATATGTTCATGATCAATGACTGATGATGGATTGAATTCAGTGTTCAGGTAAGTCATCACAAGCGCTAAATCATCTGCTTGCTTATTCCAAAAATATGGAGAGAATCAAAGTTGAATGCTGATGGAGTCACCCAAGTCAATGCAAAATAGAGTTGATTTTGGATACAAGTTTGGCATGAAATACCCCAAAATATTTTTGTCATGCTTTTCAACACAAGTGCTTCTCCGAGACTTCATTGTCCTGAGATGCTATATAAGGGGAGTGGGCATGTCTTCACGCATTCTATCTCGCACAGCGGCTTCAGCTGGTTTAAGTAAGGTTTATTTATATATTGTGCTCAAATACAACGTGAACATTCACACGGCAGCTTAAGTTGTTCGTTTTCTGTTTTCAGATGCAAGCTTTTCAACTTCATTTAAATAATAATAATAATAAATGGAATTTGTATAGCGCTATATCTTTCAAAGACAAATCAGAGCGCTTGAACAAGGAATATTTAGATAAAGTCATACGATGATCACACGGTCTAGTAAAGACCAAAAATTAAAAAAAGCAGAGATTAGAAACCAGAAAGTGATGAGTCACATCGATTCAGCAATTGTGGGAGTTCAGACAGTGTTTCCATCATCTGCATTGTTTAGACATTCTTGGAATGATAAAAAAAATAAACTTTTAGTACCGTTATTATTGTCGTACCTGACGATTGCAACAATTTTTGAGGCGCCATTTTGAATATATTTACAGTTAACTGCTGCGTAGTATTCTGCTGCCAATTAAATTTTTTTGTTCTCGCCCGCAGGACAAAAAAGGATTTTCGTTGCAAAACGTCAGAGCAGTTCAACGCAAAGTTTCGTCTGCTGTTTGGGCGGTAATGTTTATGAACAAGTGTGATCTTTATCTGAAAGTCTTACACATAATATCAAATGAAAAAGCATCCCTAAAGTCGGAATGCGGCTACCTAATGGTAAGGGGTAAAAACAGTCGTATACGCCAAAAAATCTCACCACTGGTGAACCTCAAAGCTCCAGCCGAGGAACGAAAAAAAAAGTAAGAAAAAGCAAAATATATCTATCCTACAATATGAATAAGAATAAATAAGTGGGTGTGGCGGCGACGTATAGGAATCACTACCTGTAATTGCTAGGTTGATTTCAGTGTCGAAATGTGATTGCAAAATGGCAGAAAAGAGCAAAGGACATGGCCATTTCATGACAGAAGGACATTGTCCGGCCAAAATCACCCAGCAGTTGACTGAATCGTAACATGCATTAACAACTGCTAATGAATAAAAAAAATATTCCTGCTAATGGGCCTTCCAATTCTAGCTGCATTCAGGCTTGGATCAGTTTAGTTTCTCTCTCTCTCTCTCTCTCTCTCTCTCCTCTCTCTCTCTCTCTCTCTCTTCTCTCTCTCTCTCTCTCTCTCTCTCTTTTCTCTCTCTCTCTCTCTCTCTCTCTCTCACTCTCTCCACACACACACACACACACACACACACACACTCACTCACTCACTCACTCACTCACTCGCACACTCACTCACACACTCACAGTCTGCGCACATATTCTCAGAAGACCTTTTGAGCGAAGCAAAACTATTTGGCTCGGAAGTATTTCGAAAACCATGAATGACAAAAATCGGTTAAAATGAATCGGAAAACTTGTGTTACTGGACTGGAAAATTCTGTTATGTGTGGCTGAAAGAAAGCCCACAGACTGACAAAGAACATCAGGAAAAAGGAGGAAAGCCAGGAAGGGACATAAAAGAAAACAGAACTCCTCGGATCTCTGACACAGAGTTAACAAAGGATCTGTGGTCTCCATTCTAAAAAGGATCAACCTGTCCTCAAATCTATTGTCCCACCTCTTCTACTCGTATTCTGTTGTACGAGTCTGTGCAAGAAAGTATTCCATACACACGTACGCACGCACTCAAAACACATCATACATACACACACACACACACACACACACACATACATACATACACACACACACATACACACACACACACACACACACACACACACACACGAGTATGTGCCTGAAAACATTACACACACACACAGAGGAAAAGGAACAAAAGCATTCTACACACACACACACACACACACAACACACACACACACACACACACACACACACACACACACACACACACACACACGAGAATGTGCATGAAAACTTTACACACACACACAGAGGAAAAGGAACAAAAGCATTCTACACACACACACACACAGAGAAAGGAAAAAGCGTCTACACACACACACACACACACACCACACACACCACACACACACACACACACACACACACGAGAATGTGCATGAAAACTTTACACACACACACAGAGGAAAAGGAACAAAAGCATTCTACACACACACACACACAGAGGAAAAGGAAAAAAAGCGTTCTACACACACACACACACACACACACACACACACACACACACACACACACACACACACACACACACACACACACGCGAACACACACAGAGGAAAAGGAACAGAAACATTCTACACACACATGCACACACACATGCAAATCTGTGCATAAAAGCATTCTACACACACACGCGCGCGCGCACACGCACACGTGCAAGTCTGTGCATAAAAGCATTACACACACACACACACACACACACACACACACACACACACACACCACACACACACACACACGTACGATTCTGTGCATGAAAGCATTCTACCACACACACGAGTCTGTGCATGAAAGTATCTCACACACACACACAACACACACACCACACACACACACACACACACACACAACACACACACACACGAACCGAGAGAGAGACCGAGAGAGAGACAGAGACAGAGAGAGAGAGAGAGAGAGAGAGAGAGAGACAGAGAGAGAAGGAATAAACTAGAAATGAACACAAAAAGTTCAATCCCGCTGCTGGGTTCTATGGTCTCGCACTCTCGGCACTGGTTCCATTGAGAGAAGATGAGGTGCCCGCGGATAACAATAAATCGCCGGGGCAGCAGACGGCAGATATTGATACTGGGCTGGTTGTGGGCACGGAGGGGGGGGGGGGGGGGGGGGGGGGGGGGGGGGGGGGGGGGGAGGGGGGGAGACACCCACTGTTGTTGACGTTCACAGCACGAGGCTGTGCATTGGACAGTCAGTAGTTGGGAGGATCATGCATGCACCGATAAGTTTCAACAAGTGGATGGCTTCAGTCTCTTGGGAATCAGCAAACAGGATTTTTTTTTTTATTGTTTGGTTTAGTTTGGGTTTTGTTTTGTTTTTTTCCTTTCGCACTGGTGGTTCCATTCTTCATGGGGATTCCATTCTTCCATCTGGATTTGCCTTCTTTCTGTGGAAGCCAAGTCGGTCACTAGTGCAACAGCCTATTTACATGCGCGCGCACGCACGCACATACATACACACGCATGCGCGCTCGGGCAAACACACATATACACACAACTCACATACACATTTCAATCAACGGCTTTGTCCTTTATTCAAATGGAACTCTGTATTTTCCCCTTTTTTTTCCCTATTACCTATTCTTCTTCTAGCCCCAGGAAAGAAAGGAAGTCAGAAACAGGAAACAGAAAATGTTAATGTGCTTCTGCGCGAGCGTGTTTCTGTACGTGTAAGTGTGCATGTGCGTGCATGTGTTCGTGATGAATCCTTGATTTGAAAGAAAAATATAGAAAATTGTGTTTGCCAATGTGCTTGTGTGTGAGCGTGTTTCTGTACTTGTTAGTGTGCATGAGCATGCATATGTTCGTGCTGGATCCTTGATTTGTAAGGGGCTAGTGTATGGATTGTATTTTTTAGTTGACAATTTTCTGCAGTCCGGCAACTTAAAAAAAAAATGATGCTAAAAGATAGACTTTAAAGAAATGTATTGAATGGCACATCCAGTTATTGAAGATTCCTTTGCGTGAAATTCCAATTCTTCAATCTTGAAAAGAATAGTTTGCCAAATACGACGACGCCCAATTTGTTTTCCTTCTGTTTCCATGTCTGTCTGTTTTGCTCATAGAAAAAGATGCTTTCTCTCTGAGAATGCTGCCAGGGAATCTTATTTTTTCGTGGAGGGCTCTTCCGTGTGCACAAAATGTGAGTTACAGACAAGGTCTTTCCGAAAGATTAGAATAAGTAGACTGGTCAAGTAGATTGATGAAAAAAATGGAATTGACGGGATGCAAACCGTAGACCTTTTGTTTCCGTGTCAAATGCGTTAACACCGGGCTTTAAGCAGCTATTTATTACTTGTTAATTTTATTCATTGTATGTCATAAAGAAAGATGGAACTGACACTTCTTGAAAAATATTTCACTGAAACCTAGAAAGAAACCCTTATATTCTTTCTTTTCTTTTCTTTTTTTCTTGTTCTTTTTTTTTCTTTCTGTCTTTCTTCTTTGCATTCTTCTTCTTTGCATTCTTCTTTTTTTGAATTCTTCTTCTTCTCTTTCTGTTGTTCTTCTTCTTCTTTATTTATTTATTTCTTCTTTGCATTCTTCTTCTTTACATTCTTCTTCTTTTTTGCACTATTGCAATTCTCATTTGGCAGGTCTGCCAGCATCATCTATCCACTACCTTCAACGTATACAAAACTCCACAGCTCGACTAGTTCTCAGAAAGAAAAAATATGAGCACATAACCCTCTCTTGCGATCTCTCCACTGGCTGCCTGTGCCACAGAGAGTACATTATAAGTTCAGTACCCTCTGTTACAAATGTATCCACAAAACTGCACCCTCCTACCTCTGTGAATGTCTTCACCTGTACACTCCTTCACGTTCCCTCCGCTCTGCTGCAGATACCTTGTGCTTACGATTACCTAGATTCAACCAATCCACCGTTCCTGTCGCTCTTTATTTCGGGTCCGTCGATCTGGAATCAGCTTCCTCTCTATTTTCGCCAGAAGCCTAGTTATGACACATGTAAATCCAGCCTCAAGATATGTTTATTTCAAACCTAAGATTTTCCCCTCCTGTTTCATATCAGAACTGTCCCACCTTCACTAACTTATGTCCCATCACCCTGCTAAAGTATATGACCTGTGTGTGTGTGTGTGTGTGTGTGTGTGTGTGTGTGTGTGTGTGTTGTGTGTGTGTGTGTGTGTGTTTGTGTGTGTGCCCGCGCGCGCGCGCGCGCTTTTGAAAAACATTTAACTATTGAAAAAATTTTCAGATTTGGTCTGCAGCATACCATGTTTGTAATATCTGTTTGTTTAAACTATTGATTGTTTGTCATTGGTTGCATAACTGTGTAAGATTAGGTTGAATGCATGCGCTTTGATTTGTCTTTGCAAGATATAGTGCTATATAAGTTCCATTTCTTCTTCTTCTTCTTTGCATTCTTCTTCTTCTTTTGTTGTTGTTCTTCTTCTTTGCATTCTTCTTTACATTCTTCTTCTTCTTCGCAGTTTGCTTTGCATTCTTTGCATTCTCCTCCCCTCCTCCTCTTCCTCCCCCTGCTCATTCTTCTTCTCCTCCTGCTTCACATCCTCCTCCTCCTCCTCCTCCTCCTCCTCCTCCTCCTCCTCCTTGTTCTTCTTCTTCTTCTTCTTCTTCTTCTTGTCCTTCTTCTTCTTGTCCTTCTTCTTCTTCTTCTTTACCCGTTATTCTTTCTTTCTTTCTTTCTCTTTTCTTTCCATGCAGGCATGGTGTGCCCCAGGAGAATGAATCGATGATAGGATTACACAGAATGAAATCAGGTGCTATGAAGCGTGTTCCTTTTTTCCCGTTCCTTCTTTCATTTTCTTTCTTTTCAATTATTTCCTCTTTTCTTGACTTTCTTTTTGATCTTTCCTCTCTCTCACTCTCTGTCTCTCTGTCTCTCTCTCTCTCTCTCTCTCACTCTCTCTCTCTCCTCACTTTCTTTATTTTTCTTTTCAATTTTCCTCTGAGAGTTGGTCAAGCATACCCAAAAATTGTTTTTTAGATGTTTATGCTTTCTCTCTGTCTCTGGTACTTTCTCTTTGTCTCTGTCTGTCTGTCTGTCTGTCTGTCTCTCTCTCTCTCTCTCTCTCTCTCTCTTTCTCTCTCTCTCTCTCTCTTTCTCTCTCTCTCTCTCTCTCTCTCTCTCTCTCTCTCTCTCTCTCTCTCTCTCTGTTTACCCATCTCTCTCTCAGTCTCTCTATGTCTGTATGTATGTCTCTCTACCTCTTCTCTCTCTCTCTCTCTCTCTCTCTCTCTCTCTCTCGTTCTCTCTCTCTCTCTCTCTCTCTCTCTGTTTACCCATCTCTCTCTCAGTCTCTCTATGTCTGTATGTATGTCTCTCTACCTCCTTCTCTCTCTCTCTCTCTCTCTCTCTCTCTCTCTCTCTCTCTCTCTCTCTCTCTCTCTCCTCTCTGTATGGAAAACCCCATTCTGACAACGTTAGATAGACAAAGGAAACCATAGCATCTTCGGGACAAAATTGCAAGATGTTTGCAGCCCGGTTAACTTCTATCTAGCCTGAGCGTGCTCGTTGCGTTGATTTTACACAAAAAGTTGGGAGGGGGGGGGGTGGGGGGGGGGGGGAGGGTTCGCTTTTAAGTTTCACGCCTGATTATCCATGTTCTATAGGGTCACTGCTTGTGGAATTCATGTCAATGTATTCATTTTGCGTCTGGCATTGTCAGTCTCGTTGTGATGCAGTAAAAATGGCCTATTGTTCGTTCTCTGTCTGTCTGTCTGTCTGTCTGTCTCTCTCTCTCAAGATTTGATTTGAAGAACCCCCCCCCCCCCCCCCTGTACATGGAAATTAACAATGCAACTTTCTAGCTCTCTCCTATGCCCACACGCGCGTACTTGTTTGTCAAGTCAAATTTTTTCTTTCCAGATGGTACATTGAATAAGCAATGCATTTGCTTTTTTTTTTCTCAAGTCATCTATCTAAGAATAAATGTGTCAAAGTCAAAGTCAAACTTTTATTTTCAGATGGTACATTGAATAAGCAGTGCATTTGCTTTTTTTCGCCAAGCTATCTATCTAAAGAAAAAAAATCGAGAAAAAAAGATAATGTATATGCAGACATAGAATAAAAAACCTAATCTATAGTAAACTATACAAATCAAACAAGAAAAGACAATAACAGATGCATATATGGAATTAAAAACAAAACAAAAACCCCAGAAAAATATTAAACCGTACAATTCAAAGAATTCAAAAATCTTGAAAAAATATCCGTCATAATACAAACAAACAAGCAACAAAGAAAAACCAAAACAAAACAAACAAAGAAGACAAAGCAAAATTAAAATTTTAAAAACTCACACCAACTACTTCCCCCCCCCCCCCCCCCCCTCACACATGTGTGTGTTTGTGTGTACACGCGCGTGCGTGTGTGCTTGTGTGTGTATGCGCGCCCGCGCACGCGCGTTTTGTGTGAGTGTGCTTGCGCGACTGTGCGTTTATATGCCTTTGCACCAGCGGTTTCAAAGACTGTCCATTGTGTGTTGATGTGCAGCGGCAATTCTCCGAGATACGAGAAGCTGGCCCTAGTGTCGGACAAACCTAACCATGTGGATCCACGAACACTCACGGATTTTGCACGACGCTACAACAAGCCTTACATGGTGAGTACTGAAGTTTGGTGTCTGTAAGTGTAGAACTGAGCTTCCACGTTTAACCACCAAAAATATCTCTTTGAAAAAAACAATTGGTTGTAAAATATATCATGTTATGGGCCGGGGTGGGGGGAGGGGAGGGAAGTTTCGATTTAATTCTTAAAATCTTACGTAAAGTGATAATGTTGGACTATAAAAGAAGAGTAAAAAAAAAATAATAGTATCGCAAGCAGATATTAAGTTATCCTTAATACAGATTTAGCGAGTCATTTTCTTTTATTCTCTAAAAGAAAAGTCCCTGTATGTTTCTTTTTTTTTTTTTAAAGTGTTAGGGTGTATATGATCAAGAAACTTTGTTGTACCTTAAAAGCGGGCATACACAGCAGTTTTTTTTCCTCTGTTTTTTTAAGACATACTGAATATATAGATAGAGCAACTGATCGTTTTTGTATTACTCTAAGATTAGGTGAACAAAATCTGAGATTGTCACGGTTTGCATTTAATAATTCTTACCAGCAAAAGATACTCTTGTAGAGACAGTCTGGTGATTCTTAGGCTTCAAAAATAATACTGACCTGTGATCAGGGTATGAACGTTTTCCAGAGCCATGTTCCCCCATCATCATACTATAAGCTTTTCGATACAGTAACTTTATGCGACAAATTGTGAAAAATGCACGTGTGTTTTTATGTCTAGTTCAGGTGTAAACCTTGATTATGGACTTTTGGAAAGGGGTGGGGGGGGGGGGGTATAAATTTGCCAGTATACTGTGTTTAAAAATTTTAAATACCAGTAGAATCGGCTTTCGATTACAATTCTTTGTCGTGTTCGAATCATGTGGGTAAGGGACAATGAGAGGCAATCTATTTGAAACTGTGAAAAGTTGAGCTGCATTTATACGTAATACTCCAAATATAAACCTAAGCGCGGTTGCTTGTAGCCGTCACTACGTTCGTTCCACATGAGACGCGACCAGTTAAACCCATTAACCGTTTATTTCGTTTCTCAAGGTCAGTCGCAGCTATCCATCCAGCCCTGACCCACCGGTGTCCTTAAAAGGATATCGTCCCAATGAGGTAACTTGAACCCCTGCACTTAACCCCCTTGCACACACATGTGGTGTCGGTAAATGGTTTCCTTGTCGCTAACCGGATTAACTGCGCGAACCCGGTCAAAAGTAACTTGGAATCATTTGTACACTGCCTAGCACATCGCTTTATATCAACAGAGATGAAAACAAAAGCCCAAATATCAGCTGTGAAATTATATATAATAGATTTTAAAAACTCAGTCGAGACTGTAAACGAAAATTGAGTACTCCCTTACCATGCGCAGTATGCAGAAAGTTTCCACACCGGCGGAGGAGGGTGTTTTGTTTCTCCGTTGAGCCTGTACCATTTAACGACAACAGCCACTTAACGACACAGCACAGCACAGCACCACCCCTGCCAGTTTTGCCTGTCAGGCATAGGATGTTGAAACTTCGAGACCTACCTCCGTGTTCTTTTTAAAGGTGTGCGTTAGTCCGAAATCGATTATACAGTAATTGGCGCTCTATCGGCTCTCGAAATCGATTGTGAAATACAATTGTCAGACAATTTAGGAGGGGATGGGAAGGGTGGGGGTGGAGGGGGAGGGGTCGTTTTTCAGACGTCTAACGTATATGCGTTGTACTGCTATTTGTGCGTCAGGGGCCCCACAACATCCGTCTTCGGCAAAAGGACATCTAACACCGCAGAATATTTATAATCATTCCTGGCGGATATATTATAATTGTCTCTTTCTGTATCAGGTTTGGGTGCTACAGTACCAATATTGTTTTTGTGTGTGTGGTTTCTTTTACTTTGATGATTATGAATGAGCACTCGTATGCTTTTTAAAATTTCAATTCCCATGTGCATTAGGGATTGACACTAGCTAAAAGATTAAATCGTTTAGGCTGAAGTGTATACTGTCACGCCACTGTAAACAGGGTTTTCTTAGCTTTCGGGGGTTTTTTTTGGTGTATTTTTTAGATATTGAAGCTGATTGAGAGAGAGAGAAGGTAGGCGAGGGGGGGGTGGGGGGGGGGACTGTGGCAGTCAATTCGTGTTTTATATGAGTGTAAGTAAACGGGAAAACACAAATAAAGCCACAGTCTTTGAAAATCAGTTTAAAAGCGATACACTTGATGTTTTCAGCATGCTTTTCTTTGTCATTATTGTTTAATTTACCCGGGGTAACGACCTCTATAGCGTACAGTTGACCACATTGCACAGTAATCAGCCGACAAGGGAATGATAAGCTTATCCAAAACGATGGCCCAACAGTAATCTACCTACTTAAATCACTGAAAATGACATGGCCTCCCGCAGAGTCTATTTTGATCATATCTCCTAAGCACCGGGTGATACAATATTAGAAAGAAGAGGAAATTTGTGGCAGAGCAGAGTCATTTGGAAGGATTAGCTATACCAAAAGAGCTTCCATGTAAAGTGTCTGATACAAGCTTACAGCAAAGACTTGGCCATAAGTAGAGCCTCTGTGTTATGAGTGAGGGAGGCTCGCGGTTCAAATCACGTCTTGAAAAGGTAAAGGTTTCCAATAACCTATGTGGTCGTAGGGGAATGAGAAATCAGAAACCCCAACTTCTAAAGGGGCCCGTCTCTCCCTCGCTTCTATTTTGTCCCTGACCCGAAAGAGGGCAGGTACCCATTTACAGCTGAGTGAACTGGGGGACTGTACTGAAGCCAAGGCGCGCAAACGGTCACCCATCCAAGTGGTAACCACGCTCGATGCTGCTTAACCTTGGCTGGGGGGAAAGCGAGTGCTCCGACCACTGAGCTATCCTGTCCCTTCAAATCACGTCTTAGGCTGGGATTTTGTCTCCTTCAAACGGTTAGGTCGTCTTGGTCTGAGTGTTTTTTTTCTTTGTGGACGATGTTTTCTGGAGTGTGGTACATAATCAATACACATGAAAGAACTCATAGCAGTAAGACAGTTTTCTCTGACAAAACTGCAAGAAAAGTCATAGCAAGTCAGGTAACAGTTCTGCAGAAAAAGCTGAAGTGAGATAGTGATCCTGGCAAACTGCAGGAAAATACATTTAGGCAGACAGTTGTCCCCGAGTCTGAGGTGAATGTATGGTACCTGCATCCAGGCTTCAGAAAAAAGACCAGAAAAATAAGTTGTATTTTGCTATAGCAAATCTTTTTTCTCTAGCAGTGCTGTGCAATGCAAGACAATGAAAAATACTAAAGTGCAACTCAACACAACACGAAGCAACAAAGCACAACATAACACAGCACAGCACATCGCACCACATCATGTTGCATAACGTCACGACACATCGCATGACATCACGTCACATCACATTGCATCACGTCACACCACATCATATCACAACACATGACATCACATCACAGAACACCACAATACAATATGACACAGTATAGTCAACTAATGGTTTCCTCGCACTCATCTAAGATTACAGTTTCAGGTTTTGCGCGAAAAACCGTGGTCTAGTGGTAAGGTTATAATAATTTGTGAAGGGGATCAATGATGAGAGACATTATGGATGAGTCAGTCATTCTACATCAGGCATAGAGATAGTTGGAAACTTCTGAGTTATTTCGCTAATACTTGACATTTTCATGCACTGTCTGCTTACATTACATCGATGAGCGTGAATCATCAAGTTTGTATTACAAGTTTACACCCCAAGAAAAGATTGCGTCAGAAAGTATGTATGGTAAACAAGTTCCGTGTTCAATAAATAAAATTCAGATTAAGTTATCAGAAAAGTGGACCCAGTATTTACACAAGCTGTGGTTCAGCAAGATAATAACTGTGTTTGATTTGATGAATGTCATCGGTATGACAGCAGTGTGAAGGTGGTGGTGTTTGGCAGCATGTTCACGACATTTCTGTGTGGATTGTACTTGTAGTTTCAAACTCATGGAATGGTCACAGACCACAACCAAGCTGCACAGGTATCACTGTAACGTAACCAACCCACTTCTTTTGGCTCTTTTTCTACGTTTTGATCCTTTTCTACAAACATACATAATATATATATGTACACGTTACAGCTTTTTAAAGTCCATTTCATACTCTGATCTTTTTTCTATCGGCTGGCTCTGTGGGTGTCTTAAGTTGGATCACAGTGTCCTCTATCGGTGTGCTATTTTAACAGGATGTGCTCTATCTGTATACTGTTTTGACAGTATGTCCGCTATCTGTTAATACTTATTTTAACAGTATGTCCTCTATCTTTACACTGTTTTAACAGTATCTGGGGTGGTTTTTTGTGTTTTAATGTTATATCTCCTTCACTGTTATAATATACCATTTTCTTCCTGCACCCACTTTGAAGTAAGCATACACCAACGTGATAATGCTAACCCCAGCATTCTCAGCACAGTGCCTCAACTATTCTTCTGTCATGTTTGTACTACTGTAACATTGTCAGTCATAACTCACTTTGTTCGTTAATAGAATAATGCGTTATAGTTTGGGGAGGGGAATACTTATAACGTTGGAGTGCACAGTTAACAAAAAGAAAATGCTGTTGGCTCGTACAGTGTTCTGTGTTAACTTAACAAAATGCAGGGTACTCTGCCTAATCCGGCTTGGATTCCGTACATGTGAACGACAGGTGTTTGAACACCGTTTTGGCCCAAAGTTCTTACCTCATCTTTTATGGACTTATGGTTTGACTTTTTGATGACTTTGGATGACGGCCTCTAACCGATTGGTTTGACGATATAAAGGCGTGTCTTTGTTAATTCTACGCGTGCTTGAGCTTTTAACGAAGGTTAACATTTCTTTTGGTTTTGTTTGGTTGTGTGTGTATTAAATTTTCGTCGTAAATAGATATATTGGTTTTATGGATTTATTGATGTTGGTTTATGAAGAATAATCGTATCTTTTGGTGTTATTGAATTGAATTTTCTCTTTGACACGTTATTTGTTTATTCATCTTTTTATGGATTTATTTACTTATTTGTGTACTGCATGACTACTTTGTCCAGTATGACGTCTCAGTGCGACTACCTCACTCCACTTAGTGATGACAGCCATGCCTTGGCCTGTTTGATTCCAAAGCTTAGTAGTCAAATGAAAGCGAATTCTCTAGAGTTAAAATACAATGGGGTCACGAGCCAGGAAAAACCCTGCACTGTTTTTCAACTTTAGTCCTATGCAGTGTAATAATTGCTAGCGATACCAGTGATGATCATGCAAAGAATACAAATGGGCACATGTAAAGGCTGTACTCTACACTTCCTTTTAAATAACATCCTGGTGTCAACCATGATTAAGAAAACAGACAGAAGCACTGCCAAATCTTTATCCGCAAAGTGGGATGATACACAAATGTATGGTCCCAGTCTAAACACTGGGACTACAGCACACTCAATCTTACAAACGTATACCTTTGATGAGGCTCAAACCATGGACCTCTTAGCCAGATTTCTCTGTGTTAACCTCGACACCAAAGCCTATGTACAATTTTTAATTTATGAAAAGTCCATTGCAGAAAAGAAGTTTCTTCAATTTTGGAATGTTTGTAGATGATGTAAAAATGCCTTTCATTCTTAAAATATAAACTGACCATTTTCACTCTGCCCAGAGAAACGACATAATAAATTTTTACTTCTTATTTTCGCTGTATTTCGTTCTTAGAGAATCACACGTCTAACATTTGCACTGCATACTGGTGTTTTTTTCCAGGGTATGTTGTCTTGTATTACTAACATAAGTTGTTTCAGACTAAATAAAAGTATTAAGTTTGTTAAGATATATGACTGTTTTGGTGGGGGTTTTTTAGATAAAGATTTCTGTTCGTTTTTCTGCAACTGGTTGGAAGTGTCATTTGTAAAGCACTCAGATTAAAGCTTTTATGCGTCTATTAGCGATTGAGTATGCGTTCTGAAGCATTTTTAAATGGATAAAGGTGATAAAGTTGATACATATTTGAAGTGTATTGTATGCGTACTGTCGTGTGTGGTGTGGTGTGGTGTGTGTGTGTGTGCGCGCGTGTGTATGTGTGTGTGTGTGTGTGTGTGTGTGTGTGTGTGTGTGTGTGTGTGTGTGTGTGTGTGTGTGTAAAATGTGATTGAAATGAAGACAGAGTGAAAGAGGCTCAGTTCAAAAATGTGATTGAAATGAAGACAGAGTGAAAGAGGCTCAGTTCAATAAAATCAACACTAGGGTACAATTTGACTTAAATAGTTAATAAAACAAATGTTTGATAGTGTAATGGTGGTATAAGATGGAACTAAGTGCACTAGGCCTGTAGATGCTATCTTCTTCTTTAAAAAAAAAAAGTTAAGCATGAAATGAACACATCCATTTTACATAGTTTAAGTCACCAGCGATGGTATTATTAATTTTCTCGAAATACACGAACAATTAGAGGCCAGAAAAAAGGTGAAAGAGAATGACCCTGGTCACTGGAGTTTAGCAAGTAATTCAACAATCATTGTGCCTTCAAATCAAAGAACTGAACCTGTCTGACCCTGTGGTTCACAATCAAGCCTTGGCATCAGTTCTGAAAACTCTGACCTGTCTTGTCTTCCAGGACCCTTTCTCCAAGAGCAAGGTGATCGGGCGTCCCACCAACCTCATCTCCAAACGGCCAGACTCCAAAGACATCTCCTCGCGCTACCCCCACCTGCCTCCTATCGAGGAGAACCGTCTGAGGAACAACCAGATCTCCACCGTCTTCGAGCCGGAGGCCTGGACCTCTCAGTTCCCTGGCGAGCAGACCTCCCCCAGACGACACGTCCACTCCAGCGAGGCGGCCAGGACCAACGGCTTCAGGCCCCTGTACGACCCCCGGGGGTCAGGGGTGCAAGGTCACAGGCCGGAGCCGGCGGTGAACGGTCCGCGGGAGCCCTTGAGCCGGGATGAGCTGGTGAAAAAACTGACGGGCTTGTTGCCCAAGAATGTCTTTCTGCCCGACTACCCTCTCCAGTACTCGGAGGACGATGAGGTGTGTGTTGGAGTGGGGGGGGGGGGGGAGGGGGGGGCAGGGGGGGGGGGGTTAGATAGGCTTAGAAGTAGAAGTAAGTTTCATTAATCGGAACGTGAGAATTTGTGGAGATTTGTTTTGGTTGTTGCTGTGATAGTAAGGGGACGGGATAGCTCAGTGGTCGGAGCACAAGCTTTCTCCCATCCAAGGTTAAGCAGCAGCATCATCGAGCGTGGTTACCAGTTGGATGGGTGACCGTTTGCGCGCCTTGGCTTCAGAACAGTTGCCCAGTTCACCCAGCTGTAAATGGGTACCTGCCTCTTTAGGGTGAGGGAAAGTAAAGCAGCGAGGGAGAGGAGATGGGCGCCGCCCTCAGTATGCTGGCTTCGAGAGAAGTAAGGTCTCTGACACCTCGCTTCCCTACGACCTTATAGGTTATGGGACGCCTTTACATTTACCTTTTTGCTGTGGCAGGGACTGGAGCAGTAACAAGCATGAAAACCTATTTTAGGCACTGTTGCTGTGACTACTCTGTGACTCTTTAACAGTTGTTGCAAAGGCAGGATAATAAATTAAGTAAAATTGATATGTTGGTTTTCTTAGGTGATACCCAGCTTGACACTGGGGGCCATCAGAATGTGCAATCTCATTCATTCATTCATCCCACCTGGCAATCACTGTGAGATTGAATGTGCATACTGGATGAGAAGTTTGCCTGTAGGATTTTCTTAAGTACCTCACCAAATAGAGTCATACTCTGATTTCCGAGGATTTTTATACTCTACTGGGGTTAGAAACCGACCGAGAAACGGATTACTGCAGCGATTTTCAAATCATAAATATTCACCACAATGCACAGGACACCACAAGCAGTAAATTACACAGGGTACATTTGAAAGGCAGCAACATTGCTGTCCTCCATGAATAACTCACAAAAAGCCCAACAAATCTCCATTTTTCTAGTTTTCGTCTTCCAGTTAGTAGACACCAACTCGTAATACCTAGCGTATTGTCAGTTGGGGGGGGGGGGGGGTTAATTGAAATTTTTCTATTAACCATCACTGAAGTTCATCAGTTTCAGAGAAAACAAAAACACAAACTTTATCTTTTTCTATTTCATTTTCTAGCATAGAGTAGTGCTAGTCCAAAGATGAACCAGTTTTGGTTGACGTTATTGAGGTATACAGTTGGGCAAAACTCGGTGTTCACACACATGCATCTGAAAGCCATTTTAGTTCGTGTGCCAACCAATAGTGAGAGGTGCATACCAACTACCAAGGTGTTCAGTCTCTGTCTGTTTCTGTCTGTCTGTTTGCCTGTTTGTTTGTTTGTCTGTCTGTCTGTTGTCTCTCTCCCTCCCCCCGCCTGCCTCTCTCTCTCTCTCTCTCTCTCTCTCTCTCTCTCCTCTCTCTCTCTCTCTCTCTCTCTCTCTCTCTCTCCCTCTCTAATTGTACTTGTAGAAAAGCACATAAGTGCTTATCTTCATCACTTTCAGAGGGTTTTTCTCATTACTGATCATATCATGATAAATGCTAATCCATACTATGATGGTTGTATAGGCTGTCATTCCATACCTTCTTCAATATGTATGTGTTTTGTGTCCAGTCCCCTTCCCTACTATCCCTATGTAAATAGGGTTTACTAATTAACACAGTATACCTTGGGTCTACCTGCCTGTGTCTGTCTCTGTCTCTATGCTCTCTGTCTGTTCCTCTGTATGTCTGTCTCTATCTTTGTTTGTCTGTTTTCCTGTCTCTCTCAGTCTCTCTGTCTCCCTCTCTCTCTCCCTCCCTCTTTGTTTCCCTCCCCTCTCTCTTTTTATTGTTAAAGTAATTAAGTAAATTAATTTTGTTTTTGTTTCATTAATTTGTCTATTAACTCACTGATTCAGTTATGTTGGTTTGGCTCGTTTATTTCATCTTCTTGTCATTGGGGTTTTTTTCCCCTTTAGAGCCCGGGGTTAAAGAAACCTCTGGCTTAGCCAATTACTCTCAATAAAACTATATTCGAGGTCGCGTTACGAGTTCTTTCTCTCTGTCTCTGCGCCCGCGCTCTCAGTTGCGGTTACTGGAGGTGATAGGCGAGGACATGAGCGAGCACAGCCCCCTGAAGCTGAGGGACATCTACCTGGACATCGCCAACACCTGCGACAAGAACCTGTCCGGCTACTGCCAGTACCAGGACCTCTACCACAGCATGAACAGACAGGGGGTAGGTGTGTTGTCCGGCCCTGAAGATGGTGTACAGCTGCCTCTCTCGTCTGGTTGGTTGGTCGACTGGTTGGTTGTTTGGTTGCCGTTTTTTGCTGTTGTTGTTCTTCCTCAGCTTTGTTATTTTTGTTGTCTGTGTCTTTCTTTGTCTGTATGGGTACTGTCAGTATCAGGACCTTTTACCACAGTATGAACAGACAGGGGGTAGGTGTGTTGTCCGGCCCTGAAGATGGTGTACAGCTGCCTCTCTCGTCTGGTTGGTTGGTTGCCGGGGGTATTTTGTTGTTCTTCCTCAGCTTTGTTATTTTTGTTGTCTGTGTCTTTTTTAAAAAAAACTTCTGTGGGTACTGTCAGTGTCAGAACATTTTACCACAGTATGAACAGACAGGGGTAGGTGTGTTGTCCGGCCCTGAAGATGGTGTACGGTTGCCTCTCTCGTCTGGTTGGTTGGTTGATTGGTTGGTTGCCGGGGATATTTTGTTGTTCTTCCTCAGCTTTGTTATTTTTGTTGTCTGTGTCTTTCTTTGTCTGTGTGGGAACTGTCAGTATCAGGACCTTTAGGGGTAGGGTGTTGTCCGGCCCTGAAGATGGTGTACAGTTGCCTCTCTGGTCTGGTTGGTTGATTGGTTGATTGCCGGGGATATTTCGTTATTCTTCCTCAGCTTTGTTAGTCTTGTTGTCTGTGTCTTTAAAAAAATAAAACTCTGTGGGTACTGTCAGTATCAGGACCTTTCATCACAGTATGAACAAACAGGGGGTAGGTGTGGCCTGCCTGAAGATGGTGTATAGTTGCCTGTCTGGTCTATTTGGTTTGTTGGTTGGTTGCCGGGGATATTTTGTTGTTCTTCTTCAGCTTTGTTATTTTTGTTGTGTGTGTCTTTCTTTGTCTGTGTGGGTACTGTCAGTATCAGGACCTTTTACCACAGTATGAACAGACAAGCGGTAGGTGTGTTGTCCGGCCCTGTAGATGAAGTACAGTTGCCTCTCTGGTCTGGTTGGGTGGTTGATTGATTGCCGGGGATATTTTGTTGTTCTTCCTCAGCTTTGTTAGTCTTGTTGTCTGTGTCCTTTTTAAAAAAAAATTTCTGGGGGTACTTTCAGTAGCAGGACCTCTACCACAGTATGAACAAACAGGGGGTAGGTGTGGCCTGCCTGAAGATGGTGTATAGTTGCCTGTCTGGTCTATTTGGTTTGTTGGTTGCTAGGTGGGTTTTTTGTTATTGTTCTTCTTCAGCTTTGTTTGTTTTGTTGTCTGCGTCGTTTTTTGTGTCTGTGTTTGTTGTGGGTTTTTTTTTTTTGGGGGGGGTGGGTCTCTATGGGTATTGTCTGTATCAGGATCTCTACCACAGCATGAACAGACAGGGGGTAGGTGTGTTGTCTGGCCTGAAGATGGTGTACAGTTGCCTGTTTAGTTGGTTGATTCTGGTTTGTTTCTTTCTTTCTTTCTCAGCTTTGTTTGTCTTTTAGTCTGTGTTTTTCTTTGCCTATCTTGTTGTTATCAGTATCCGGACCTTATCCTACAGCATGAACAGACAAGGGGGGTAGGTGTGGCTGGCCTGAACATAGTGTACAGTTGCCTGTCTGGTTGTTATTTTTTTCCCCTATGCTCTGCTAGTCTTGTTCTCTGTATGTCTTTGTTTGTTTTTACCTGTTTGGATGCTGTCAGTATCAAGACAAATACCACAGCATGAGTGGTTAACTTAAGAGCGTTGAGCGTTGCGCTCGCGATCTAACTGCACGGGTTCGAACCCAGGTTCGAGCTACCACCTAGACGCTTGTTCAGGGTGGGGTTTTTTTACCCTGGAGTTAACATCAGTGCCGACTCCACTCCCCCGAAAGTTCGGATGAGATTGTAAACCGAGATCATGTGTGCAAACTCATGCCCGCCTTTCGGAAGAGTAGGCCATTTGTGCCGGTGGGAACGAATGACACAATTTACACATCCGCATGCAGATGGGGGCTGGATGTTAAAAAAAGCATATGAGGGCCTATTTAATTATCCTCAACAACGAAACACGAATAAATACTCTCTCTCTCTCTCTCTCTCTCTCTCTCTCCTCTCTCTCTCTCTCTCTCTCTCTCTCTCTCCATTTTAAAAAAAAAAGCCCACACCAATATTATCTCCTACCTCCATACATTTACCAGTTTTCAAGGCACACAATTTGATAAGGTCCGTACAGTAAACGCAGTCAATAGATCTTTTACTGAACAATGCGCTGTTACGGATATTATGGGGGGGGGGGGGGGGGGGTCATATGGAAGTTTTGTTAGCTCAATTAAAAAAACCCAACAACAACACAAAAACATCCCATTATTGAAAATATGCAATGGAAGATAATATCAGCATATGGTGCTTGTACATTGACATTCTTTTCTATTGCATCAGTGCTATGGTCCTGGGGGGTTTTCTGGTTATATTATGCGTCCTAGGTTTTATTTTAAAAGTTATTTTCCCTGTCTGACATCAGGCATATCATCATCATCATCATCATCATCATCATCATCATCATATTACGCACGATTTTAATCCTTGATCTAACTCCCCCCTCACCCCACTTTTTTATACTTTGTACTGTGTATACACACGTAGTCAGTGTACACAAGACTGTTTCTGAGTGCAAACAGAAACGTACATCATTTTTTGTGTTCCTCTATCCCCCTTTCACAGTTCAGCATGCCGGGTGACCTTCTCCAGCTGACGGCGGCCATGTTCGTGTCCCCGGATGGCCTGAGTCGGGAAGTGAACTACGAGAAGTTCCTGTCCTTTGTGGGGCTGTCGCTCAAACACGCCTCCAGGTACGGTGACCTGTGCTGTCTGTGAGTCCACATTAGTTTAGTCCCGGTCACCAATCCTTAAAGCAGCGAGGGAGAGGAGATGGGCGCCGCCCTCAATATGCTGGCCCTAGAGAAGTGAGGTCTCTGACGCCTCGCTCCCCTACGACCTTATAGGTTATGGGACACCTTTACCTTTTTTTTTTTTTACCACCGGTCCTTGGGTGTGGATCGGTGGTCTAGAGGTAACGCTGCGCCTGAGCTGCCTAGAAAGCGAAAACTCCGGGTCAGAAGTGTGCGGTGGTTCGATCCCCATTTGGGCCCAAAACTCCCCCCCCCCCCCCCCCCCCCTGGTCCATTAGACCATGGGTGCCAGTCTTTCGGATGAGGCCATAAACCGAGGTCTTGTGTGTTACGCAAAATTATTTAGCGCACGGCAACATGAGAGTTGTCCCAGGCAAAATTCTATAGAAAAAAAGCCACTTTGATAGAAAAACAAATACAGTTGAAGACAGGACAAAGAAAAAAAATGGGTGGCGCTGCTCTTGTGGCGACTCGCTTTTCCCGGGAAGAGCATCCCGAATTTCATGCAGAGAAATCTGCTGTGATTTAAAGTGGTATGAAATGAAATGAATGATCACACACAAATTGATACTGGTGACCACACCCAACAGCAGTTCATGTATACATATTGAGCATTTCAGACTTAACAGCAAATGACCTGTATCGAAATAAACCTGTCAACTAAATGAAAGTGTATAATGATAAAACAATGCAATAAAGCTATTTTAGAAACATCTTGACTTTCCTTATCGCAACTTAAGCAGGTCTTCCAGCTGAAAAGCAGATGTTACTAGAAAGCGTGATCTGTTACAGTCTGACAGTACAATAGTTTTCAGAAGCTACTTGCTAGTTTTATAAATTCTGAAAATTGCTAGCAGAGTTTTTCTCGATTAACGGTTCATCAGCTGGGCTTGTTTGAGACTGACATGTATAGAAACACTGGTCTAAGAACAGGAATACTGTAGTATCTCAGTTTTAAAACAGTTAGGGAGATTGCACTATGCTGTATGTAGTGTAAACATGCCTGAGCATGTTCAAACACGCAGGACTCGAGTAGTATGCAAGCACGAATGTACAAACGGTAATATGTATCTGACTTTATAAGCTTACTTATATATAAGCACACCCGTACGTTCATAGCTTACTTATATACACCCTTACCCTCATGCACATTATAAAAGTGTAGGCGTAGGACACGCGCACACACACACACACAAGAATGCATGCATGCCGGCACACATGCATGTGAACATACCCACGCGTGTGTAAACACACTTACACACCCCACACACACACACACACACACACACACACACACACACACACACACACACACACACACACACACACCTGCGCATTGACCAAAATAAATTTCGAATTTAGAGATTAGGATGGGGGAAAAGGGGGGTGAGAGCTTATTTTCATTTAACCAGATATCTATAGAGAGAGAGGTGACAAAGTAAAATTTTGAATTTGAAGGGGGGGGGGGGGGGGAGGAAAGGGCGAGAAGTTATTTTTATTAACCAGATATCTAGAGAGAGAGAGGTGACAGTCGTAACAAGGACAATGCATTCCTGCACATATAGCTTTACTCCTCGTCATTAGTTTGCCATCTGCGTGGTCCATTCTCGATAGTTTGTTAATTTACAACATTTCTTTGCTGTGCTTTTTGCTGCAGAAAAAATCCTTTGGAAGGCACACACAGATCAAAGTCACCGTAAGTATATTCGTCTGTTTTATGGATTTTTTGTGGCATTTGTTTTATTGTGTTCAAAAGGTGTGTGTGTGTGTGTGCGTGCATGCGCGCATTCTCTAAATTAAAAAATCAACAAGAAAGTTTGCCAGTGACAATCGTTTCTGATGCTTCTTCTGGCTTTTCGTTGGTTTCTCTGGGGGATTTTTGTGACTGGAATAGAAACTTGATGAGTTAATGATCGGAGATGTGAGTGTGTGGAACTTAATGTGTGTATAAGTATGTGTCTGTATGTCAAAGTATATATATATATATATATATATATAGATATATAGATAGATAGAGAGAGAGAGAGAGAGCCATACATATACTTATACATATACGCACGCACGCATACGCACGCGCGTGCGCACACACACACACACACACTCCCTCCCTCCTACCTTCCCTTCCACCCACCCCCCCCCTCACCCTACCATACAGACACATACATTCATCCCACACACAAGGTAGTCCAGCAGTTGGACAACTACTCACCAACTCACTCCCTCCTCTCCCTCCTCCCCCCCCCCTCCCCCCCCCCCCCCCCCCCCCCCCCCCCCCCCTCCCCCCCCCCCCCCCCCCCCCCCCCCCCCTCCCACACCCCACTAAACAATGCACACACATACATTATAAATTGAACACTCCCCCCCCCCCCCCGACACAGGGTAGTTCAGCAGTTGGACAACTACTTCACCAACTCACTCACTCCCCTCCCCCTCCTTCCCTTTCTCTCTCCCTCTCCCTCTGTCATCCACCCCCCCCCCTCCCGCAATACAACCCATGCAGACACATACATACATAATATAGTCTACATTCTATCCCACCCACACCCACACACTCAGGGGGGTTCAGCAGTTAGACAACTACTTCACCAACTCACTCCTCCCCTCCCCCCCCCCCTACCGCAGTATAACCCATGCAGACACATACATACATACATACATAATTATAGTCTACATTCTGTCCCACCCACCCCCACCCACACGCAGGGTGGTTCAGCAGTTAGACAACTACTTCACCAACTCCCTCACACCCCTCCTCGTCATTCCCTTTCTCTCCCCCCTCTCTTTCTGCCACTCCCCCCCCCCCCCCTCAACCCATCCCCGCAATATAACCCATGTAGACACATACATACATACATATTACAGTCTACATTCTATCCACATGTTATAGTCTACATTCTATCCACATGTTATAGTCTACATTCTATCCACATGTTATAGTCTACATTCTATCCACATGTTATAGTCTACGTTCTATCCACATGTTATAGTCTACATTCTATCCACATGTTATAGTCTACATTCTATACATATGTTATAGTCTACATTCTATACACATATTATAGTCTACATTCTATCCACATGTTATAGTCTACGTTCTATCCACATGTTATAGTCTACATTCTATCCACATGTTATAGTCTACGTTCTATCCACATGTTATAGTCTACATTCTATCCACATATTATAGTCTACATTCTATCCACATGTTATAGTCTACATTCTCTCCCACCCACCCCCACACCCCCACACACACGCAGGGTGGTTCAGCAGCTAGACAACTACTTCACCAACTCGGAGCAGGCCAAGCTGGTCAGCATGGTGGAGCAGCAGCTGAACGAGAACGACTTCTGCATCGACTTCAGCCGCCTGGAGAGCGACTTGGTCCGCGCTGACAGGGTGGGCAAGAACTTGCTGGACCTCAGGACGGTGAGTAGTGGTAGTGGTAGTAGTGGTGGTAGTAGTAGTGGTAGTAGTGGTGGTAGTAGTAGTGGTAGTAGTAGTAGTAGTAGTGGTAGTAGTAGTGGTGTGTAGTGTGTAGTAGTAGTAGTGTAGTAGTAGTGGTAGTAGTAGTGTGTAGTAGTTTGGTAGTGTGTGTAGTAGTAGTGGTAGTAGTGTGGTAGTAGTGGTGGTGTAGTAGTGGTAGTAGTAGTGGTGGTAGTTAGTGGTGTAGTGTAGTGGTAGTAGTGTGGTAGTAGTAGTGGTAGTAGTGGTGGTAGTAGTAGTGGTAGTAGTGGTGGTAGTAGTAGTGGTAGTAGTAGTGGTAGTGGTAGTGTAGTGGTAGTAGTAGTGGTTAGTGGTGGTAGTGGTAGTAGTAGTGGTAGTAGTAGTGGTAGTGGTAGTAGTAGTAGTGGTAGTAGTAGTGGTAGTAGTAGTAGTGGTAGTAGTGGTGGTGTAGTGTGGTAGTAGTAGTAGTAGTGGTGGGTAGTAGTAGTAGTGTGGTAGTAGTAGTGGTGGTAGTAGTGGTGGTAGTAGTGGTGGTAGTAGTAGTGTAGTAGTAGTAGTAGTAGTGGTAGTAGTAGTAGTAGTAGTAGTGGTAGTAGTAGTAGTAGTAGTAGTGTAGTGTAGTAGTAGTAGTAGTAGTAGTAGTGGTGGTAGTGGTAGTAGTAGTAGTAGTAGTAGCGCCTTGAACCAAGAGAGTGGGACCTGTGAGATTAGCGCCAGGGAGAGATGTTTGCAAAATGCTGTAGAAAAATGAAGCCATGTTTTGGTAGGGAAATAAACACAGTTGAAGTTGCTGTAGAAAAAGCCATGTTTTGGTAGGGAAATAAATACAGTTGAAGTCAGGAAAAAGAAAAGGTGGCGCTTTTCTTGTGGCGACGTCGCGCTGTCCCTGGGGATAGTAGGCTAGGCCGAATTTCACGCAGAGAGGAATTTGCCGTGGTTTTAAGTGGTATAAATGAAATAGTAAATTCCGAATACTTTATCATGTCAAAACAGAAATTCAGTGAAATAATGATTACACATCTAAAAGATAAAAGAATGAATCACGTACATGCCATCAGAGGACTTACAGCTCTATACAAAGTCAACACATTATGTTCTCTGTGTAAACAGATGGTAGGCTAGTGTAACATTCACGGGCTCAGAGAATGTGTAAATTCTGGACCTTATACCCCAAAAGTGTTATGGTCTAAGGATATGGATCTTTGAGGTCAAGAGAGATTAAAGAGTAAAATTTCGAGTTTTTGGTTAGATCATAAATTTTGTAATCTGAAGGGTTTCAGTGTGAGTGGGTATATTGTAATGACAAATCTGTGTTAGATGATTCGTCCCAAGTATTGTTATAGTCGTTTTTGTTTACGTGTTGGACAAAACAGGAAGTTTATTTTTATCGTCATTCTGTAAGATAATACGGTGGATAAATTTTCTTAATTGTCTCTCTTTGTGCATAAGACAATACATTCATGGATTTGTCAAAATCTTATTTCTGTGTATGTTAAAACAGACTTCAAGCATGTTGTCACCAACATTTTCGTAAACTGTCATCACTAACTCTCTCTCCCTGTGTTAAAGAACAAGGTAATGATGTCCTTGTCATCATTTCTTGGCGTGTTATACAATACTGCAAGTATACAGTCCTTGTTGTTTCTCTCAGCGTGATAACATAGCAAGTATAAAGCCATTACCGTTTCTGTTTGTTAAAAAAAAATTCTGATCAGAAACTAAATTAATAAGGTTACACAGAGCTTTGATTCTCTTTTAAAAAAAATTCGTGGATCAACTACAGAATCTCATTATGAATATACCCACCTGTGCAGTCTTCTTCTCTCGTTCGCTTTTTACACCGTCAGATGTTTTGGGGGAAAATGATGGCATGTCCTTTCCGGCTCCTCTCGTGGGCCGTACAGCTTGGTTTGTAGCCCATGCAGTGAAATGTTTCCCTGCTTTCAGATTATGGACGTGTGTTTCCAGCAGAACATTCCACTGCAGAGCTCGGTGTTGAATCGCGTGTTACAGAAATGCCGCTACAACAACCACGACGACTTGTACAAGTAAGAAAGCCAATCGCACGTTTTATCGTTATCTGGTTGGAAAATTCAGTAGGCAAAGTTTTACTCTCACCAATAATGAACAATAAAAATGGATCGGTGGTCTTGAGGTAACGCACCTGTCTAGAAAGCGAAAAGTCCGGGTCGGAAGTGTGCGGTGGTTCAAATCCCCGTTTGGGCTCGAAACTTTTCCCCATCCATTAGATCATGAGTGGTGGTCTGGGCGCTAGTCTTTCGGATGAGACGATAAACCGAGGTCCCGTGTGTTACACATAATTGTTTAGCGCACAATAGGTGGCGCTGCTCTTGTGGCGACGTGCTCTCCCCGGAGAGAGCAGCCCGAATTTCTCTGTGTGACTTAAAGGGGTATAAATAAAATGAATAAAATAAGTAAATAAAATGAATAAATAATAAATGAAAAAAGAAAGAAAGAAACACAACAAACAAACAACACCCCCTCCCCCAAACAAAAAAACCAACAGAGTAGGTGTTCGTTGCAATATCTTAAACATAATTATTCAGGTAGATATGTCGCTGAAAAGCAAATTTTTCACACGCGTGTATCAGACATGTATAGCTATTACATAAGCCCCGCGCGCGTGCGCACACACCCACACCCACAACACACTCAAACACAAACACAACACACACACACACACACACACACACACACACACACACCACACACACACACACACACACACACACACACACAACACCCCCACACACAAACACACAAGCACACATACAACCAACCACCACACACACACACACACACACACACACACACACACATACACAAACACACACTTAAACACACACACACAACACCCCACCCCACCCACACACAACACACACACAACACACACACACACAACACCCCACCCACCCCACCCCCACCACACACAACACACACACAGAGTAGCGCGATCTCATCATTCATTGTGTATGTCTGTCAGCTGGAGGGTGTTCCTGGAGTTCCTGGCCAAGGCTCAGCCAGGCAAGATCCGCTCAGAGCCGGTACGGCTGGGGCGTAGAACCCCCCCCTCCCCCCGCCGCTGCAGCCCCTCCCCCGTCAACCTGCCCAACACGCCGCTGTGGAGGCGACACGAGGTCGGTACTGTGTTATAATATACTTGTAGGGTATTGTATCGTGTCGTGTTGTATTGATTTGCGTTATGTTGATTTGCGTTATGTTGATTTGTAGTGTATTGTGTTGAATTGTATTGTATTATGTTGATTTATTATGTTGATTTGTATTGTGTTGTATTGTATTGTATTATGTTGATTTGTATTGTGTTGAATTGTATTGTATTATCTTGATTTGTATTGTGTTGTGTTGAATTGTATTGTATTATGTTGATTTGTATTGTGTTGTATTGTGTTGTGTTGTATTGTATTATCGTATTGCGGCTATTTCTCCCCATCCATACCCCCACCTCCTGCAGAGATCGCGTCACGACTATTGTAGTGCCATTATTGAAAATGAAAAAAAAAGAAAGTTCATGCCTTTGTGTAAACAGATGACAACATTTACCAAACCGCATACACACGGGGACAAGATGTAAAAAAAAAGCACATAAGTGCTTATTCCATTATCCTCGATATTAAAAGAATAAAATAAAATAAATAAAAAGATAAATAATTCTTTGATGAGTTACTGGGTATACGACGCACAGTGCACAGCTCCAGCATAACTCAAGTCCAGGGTTCAGGGCTCAGTGCTAAACTTAGCCCCTTCCTTTTACCAAGTCCAAGTGCGGTCAGCTTCTGCTATAATAATAAGCACCAGCTGTGAAGGAATGGATAGTGGCCGAGAGCAGCCGAAAGAGGGAGAAACTGACAGCTGTGGGCACTAGAACTTGGAATGGCAGTGTGTCTTGGGGAAGTTGAACCAGGCGGAGTCTGTTCAGTTTCATGTAATAGATTGCATGCTGGGTATGTGTCGACCACCCCTACCATTGGCCGTAGCTCGTTCGTTTGCTCTTCTGCAAGAGATTGGGGGGGGGGTTAACGTGTGCGCTTGCAGTTATGCGTGTGTTCGCACACAGGATCTTGTTGACAGTCTCAGAACTTGCAGGAGAATGGTAACCAGAACTACGTTCTAATTGTACCTCTCAGACGAGTGTAGCCTACCATTATATAACTTAAGAATGTCTTCAGCAGTTAACCATTCTTGAGTTCAAGGAGTGTGTGCGATTTTCAGCAATCTCAAATACTAAAGTGAATGTGGTACCTGGCACACAGGGAGAATTGGAGGAAGGTTATGTGAGAGAGACTGATCACAGTGGTGATATGCTAAGGGCATCGACGCTCGCGGCAGAATATATTTGACATGTATTTTTCTTGTGTCTTGTGAGATAATTATATGTATCAATGTGCCTGTCAGTATTGTAATTGCCCTTCATGGGATGATTAAAGTGTTTTTGACTTGACTTGACTTGACTTGACCATGATTGACACCGCTGCAGTGCAACAGTTTCATGATTTGCAATGTTGCGTTGCCAGACCTCTGCTGTAGAACGGCATCACTTCTGCTGCTTGCTTAGGCTCTCAACAGCTGCTAGCCCACCAGCTTAAGCCCACATTCTCTGCAAATCTTTTAGCTACCTCAGTTTGGGCACATACCTTTCTTTATATGTATGGCTAATTCTTTTCCACGCTTCACTCTTAAACACCCCCAAATCAGCATCCAGCCAACATAGATTAGTTACATCTAGTGATAACAACTAACTCTTCATTGTGGGGCTTAGTGACTTTCTTTACAATTATGGGAAGGGAGGAGAGAAGAAAAGGGACTCTGAATTTTTCAACAAAATGGGAAACAATCTCGACCAGACTTTTATGGTATCTTGTTTTGTGTTATTGTAACTGTTTTGCCTGTTGTTATGTACGGGCAGCCTCCCCCACAGAACCCCCGGCCCCCGTACAGCCATGAGGCAAACCGGGAGGAGCAGCGGTCCCGGCAGGAGGAGGTCATCTCCAGACTGGAGCAGGACATCAGACAACTGGAACGCAATTACGGGGTATGAGCATGGTGGTGGCCTCATTTTTTTTATTCTTTCTTATTTTATTCTTTTATATTGGGGATAATGGAATAAGCACTTATGTGCTTTTTTACATCCAGTCCCGTGTGTATGCTCTGTTTTGTATATTTTGTTATTCTGTTCCAACGGCACTCACAATGGCCCTACTTACCAGAAAGCGGAATGATTTTAGACGTGGTCGGCAAGGATTTCGTGGGCGTTCAGACAACGGGAACCTACGGTTATAGCATGGTGGTGCCTCATAGTCAGTGTGTGTGTGGGGGGGGGGGGGGGGGGGGGGAGGGGGGTTCTTGTATGTGGGGTGTGGGCTTGTGTATTTGTGTGTGGGGTTGTGTGGTCTTGTGTGTGTGTGTTTGAGTGATTGCTTGTTTGCATTTGTGCACTCGGATATATTTCATAACATATACGTATTTATCTGTTTTGGGCATATATATGTGTAAAGACCACTTCAATCGCCACCATCACCGTTTACCCCGTTAACTGAGTAAATAGCTTGGTAGTTTCAAACTAAGGTCTTATGACAGATAAATTCATTTTGCTCATTGCTCGCACATGACTGCCTCCCAATTACATTGTGACTGTTGATGGTTTCAGGACATCAAAGGCACGATGAAGCCCAAGAACGACACCCCTTGGTTCAAAAACTTCATGGAATTTGCCAACGCTCTCTATAACCAGGACCAACGCTTTGAAGGTCAGAGCCATGAGCCATGATTGCAAGTTTTGCGCATCAATGCTTATGTAGCTAGCAAATTATTTTTGCCTGTTTTTGTATTTGAATAAACAATACATATTCTTGAGACGTTGTGCTAAGATTTAGGTGGACTAGACCATCTTGATCACGTGCTTTTGATATTATTGTAAGGAAAAATTAGGAACTTGCAGCAAGCGTATTATCTCTTCCCATAATAAAGTGACTGATGCCATGTTTTGTTGTGGGGTTTTTTTAAGAGAAAGAAATAGTATTCAGGGAATAAAAGGTAAAAAGGTACAGGTGTTCCCGTAACCTATCCGGTCGTTGGGGAGTGAGGTGTCAGAGACCTCAGCTTCTCCAGGGACTAGCATTATTGAGGGCGGTGCCCATCTCTCCGTCATTTTAGAAAGTGAAGCTATTCAGATAATGATGGATGACTGGTATCTATATATGCACAACATCGCTTGTAGGCCTTTTATAACTAATACAGCAATGTTTATTTTTGAGAGGGGTGTTTTTTTGCTTATCTACCACTCCATTCTTTTTCTGTCTTTTTGTCTGTCTTACTTGCTTCATCATCTTCTTCGTCGAACGCTCATTGTCGTCTTAGCAAAAGTGCGTTGCGGTGCGCTGCCGATAAGCGCCTGAGAAGTCAGGCCCAGCGCATCCGACTTCGGCGTGATTTGCTCCATCTCATTTCTGCCGTTTGCTTGTGCTCGTTGCAGGCGATTTACCGACAGAAGACGTGTACCGGTGGACCAAGCTGTATAACGAGTCGGCCAACCTGTGTTTCTCAGACACCGACATCTCCAAAGCCCTCAGCGAAGCCTCCAAGGGCGGCAAAGTTAACATCCATACCTACCTCGCCAGGCTGGGCAATGTGGCCAACCACGACAGAATTGTCTGATGACTGACTCCCTACCTCCCTTACCCCCTACTCCCATCCTCAATCCTCTGAAAGTTTCTGTTCCTCCTGTCTACAGGGCTTCATCTGATACTTTTGTTCTTTTTTCATTTTTTAAACATGAATCGGTGTTAAGTCTCAGTATGACATTGATTTTAATTCTCCCCCTTTTTTTGTCTTTTCAGTTTGAAAGCCCACTTCCACGTGTCACTGTACCTCTTACCTCCTACTTATCTAAAAGTTTCAAGTCCTTCCCTAGTCTTTATAGCTCTCAGTTGGATACTTTCTCCTTTCCCATAAAGAGATCTCTGTTACATTACTCTTGCCCTCAGCATTGTTCTGCCCTGTTTCTTCCCGGGTCAGTCAGTGTTAATCCTCCCCTTCCTCTCCCCCTCACCTCCTCCAGGTGAAAACCTTCTTCCCTTCGGCGAAGTCTTTGTTATTCATTATAGATATATCAGCAACTAGATTTACCACAATGTATATCATCATCCCATTCGCTCCTGCTTTTTTGTATAGCTGTCCTTATGTCAGACAACATTGTTCATTTGTTAAAATTATTCATTTTGTCTAAAAATCCGTCCATTAAAACAAAACGTTATTGTGTGTAATAAGTCTGATGTCTTCTGTATGTCACTTACCTTGACTAATTTTCAGCAAAATCGTTATATGAACCAGTGATTCAGCCTTATGATTGTGATATCACGTTGACATTTGATTGCATAATTCATAGGCCTGTTTGTGTTTTCCTTTGTTTCTTTAGCTATCATTTACATTTTAGCATTATACTTTTGTTCTGCACAGTAGTTCAGATTTTCTTATATTCTTCATCAGATAGTCTTCCCCTGCCACTGTTCAACACTCTGTACTAAGCAGTTTCTTTATCATAATCCTTCATTCAGTTCGCTGTTGCTCTTTAGGACTTTTGTTATGTCCCTTGGAATCCGTTTTCAAAGCAGTTCTGTTCAGTCTCAGACTACCGCGGCAGTTTTTCATATGTCTATTTTTTAAATTTGTGAGCTGTTTTATTCAATTTCTGTTAATTATGTGAAGATTCTCAATTCTTTTTCACTGTAAGCTTTTACTCAAGTCTTTGTTGATTTAATACATGTTATTAACATTCACATATCTTTATACATATTGCCTGTTTTAGTGACAGAAGACTATAAACTGTGATGGCTTAGATAAATTTGCTTTGTCAGTTTATAAAATGGATATCGAAAACGGCGTCCTTTGTTTGTGTTGTGGTTATTGGCTGCGAGCATTGAACAAGATCAAGGTCACTGAAGCAGAATCATTGTACTTTTTCTTGTTTCATTTTTTGTTTGTTTGTTTGCGACTTTATTTGTTTCATGTACACAGATTTTGATCTGATATTTTTTGTGCCTTCTGTCTGTGATATTTTGTAAACTTGCCATCAGGTTCATGCATTGTTTACTGACACTTATGAACTCGAGATTTTCACCCTTTCTCAGCATGCATGTCAAATGTTGTGATTCTTACATGACAGCATTACTCTGAAGGAGTACTCACAGCCCTCATGCAGCAAACTGAAGGATTGAGACACACACTTTATGATTGTAGTAGAATATTACAGGCGCAACGCATCTTTGCTCATATGACAGACAGTAACAGTTATGTCTAAGCGTTCGACTTGAAGAAGAAGAGATACGCGAGTCCTTTTTGTTGTCTATTACTATTTTAGGTAAAACACATTCACCTGTTATGTCAGCTCATTAAGGTTGGAAGATACAGTCATTTGTTTTTATCTTCAGAATGTAGTTCTTAAAATATTACAGCACAATAGCACATTATGATTTGCACTTCAAAATCAACATTGAAGCGGGAGGAACTATTCCAACGTGTTTGATCATTTCCTTTTCTAACAACATGGTTGGGTTCTTTTTCACTGAACTTTATTGGTTTGGGTTCTTCGTAATTTTTGTTCGTGTATGTTATTTTCATAAAAATAGTGATGATTCGTCGTCTGTTCGTGGTATATTACTTATCTTGAACTATTCTCAAGAAAACCATTAGTGAGTATAACACTGCAGATTTATACGAATAATTTCAAGTAAGGGTTGTTAATGATACAGTGCTGTTAAGTGACGGATGTCGACTTTATTTGCTTTACACTTGTTAAGTAAAGGTGAAAAGCATGATTCTCTTTTTGAGATCTTCCAGGCTTTCTTTGATTTTCATGCATACTTTTTTAAACGTAAATGCTGATTTTGTTAGTCAGGTCAGTTATGTGTGTGTGTGTGCGGAGAGGGGGGGGGGGGGGGTTGCATGACTAGGAGCATATATTTATGTACACAGCAGAATTCCAATGTGTACTCTTCCATGTATAAGCTTGTGTATGTGTGTTTGTGTGTGCGTGCGTGCGTGCGTGTATTCTGACCACAATGAGGCTAAGCAAACTTTGTTATCATCTGCACAGGACAATTCGTTTCGGTCCAAAGACGGAGAAAACAAAGTTTAAAGGCCTAAATTCACAAAATATAGCCAACCAGTGCACGCGCAAAATAGTGTGTGTGTGTGTGTGTGTGTGTGTGTGTGTGTGTGTGTGTGTGTGTGTGTGTGTGTGTGTGTGTGTGAGGAGAAGGGTATTTACAATGTGTTTAGGAGATTGCAGAATGGAACTTAACCGAGCAAAGCGAGGAATTAAAAACATTTACATGGGAAAGAAAATTCCAAGCTTAGGGAGGGAGGGGGGTCCATAGACATTAAAAAAAGGATATGATGCGCTAAGGAATGAGCATTACATCATTGTGATGAACATTTTTTTATGTTTCAACTTTCCTGACTTTCCTGTATTGTCATAAACAAAACCAAAAAAACTGCACAGACATTAAAAAGACATTAACTGTGATATAAACATTATTTATTTGTTATTATCATCAACACTTGTTACAAATGCATCATCATCGAGTATTGTACGTATAAGAACATTTTCATTGTACGTTTGTAATTCATTAGTGATATCATCAAGGCTGCCTACAGTTGTAACTCATTGAATATTATGGTATTTGTATAATAGCTGCGGAATCATCATTATTACATATTGTTATTTTCTACTACTACCACTACTACTACTGCAACAAAATGTCTCGTCTGCTAATGAGTATTTAATACTATGCCATAGAAATGTCAGAAAATATGTACATAAATATAACTCATTTGATAAAACGCTGGAGTTGTGTGTCTTTTATTTTTCCTGTGTGTCTTCTTCTGGTTTTTGTTTCTGTTTCGCCTTTCTTTGTGCCTCAGCTTTCCCCTCTGTATACACACACATGCACGCGCGCGCGCGCACACACACACATGCGCACACACAACACCCCACACGCACGCACGCACACACACACACACACACACACACACACACACACACAGGTCCCGTGAGCGAGCGTACACAGAACATTTTGCGCACATGATGAAACTCGTTCCACTTTTCGGATGAGTAGGCCATTTTGTGCTGGTGGGTACGGACGATAACATTTGCAAAACTGCATACACACGGGAACTGGATGTTAAAAGAGCACATGAATGCTTATTCCATTATCCCCGAAATAAAATCACACACACACACACACACACACACACAATTTTCGCTAACTCATTCAGCTTTCTTTAACTAATCTTTGTGACTGACAGACTTGAGAATGAATGAGCATGTTGTATATCTGTACCTCTCTATGTATAAGTCTACACATGCTGTTGTCTACACACACGCATGCACTTTAATGCGTTGTTAGTCATGTACATCTCTCTCTCTCTCTCTCTCTCTCTCTCTCGCATGTGCGCGCCGATGTAGGCTACATGCGGACACGCGTGTGCCGGCACTCATGGCACAAACATGCACGAGCGCACTCATGTACACCATGCACACAATTTCTTTGCGGGGAAGGTTGTGGTGGGGGTGACAGTAATGAATGCATCGAAAAAATTGTGAATAATAATACTTTTGGTAAGTGGGCAGACTCGGAGCGCGCGTGCGCGCGCGCGTATTTGTAGCCTAATTATAGTTACCAGCCTTAAGTTTCACAATAGAGGTTGACAAACCTCAAAACAAAGCCGAAGCTAATAAAAGCGATTAAAGTATTGTAAAGAAAGACAGCTTTGTGGGCAACCATGAATTTGTACAGCATCAATGCAAACCTGATCAGAGTCATCAAACAGCTGTACAGCGAGGCCACCAGTGCAGTGTACTACAACAACAACATTGGAGAATGGTTTCGAACAACAGTTGGAGTAAGGCAGGGCTGTCTACTCTCACCCACTCTTTTCAACATCTTCCTTGAGAGAATCATGGCTGATGCACTGGAACATCATGAAGGATCAGTCAGCATTGGTGGCAGAACGATCACAACCTCCGCTTCGCAGATGACATTGATGGAATAGCAGGATCAGAAAAAGAGCTTGCCAGCCTAACAGAACACTTGGATAAGGCCTCCAAAACATACGGCATGGAAATCAGTGCAGAGAAGACCAAACTGATGACTAATAACACCAACGGCATTAGCACTGATATCAGGGTTAATGACCAGAAGCTGGAAACAGTTCAAAGCTTCAAGTACCTGGGAGCCTTGTATCCGACCAGGATCCAAGCCAGAAGTAGTATGCAGGACTGCACAGACAATAACAGCTTTGTCAAAACTAAACACCATCTGGAGAGATAAGAATATCTCACTTATCTCCAAGATCAGACTAATGCGCTCCCTTGTCATATCCATATTTCTGTATGCCTGTGAATCATGGACCCTGACTGCAGATTTGGAGAGAAGAGTATGGCAGTGGAGATGAGATGCTTTCGGAGACTCCTTGGCATCTCCTACAAAGACCACATAAGCAACGAAAGCGTGCATAACAGAATCCAGCAAACCATTGGACCCTATGAGAACCTTTAACGATCGTGAAAAAGCGTAAACTTAAGTGGTATGGGCATGTCACAAGATCCCAAGGAATTACAAAGACATTTTTGCAAGGCACTGTCCAAGGAGGAAGAAGAAGAGGCAGACCAAGGAAGAGCTGGGAGGATAACATCAGTGAATGGACAGGCCTAGAACTCAACAAAACCCTGAGAAAGGCAGAACAGAGAGAGGAATGGAGGGAACTGGTTGCTGAGTCTTTGAAGGTGCCCCCACGGTCGTCAGACTACGGGACAGATAGATAGATAGATAGAAAGAAAGAACCTTCAAAATGTGTCATTTTTTCGTGGTTTTTTTTTTCTTCTTTCGTTTCTCGACAAGGGCTCCGAGTTTTACCAATGGTAAGATTTTGCGTGTGTGATCTTTTCTGCCCACCATTAATGTATCCACAATCCAACTTCGGCGATATGATGTGAATATTTTGTCCTGACAACCAAAAGCTACCTTTTCTAAGCAGGTTGGCATTAACAATTCTGCCAATACATTAAAAAAAAATCAATGGCAATAGATACTTAAATTTGTCAAAATCCCACCCACCATATACTCCCTTATCGTCGAGGGGTGTTTAAGAGTTACGTCCCATTCGGTTCTTTAGATTTGAAAACAACTTGCGTTTTGTGAGCAGACTACAACACCTTGCATGGAAATGATGAGGTAAACATTAAAACGTAAAAAAAATAATACGACAGTAGACTTCTTAAACAACATTAATCCGAAACTGTTTGGTAATAATTATCATGAAAGAATATAATATCATCTAAGAAACTGTTCTGATGCCTATAATAGTTTGCATAGTTAGATCCAAGCACTAAACAGTTGATATACCATAAATCGACTGGGACAGTAGATCTAGATCTAGATACTGTTAAATTGGAAATTTATTAACTTTGGTGTTTGTGCAAGAGATGATATGAAGAAAAAGATCATTGCATTAAGCAACAGAGTGAAATTGTACTTCGTCTATCAAAAAAAGGACCAAAGAACATAAAGAAGATTTTTTTTTTAATCAGAACAAAAGAATATGTACAATTAACATGAGTAGATATAGATAAAGTTGTAAGAAGAAACATTACAAAATGAAGGAAAAGGATGTAGTACAGGTGATTACAGGAGGAAACGCATCTAATTTAGAATAAAGAAACTGAATGAAAAAGTGGTGTGTGTGTGTTGGTGTTGTTGTTGTTGTTGTTGTCAGTTTAACATCTGCTCACTCTCAGTGGTATTGGACGAGCGATGTAAAAAATGTAGTAGTGAAAGTAGGGATGGGAAGGGACAGAGAAAAGACTGAGAAAGATAGCATGTGTGTTGGTATTTTAATGCATTAAAAAACCCAACTTAAACATTAGTAAACATTTAAATTCAACAAAGTGTTAATTTGAAACAACAATAAAGAAACCACAACAGATGTTCTGATGGCATGTACAATAAACATTCAACAATGGCAAAGGCTAAGTTTGAATTATAAAAACATATTTCAGAGTCTGTTCAAAAAATGTTGGTGAAAAAGGTTTTACAATCAGGCACTCAAATATGATGTCAGTAGGGTGTATGTGTGTGTGTGTGTGTGTGTGTGTGTGGTGAGAGAGAGAGAGAGAGATGAGAGAGAGAGGGAGAGAGGAGAGGAGAGAGTGAGAGAGAGAGAGGAGAGATTATAAAGTGACTTACACTCGTACAGGGGTTTTCTCCATTTTCTTTTTTTCTGTGCTTTTACCAGCAACAAATGACGAGTTTGGTGATTGAGATCCAGCATGCCACGCTTCCTTGGTCGAGACTATTACAATGATGTAAGCATATGTTTATTTGTATGACGTTTAAACTAGCCATTTAAAAACAACTGCTTTTTCCACCCTTTAGATGTCTGAACTATTTTTCTTCCTAATTTTTCAGTCTGTCATACGTACAAGTAGTTGTTGTATTATCAATCTTTTTCTTTTGTTTTCCATTCTTCTTTCTTAAACTTTGAGGGGGTTGTTCTTTTGTTTTCGTTTGGCTTGAGTTGCTTTAGTTTCCACTGAATGTAATATGGGAGGGGGTGGGGGAGTGGGATATAGGCTGGGAGCCGGGGGGGGGGGGGGGTTATAGGTGGAATAAAGAGCAAAAGGATGCACGTTGTGCGTTTCGCGCGCGCGCGCACTCAAGGAGTGTACCATAAGGAGATAACATCTGATTTTGAAGAAATGGTGGTTTGGATGCAAAGTACTGGCTCTTCTGAAGTTATCAAGAATGTATTAGTGATATCTTTGATAAAGAAACCTGGGCCTGAAAAGAAAAACCATAGAAACTGAAATATCCAGGTTAAGTTTCAAGACTGTTTTTGTCTAAGCTTCTTGAAAGAAAACAGTTGCTCCCTCTCCTCTTTCAGCGAACCTATCTTTCAATACCTATTGATTATTGCATTGTATTTATACCACATTTCCATCACGTGAAACCTTACTGGGCCACTTACTTTCAAGGGGAATAGGCCCAGCGCATACCGTTTCTACTGCGTCGCTAAATCTGTTTTTCCTTCTTGTTTATGAATGTATTTGTGTCCCTATGAGAGTGGTTTTCGACAGAATTGTGCCACTTTTATGTGAGTTCTTTAACGAGTACATACGTACTTATATCGTACACGAGGCTCAGTTTCCCACCTCATTTGAAGGAATTACAACCAGTCATCAATTCGGGGTCAAATGGGGGGGGGGGGGGGGGGGGGGGGGGGAAGGTATGGACTCAGACGAGATTCAAA
Organism: Rapana venosa; assembly: GCA_028751875.1. Classification (NCBI taxonomy): domain Eukaryota; kingdom Metazoa; phylum Mollusca; class Gastropoda; order Neogastropoda; family Muricidae; genus Rapana; species Rapana venosa. The sequence goes on from CM054140.1 coordinate 22,590,992, forward strand.
CTCTCGACTTTCGTTCGTTTCCTAGATGGGTGCGTTTCCGCTAGACCGCTGACCCAGCACTGATCTAGGAGCAAAATGTCCGTCCACTCAATCCACTGACACAAAGATGAATATATAATTATGAGGAAAGATAGTTAGAATGTTACAATGAAAGATGATGATACATTTCTTAGGATACTTGCAGCACTAGTTGATTCTTTATGCTCAGGAAAATTGATGCACCCCTGCCCCCTTGTTCTTTCCTCTCTGGCGTGATTGATGGCTGGCTGGTTGGAAATGGAAAGGGTAGGTGTGGTATTCGATGTGTGATGTTGATAGATAGTGGCAAAGAATATTTGCTTCTTTTTTTTATTTTTGCGCGTCAGTTTCTTCTCTTATTTTCTCTTCTTATACGTTTTCTCATCACAAACAGGATTTCATAGCCAGGAGAGAACTTAACGCCCGAGCGTCTCTTATCGTCCCTCGAAGATTCGAGGAAGAGTGTGAAAAAGATGAAGCTGTGTCTTTT
>CM054140.1:22596499-22636499 GCA_028751875.1 Rapana venosa
GCAGGACCTGTACAACTACAAAGCTGAAGGCTGATCCGAAACAAACTTCACGAGCAAGATCCCAGACCATCAGATCCTGAAAGCACACAGGTGCTGGAGGAAGAGGTAGAAGAAGCAGTAAGATCCCTGAAAGTGAGCAAGTCACCAGGATTGAACATACATCCCGGCTGAGCTCATCAAGAACGGAGGCCCAGAGATGATAAGGCATTAACAATCATCTGCCAACGCATCTGGACAGCAAAGAGTGGCCTGAACATGGACCCAATCCATCATAGTTCCACTTCCAAAGAAGGGAGACCTGAAGAAGTGCCAAAATTACAGAAACAATCAGTCTGATAAGCCATCCAAGCAAAGTTATGCTACGCATTGCTTGAACAGACTGAAACACAACAGAAGAAATCATCAAGAACAGGCGATTAGACAGGTGAAGCATGTTAACAGATCTTAACATCAGAATCTCATAGAAGCATCTCAAATCAGTACAGCTTACAAAAAATTATTTGACTTCAAGAAGGCTTCGATGAGTGTGGCATAGAAGACTTGTGCAAGTATGAGAGATATAGTTCGACGAGATGATTCAAGGTACCGGTGTATGATGCTATACATCAGTCCATGTGGTGAGAAATGGAGTTTATTCGGACTTCAGTTGGAGTTCGACAAGTGCTATTACCGTTCTTTTTCAACGTGTTCTGGAGAACAATCAGCAGGAGGCCCTTTGGCTTCAAGACACAATCATAATGGATGAAGGCAGTCTGCAATCTTCGATTCGCAGAATATTGATTATGGGATTAGAAGAAGAACTCAGGATTTCACACCAGATGGAAAAATCAGCCAATGCCAGGTATGGAGATCAGCACGGAAAAGAGCAAGATCCTAGTGAAACAGTACCACACCGACTTCCAAGCATAGATGAGTGGAGACACTGAGGAGGTGGAAACTTTCATGTACCTTGGAGCAGTATCACCAAGAGGCACGAGCAAAAGAGGTGAAGATCAGATTGTGTGGCATCTCTCATGCTAAGCTGGCGAAAGTGTGGAAACCAAACATCAAGAACCACATTAGGGTAGATTAAAGGCACTCGTAAATCCATTGCCTTGTACAGCTTGTAAGCATGGACACTTACTCTGCGATTTAGAAAGTGCATTAAGTTTGAGATGAGTGCCTCAGGGGATCTGAACATCCCTACAGAGACCGCAAAAAACCAATGACTCAGTCTGGCAGCAGATCAGGCACTGGCTGGCAAACAAGAACACCATTGCTACATCAGTCAGAACGGGAAGGAATGAAAGTGGTGGGCCACACAACAAGGCATATCACAGCCTGTCAAGCAGAATCGCAGGGAATGGTGGATAGGAACAAGGAGGCAAGGGAGACAGCAAAGCGGGATATCCATACATTCAAGGAGTGGACCGGCTCACTGTACCAAGCCTCCTGAAAACACCAGCAGAACCCTTTGGCGGTCCACTTGCAGCTCGTGCGGGTACCCCACCGGTTGTCCCGACCAAGGATGTAGGAGTGAATTTCCTTCAGAAGTTATCGCATATAATTCATTCCTGTTTCTCGTCAGTGCAGCCCCTCCACGCACGGGTAAGACACTAGAGTAGAGTGTGGTAGTTCAGTAACGTTACTTTACACAGAAGATTTAACAACTAATAACTAAATACCCATGTGGAATTACCGTTATGCAGACAAAGGGTGTCTGGAGGAGCCTGTCCACATGATGCAGTCCAAACTGCTGACCACGAGCCTGCCTAACCTGATGAAGTGGTCAACCCGGGATCTGGAACCTTCAGGAAATGACCTGTCCCCTGCTGCCGCTCTACAGAATGGGGAGGATATCTCTGAGGAGGCTTTCTTTGGGTACGTTCTCAACTAAGGGGATGTTGGTGATATATTTTTTAAAATGGTGTGAAAAGTGTGTGTGTGTGCGCGCGCGCGCGCGTGTGTGTCTGTGTGTCTGTGTGTGCGCGTGCTTGCGTTTGCGCGTTTTAACGTCTATCCGTTAAAAAGTTATATCAGACTGGTAATGCGGAGGGGAAAGAGAAAAAAGTTAGTGTCTGTGTTTGCTTAGATATTTGAATGGTGGGTACAAGGAAACTCGTTGAACTATACATATAAAAAAAAGGAGTCCACTCCCTTGTGTGTGTTTTTATGAGCACCTTTGTGGCAACGTACATAAACAAAGAAAAGTAAGCAGGCCTACATGCTTAGCTTTAACACTGATATATCTCAAAAGCTGCAACAGAATGCATTCTGACAACACTATGCTTTTCTTAGGAAATCCGATCTACACTTGGAGCTATCAGCAGAGCTAGGAGGAGAGGTTTCAGCAGTGCCCAGTTCAACGGAAATCATCAGTAACATAGACAAGTTCGAACTACATCACTTTACTCAGGTAAGTCTGGCACTGGATTTTATTCACTGTTTCAGGCACAGATACTTTTGTATGCAATGTTCCAGATGCGCAGTCTCACCTTTTCCAATCGTAGAAAGTGGGGGGGAAGAGAAGAGGACATAATGATGGGAATCTCATGAAACCAGTTAAGCTGGGGCTTGATCAAGGTATCATTCAAAGCACTGGTCAGGTTGATAGGTCTTAGTGTGATGTTACCATTGGTTACCTATTTGAAGATCGAACATGAATGCTGACTAAATAATTGTGTGCATGTGTTTATCAATTGTATGTTAGGAGAGGAGAGACGATCTAACACCGGAATAAAGTTGGGTGAGGGGGATGCATACCTATTCATTAAGACATTTTTTCCTTTTTTTGCATACACTTTAACAGACATTCTTGTATATGTTATTTTGTTTTTAGATAAAATAATGTGTGTGTGTGTGTGTGTGTGTGTGTGTGTGTGTGTGTGTGTGTGTGTGTGTGTGTGTGTGCGTGCGTGTGTGTGTGTGTGTGTGCGTGCACGTGCTTTTGGGGCGAGTGTGCTTATTTACAAATAATCACCACCATAAACCGGTCAGTAACAGTTACATTGAATCACCTTTTCCCTCATCAGGCCAAGGCCGAGGCACTGCTGTACCCCGTAACGAACGATGATACAGCAGCCTCCTCACAGCAGCAGAGCCAGGATCTGCATGACCCCGTTCTCGAAGCGCGCGCCACGTGTACAGCACAGGGTAGCCTGCAAGCCTTTCCTGGCCTGCTTTCAGCAGTGGACATGGAGACAGGTTCAATACAGTGCTGCCATTCGTGCTAATGATCCGTGCATTCATTTCAGTATCTGTCATGGTTTTAGTTTTGAAGTTTAGTGTTTTTCCCTCATCAGGCCAAGGCGTGATGTTCAGCATGTTATGTTTTAGCTAGTTGAAATGTTTGCTACAAGAAAGAGTGCATATCAAATACTGTTGATGATTTTTTTTTAAAGTGTATTAGGATAGAATTTTGGGCAATGCTGATTCAAGCTGTTTCTCACTTCTGATTCCGGGGTAGAAGACATGGTCACTGGTGCTTTTTACATGTCAGAGGTCAGTTGTTTTTCAGCCAGGATGTACTTGTCTTGATCACCTTCAGGTTGTTAACACCGTAACATGGAGACCTACGCTAGCTAAAGGCGTCAGAATATTTTGGCTGCAATCTTTTTCCTTGGCAAACTCTAATAGTTAACATAAGTATCTATGCATAAAGTACACACAACCCTAATGAGCAGCTAGAACATGACCTATACTTATATAGGCCTGTTTCGCTAAAGCCCGTAACTTAAGATCTATCACTGTATTATTTTCAGTACAGAATTTCAGTTTGCTAACCAATTATAAGGCATCCTTTCAAGTTTTTGGTCTGTGTTATCCTTCATTGTCCAATTTTACTTTAGTGACATTTTGTTGTTTTCTTCTTATTATTATTACTGACCATCTGAATAACTGACAGATTTTTCACTTGATCAATCATTACTTGAGCGACAAAAAACTGACAAATCACTCATTTGACTGAAGGTGAACCCAACCAACCAACCCTCCACCCTGTTGCCTAAACACTCACTCTGCATCTGCCATTCTCTCAAGATTCAATCAATGTCATATTCTTGTCTTTGCTTGTGTCAGAAGCAGATAACTGGAGCGTCAAAGACTTGATCAAGAGACAGCAGACTGAAGAAAAGGGTGTGGAGAAGCTGCTCGTATCTCTCACAACTGCGGACACTCCGTCAGATTTTGTGCGTCTGAACGAGCAAGGCACAGAGCAAGGTGGGTTCATCTATCCATAGTGCAACATAATGTATATGGTGTGTGTGATCTAGCAGGCAATACTGTGTCTGACAAGAATGCACACAGATACAGACAACACAAACAGACAGACGGACATCCCCAACACGCATGCGCACACACGCACGCACACTCACATACACACATACACACTCTCTCTCTTTCTCTCTCTCTCTATCACACGCGCACACACACACACACACACACACACACATATATATATATATGTATATATAATAAATCCTGCCTTCACCACCACCTCCACCAGTACACACACACACACACACACACACACACACACACACACACACACACACACACACACACATATATATATATATATATATATATATATATATATATATATAATATATATCCTGCCTTCACCACTACCTCCACCAGTACACACACACACACACACACACACACACACACACACACACACACACACACACACACACACACACACACACACTCACACACACACACAACACACCACCACCACACCACCACACCACACACACAACCACCACCACCCACCACCACCACCACCACACCACACACACACACACATACACACACACACACACACACACACACATACGATAAATGGATAAACACAGTGAAAAATATTCTGTACACAATTGGATTCAAACATGTCTGGAAGAACCAAAGCACTCTTAATGTTCATCGGTTGAGTTATGCTGTTAGAAGAAAACTTGAGGACATGTATAAAACATTTTGGATCTACCAAAAGAAAGAGTTTGCAAAACTAAAATTTTATGATTTTGCTACCAAAGAATACAGATTGGAACCATACTTAGTAAACTATGAAAACAAAACTCACAAGAAGACATATTGTAAATTTCGCACAGCTGTCACAATTTAATGATAGAGAAAGGGAGACACCAAAATATATCCAGAGAGGACAGAAAATGTAGACACTGTAACAAAATTGAAGATGAATTTCATTTACTTGATGAATGCATTTTATATGATGAACTCAGAAATAATTTGTTATTAAAAATCAAAACGAGAGACAAAGAACGCAAAAACTGTGTACATAAATTAAGTGACATAATCACAGTTGATATATATCAAGCAGATATTATCAGATATGTGTATGAATGTTTTGAAAAAAGAGAGAAAGAGAAGTAGAATACAACATGTTTTTTAGTGTACATCACTTTTAGCCAAAATAGATAATTATAGTTGATGTTTTTGTTGTGTCAAATAAGTCTACATGACTTAAATGGCAATAAAATATTCTGAATCTGAATCTGAATCTGAATCACACACACACACACCCACACCACCACCACCACCACACACACACACACCACACCAACCCCCACCACCACCACCACCACCACCAGTACACACACACACACACACCACCACCAGTAGACACGTCCATACATTATTAACGAAAACATTATTTTTTCCCTTTTATGCTATCCTTCACAGAAGAGCCAGTGACGACAAAACTTGCCTCGACAGAACTGGAACCTCCTGTGCTCCTGCTGGCAGCCACACCACCAGCAGTGTACGAGGGCAGGATGACAGAAGCTCTCATGGAACCCTGGTCACCACACGCTCTGACTGACGACAGGTTGGTTGGTTTGTTGCTGGCTTGCTTGCTGACTGGCTTGCTGGCTTCCTGGGTCAGGTCTAACTCTTTCTCACAGTACGAAATACACAAACACAGAAAGAGACAGAAACATGCGCGCGCACGAACGCACACGCCATGCACGCACGCAGATACACACACACACACACGCACGCACGCACGCACGCACGCACGCACGCAACACATCCTCACACACACACACACACACACACACACACACACAAATGTACGTTAAAACCCGTTTCACTTTTCGGAAGAGTAGGCGATTGTGTGCCGGTGGGAACGGATGACAAAACTTACAAAACTGCATACATACGGGGACTGGAAGTAAAAAAGCACATGAGTTCTTTTTCCATTATTGAAATACAAGAATAAACTAAACTAATATAAAATAAACACACAACACAGCACACACACACACGCACGCACGCGCGCGCGCGCTTGCTTTGAAAAAACTTGAAAACTTTGACAACTTTTTGTTCAAAGAGTGTAATAGAATAAGCAGCAGTTGCTTTATTGCATCAAGCCCTCTGGCAAAAAACAACTATGAGAGAGAGGAGAGAGAGAGAGAGAGAGAGAGAGAGAGAGAGGGGAGAGAGAGAGAGAGAGCGTAGATACATAATCACAGTCACAGACACATATGCAGACATAATATTGGAAGAACCGTTCCTCTTGATAATGCACGTTCTCGCCGCGATCATATCGTATCCTTGAATGAAGTGTTTCGTGGTTATTCAAACATGTCCCTGTCAGAAATGAAGCATGTCTTCTTGCAGCCCGTTGCTGAACAGGCAGGCAACCAACAAACTGGAAGCGAAGCTACGCTATCGGGAGGCCTGCTTTGGAAATATCCAGGCTGTCAAATTTTTGGGTAAGCATGTGTTTGTGTGTTTTCAGTTTGTTTGTTTGTTGGTGTTGGTTTTTTTAAGTTTTTGCTAATCTCTGTCTTTGGTTTGGTGTTCTTTGTCTGATGTTTTGTTGTCTTAGGTACACATACCCACACACACACACACACACACACACACACACACACACACACACACACACACACACACACACACACACACACACACACACATATGCACACACACACATGCGCAGGGCATGCATGCACACACGAGCGCACCCACACTCACACGCACAGGTGCACATGCGAGCGCACACACAGAGAAAAAAATACATACACGTACACTGGCAGCATAGTAAGCAAAGACCAAACCTTTGTCTAAGTATCTACCGTCCCTTGAATATAGCAGAGAAAACCTTTCATTTGCCTAGAATAAATTCTTTTACTGTCATCCTTCTTTTTTGGCTACTTATACTCGTCACTTCACTTTTGTGTGTGCAGAACCTCAGTTGCACGATCATGAAGAGCAGTCAGAGAAGGCTTCTTATCCACTTGCTGAAGCCATTCATCTGGCCTCCACTCTGGACTGCAAAGCCACTGTGGCCCAACTGGAACTCAACCTCACCTGGGACTTGACCCTCCCGAAGTCATACCGTCTTTCCCACTTGTGTCCTGAGTCCTTCGGCACCGCGCCCGCCTCGCTCACCCAGCCTCAGAAATGGGAAGTGTCTTTAGAGCTCGAAGCGGTTGAAGCAATAGTGGAGAGAGAGTTAGAAAAGAAGGCGGTGCAAGTTACACAAAGAGAAAAAACAGCTGAAAGGAGCTCAGTCAGTCAGTCTGAAAATCTGCAAGATGGCAGGAGGTCATTGAGGAATAATTCGTTTTATGATGACCGTCCTGAGGTAGCTTATTATGAAGATGGTATTAAAATCGAAAACAGTTTAGCTGGCGTTTGTACCATGTCAGCAGAAGATGTTTCAGAACTTCCAGACAATGTCACAAAAAGCAGAACCCTCACCAGCACCCATACACTACAATCCTTCAAGAGAACCACATGTGAAAAAGCGAACCATGGATCGCAGGTTTTCGTCCAGGACTTTTCAGGAAGCGATGTAAGTCTCAAGAAACATGAAACAGCACAGAACAGCACACCAAAGTCTAGTTCCAGATCCACCAGTTTTCCATTCAGAGAGACATTTCAAGGACACAAACTAGACGTATTAGAAACTCCATCTGTTTCTGCAAACAAGAATGTAGACGGAAAAGAAACAAAGAATGATTCTTTTTCTGCACGTACGGCTCTGACCGCATCAGACAGGGATGTAGATATGATGTGTCGTGACCATGAGCCAAGAACTGCTGTCTCTGATTCATCACAGGGTGCTGGATCGAAAAGTGAATATTCTGTTCCCTCTGGGTTTGATCTTCACTTTGATGAGGAAGACTTGGATTTAGGCTCAGACTCCTTCGATGACCTAACTTCTCCAGGTAAGAAGATGTATAGGCTTTTTTTCTGATCCTCTATCTGAAAGAGGTCATTTACTGCAAACAGACCCACACATGTTTGCTGATATCTATCTGGTCTTTTTTCCTGTCAGGCATATGATGTTTTCTCATTTAATGTTCATGGGCATGGGGGGGGGGGGGGGGGGGGTTTAAGACAGGGAAGTCACATTTTGTTTAGTCTGACATAGTAGTGGAAGAACAGGCATTACAAATGAAAGTAATTCTTTAAGCAGGAGTGTGAACTTTTATTAGTTAAAGATGTGTGGTTGTTTTTCTTTAGTACAAATAAAACCTACCATTTGTGCATATTAAAGCAATCGTATTTGTGCTGATTCACACATTCAGGTGAATTGATTTTACACATATAATCATTGACTGTCTCGTTAAGATATGTGTCAAGAATATTTGTTGGTATAGCTTTGTCAGAGAGGATTATTTGATACAACAGTACATTTCAGATGAATCTCTTTTTTTCCCAGAGAACAAGAATAAAACCAATGACAAATCTGCTGCCGTGTGTGAGAGCGTTGCTTTTGATCCCGTGGATAATTTTCTCATGATGCGAGACGCCAGAGCGGCAGGCAGTAAAATGCAGGACTTGGTTAGAGGTAATACACCGACAGAATTTTAGTCCTGCTTCTTTTTTTCTTTTTTTTGGGGGGGGGGGGGGGGGTTCAAATGATGATGATGTAGAATAAAAAAAATTATCACCGGGATTTATTTGTTTGAGCATTTGTTTACATATTTGTTTGACACATTCGTATAGTAACCATGATTGAGAATAGTGTTTAGCTTTATGACTGTTTTTACTTTGCGAGGAATTCTGACATTGAGAAAAAAAAGTTTGACATAGTGTGATCGTAGCGTATGGTGTTGGCTTTCTGTTCAAATCTAAGTGGTATAATACTGGGTTTGTTCTGTTGTACATTTCAAAGTGTTTTCTTCTTTATGTAGTCTAGTTTTGTAGGAACAAATCAGCTTTACCTCATTTTTGGTGACTGTTTTGTGGCTGGTTGTCTTGTAGATAGAATTGTCTAAACATTTCATAAATCTTTACGCTGTGTCCATGCCCCCAAACTTTTTCTGTGCCTGTTAAATTTCTGTGTCTTTGTGTCCCTCTTTGTTCACATTGTTAGCCGTGTTACTGTGACCATTGCTTTTGCTATTATTCTGGTACTATAAAGCCTAGTGCAGCTGTGCTTTACTACATTTTTACTGGGAGGAGGGCTGGAATTTTAACATAATATAAGATCTCTGGGGAGAGAAAATGATCACAACTTTAGAAGTCCAGTACTGAAAACATGCCCCGTAAAACTGTTGTATTGATTATTGGAACAAAGCTTTCCAGAGGGAGGTTAGGGGAGAAGAGGTGTCAATTTAGGATTCGCGAAATAAGTCATTCTTGGATATAATATAATAAAAGATGGAGAACAAGGGGAACATTTTGGTCACAAACGAAGGGACAATATTCAAGTCACTATTCTTCGAATTGTATAATAATATATTGTCAAACATTTATGATTTGGGTGACATTTCTTCTTCTTTTTTTTAAAGAGAATGAGAAATAGTATTTCTGACAAATAAGGCAGGGTAGGTAGGTTCGGGGTGACAGTGAAGGCTTCATTCAGTGTGTGGTGACTGACACAGGCCACAGCGTAGTGAAGCCGGTGGAGAAGACACAGCAGGGCTCTGCTGGAAAGGCTCCGTACCCTGGTGTCATCACCCCCATGACCGTTAGGCCCAAGGAAGCCGGGGCCAACCAGCAGAGGTTTCTCACCGTCTCCCTGTCGGGTGGGTATAATAATGATAATAATAATATATGGAACTTTTAGAGCGCTTTATCTTGCAATTACAAATAAGAGCGCTTATACTCGGGGTAGAGGCGTGCTAGTCGGCGAAACTGACCACTACCTTATAATGGGTGGTTTTTTGAATGTGTGTGCGCAGATCTGTCGGGTGAGTGAGTGTACAGTCATTAAAGAGTGAGAGGGTATGCAATTACAGTGTAATTTTAACAGTTGATAGTAATTTAGTAAGTAAGAAGATACTATAATGTGTACAGAGACAGACAGAAAGACAGGCAGGCAGGCAGGCACTCAGGCAGGCAGGCAGAGAAGGACCAGACAGACTGGCAGACAGAAGATTGACTAGGCGGAAGACAGATAGAGAGATAGGAAAGAGAGAAGAAAGAGTGAGAAAATTGCTTCTGAAAATATGCTGACACACGTACCTCAGCGTGCATGCGACTTATATATATATATATATATTATATATATATATATATATATAATATATATATATATATATATATATATATATATATATAGATTATATAGATATATATATATATATATACAGACATGTCGTATACGCGCGTGTATGCATGCAAACATACATACATGCACACATAACCAAATGCATAAGTATAAATAATTAAATACATTGCAGTGCTGTACACGCACACATTTGCACACCCGATGTGCATATTGCGCGCGCGCGCGCGCACACACACACACACCACACACACACACACACACACAACACTGTCTCTCTCTCCCTCTTTCTCTTTCGCTCTCTCTCACACACACACACACAACACACACACACACACACACACACACACACACACACCACACACATCACCACACCACACCACACACACCACACACACACACACACCACACCACACCACACCACACACACAAACACACATCACACACACACACACACACACACGCACATACACACACACCACAACCACACCACAACCACACCACCCACACACAACACCACACACACACACAACACACACACACAACACACACACACACACACACATACACCACACACACACACACACACACACACACACACACACACACACACACACCACAAACACACACACACACACACACACACTTATACTAAACCATCCTCCTCCACCTAAACATCAGTACACCACTCCCACCCATCCCAGGCCCATACCAGTCAGCGCTGCAAGAGATCTGCAGCCAGGCACAGCCCTACATGGACTGCCTGAGAACACGAGGCATCGTCCCAGCAGACTCCACCTTCCTGGGCCTCAAGCCTGACTACACACGCTTCTTGCTGAAGGACAGCGCTACCCGACTGGAGACCTGTACTGCTGGCGTTGCCTCGCAAGGTTTGGGTTATGAGCTTCTTGTTGTTGTGTTGGTGGGTTGTTGTTTTTTTATCTTGATTTTGATGTAGAAGCAATTTCAAACAAACACAAAGAAACTGACCAGCAAGGATAATGAAAATAATCAGGTGTCTAAGGGATACGATAGAATAATTATGAAAAATAAAATCAAACATTGAAATTGGGGGGGGGGGGGGGGGGGGACTTAAGAGAGTTGAGTTCTGTTGAGCTGTCAGACAGCGACGAAATTGTCAACAAAAGGAATTAACTGTTTTGTTCTTGTTTTTTTGTCAAACTTCATCTTTGTATTGGTTGTCTCTCTTTCTATCATATTTCAGCTTTATGACAAAGATCGGCTTCATTTCATTCTTGATTTTCTGGTAGGTAATCCAAACTGTAGGTTTGTAGCTTCTTTTTTTGTACCTCTCCAATACTACATCATAACAATATCAATAGAGTAAATAAAAGAAGCAGGCACAGGTATCGTTTTCATATTTGGACTCACCCGCTAGTTTCAGCATACTGAAGTCCCTGCATCTTGCCAAAGACAAAATCTTTGTCAGTTATTGATGCAAGCAAGTGCAAAAGCTTACACTAATATATTACTATGAAATGTTATGTTGAGATTGTCTTCATCCATGACAAGCTCATAGTGTAACAATCTACACACTCCATAAGAGAAACATCTGAAGTCGGAGTATAGCTGCCAATACGCCAATATGGGTAGGTGCTTGAAAACAGCTATACACGCAAACTTCTCATCCAGTGTGTACCTACGGTATCACAGCGATTCACATTTGGGATGAGATAGAAAAAGGGGCATATTCTGGATGAACCCCATCGTGTTAAGCTTGGACACGCCCAACAGCAACGACCAAAAACTCCCTCCATGATGGCAGTAGCAGTCAGCATTTCCACCACACACACACACACACACACACACACACACACACACAACACCACACACGTACACGTACACACAAAACACACGTACACACACACACACACACACGTACACACACACACACACACACACACACACACACCACACACCACACACACACACACCACACACACACACACACAAACACACACACACACTTTTCTGTTATTGTTTGGGTTCTCTTGTTTAGATTACTTTTTCCCGTCTAAAATCACTAATGTGAATAGACGTTTAAACGGAAGATATCCACACACACACAACACACACACACACACACACACACACCCCACACACACACACACACAACACACACAACACAACACACACACGCACACACACACACACACACACACACACACACCACCTTTTGGTTTTCATTTGACAGAATCAAAACCAGACTCTTATATTAGAATAGTATACGATTATTTGTATCAGAAGAATACATACGATAAATGGATAAACACAGTGAAAAATATTCTGTACACAATTGGATTCAAACATGTCTGGAAGAACCAAAGCACTCTTAATGGTCATCGGTTGAGTTATGCTGTTAGAAGAAAACTTGAGGACATGTAAAAACATTTTGGATCTACCAAAAGAAAGAGTTTGCAAAACTAAAATTTTATGATTTTGCTACCAAAGAATACAGATTGGAACCATACTTAGTAAACTATGAAAACAAAACTCATAAGAAGACATATTGTAAATTTCGCACAAGCTGTCACAATTTAATGATAGAGAAAGGGAGACACCAAAATATATCCAGAAAATGTAGACACTGTAACAAAATTGAAGATGAATTTCATTTACTTGATGAATGCATTTTATATGATGAACTCAGAAATAACTTGTTATTAAAAATCAAAACGAAAGACAAAGAACGCAAAAACTGTGTACATAAATTAAGTGACATAATCACAGTTGATATATATCAAGCAGATATCATAGATATCGTAGAATGTTTGAAAAAAGAAGTAGACTACACATGTTTTAGGTAACACACTTTAGCAAAATACAAATAATATAGATTGTTTTGTTGTGTCAAATAGTCACATGACTTAAAGGCAATAAATATTCTGAATTAATCTGATCTGAATCACACACACACACACACATCACAAACACACACTCACACACACTACCCACACACACACACACACACACACACACTTACACACACACACACACACATCACACACTCACACACACACATCACACACACAACACACACCACCGTACACACACACACACACACCACATCACACATACATCCACACACACACACACACAACCCCACCCACACACACACACACACACACACACACACTCACAACACACACACTCACACACACACATCACACACACACACACACACACACACACACACATACACACACACACACCACACACACACCACATCACATCACACAAATACACACACACACTCACACATACACACACACACACACACACACACAACAATCACACACAACACATTCACCACACACACACACACACACACACACACACACAACACACAACACACACACAACGTACACACAACACACACACACACACAATCACACACACATCACACACACGTACACACACACACAACACACATCACACACACACAAACACACACACACACACACAACTCACACACACACACACACACACACACACACACCACACACACACACACACACACACACGTACAACACACACACATCACACACACATCACACACACACACCACAACACACACACACAACCCCCCTAAACACAACACACACACACACACACACACACACACACACTCACACACACACGCTCACACACACACTCACACAACACACACACACATGCGTACACACACACGTACACACACACACCAAACAACACACACACAACACACACACACACATGCGTACACACACGCGTACACACACACACACACACAACACACCACACACACACACACACACACACACACGTACACACACACTAACACACACACACACAACACACACACACTCACACACCCACACACACAACACCCCCCCCTACACACACACACATACACACACACACACACACACACACACACACACACACACACACAACACACACACAAACACACACACACACATATCTTTACAAGAGGGCTATTATTTACTAGAAGAGGCATCGTGGAGCAGGGCTAAAGAAGCTTATCATCAAAATGAGCACCTTTCAGACAAATCTTCAATCACTATCCCTGTTTTTTAGGAATATGATCACTCTGAAACCTACACAAGTTTGTTCATGGCAAGAAGGGTTAGCGCTTTGTTCTTTAGAATAAAACTGAATGCTTTTATCACTAAATATAGTAAAAATATAAAATGTTTGTGTGGTGAGAAAATTACTAGCATTCATATAATTTTTGAATGTAAGAGTCTAAAACCATTATTACCTTCTTTTTCTGAAAAGTCCTTGGATAAGATATTCAAAAATATTGATTTGGCATTTCGTATAACAAAATCTTTAATGAACAGTCCTATAGGACATCTGCTATAGTTATAAGTCGCGTTAGCATTTCTTATGTATTTATTTGTTGTTATCATTGCTTAGCCTTTTTCTGTATACTGCCTAGGATATTTTAGAAACAGATACCAATTTCACAGCACACAACCATCAACATCAATGTCCCCTCCCCTCCCCTTCCCATCGTCTAATATCACTTTGAGTGAACAGACGTAAAATCGAAGCAACAACAACAACACACACACACACACACACACACACACACACACACACACACACACACACACACACACACACACACACACACACACGACTGACTACTGTCTGGTTCTTTGATGATGCAGACGCGGACAGCACAGCGAGACTGACTGACTACTACTGTCTGGTTCTTTGATGATGCAGGAGCGGACAGCACAGCGAGACTGACTGACTACTACTGTCTGGTTCTTTGGTGCTGCAGACGCGGACAGCACAGCGAGACTGACTGACTACTACTGTCTGGTTCTTTGGTGCTGCAGGGGCGGACAGCACAGCGAGACTGACTGACTACTACTGTCTGGTTCTTTGGTGCTGTAGACGCGGACAGCACAGCGAGACTGACTGACTACTACTGTCTGGTTGTTTGGTGCTACAGGGGCGGACAGCACAGCGAGACTGACTGACTACTACTGTCTGGTTGTTTGGTGCTGCAGGTGAGGACAGCAAAGCGAGACTGACTGACTACTACTGTCTGGTTCTTTGGTGCTGCAGGGGCGGACAGCACAGCGAGACTGACTGACTACTACTGTCTGCTTCTTTGGTGCTACAGGGGCGGACAGCACAGCGAGACTGACTGACTACTACTGTCTGGTTGTTTGGTGCTGCAGGGGCGGACAGCACAGCGAGACTGACTGACTACTACTGTCTGGTTGTTTGGTGCTGCAGGTGAGGACAGCCAAGACGCGGTGTACCAAAGCGTGGCTGTGGTGCACACGTTGCGCTTAGCGGCTCACCTCTTGGAGCACTGCTGTCTGGAGGCTGCCATCGTTCACCTGGGGGCCATGCAGGACAAGCGTCCGGTACTGACAGGTAGGTAGGGGTGGGTGTGTGTGCGTGGGGGGTGGGTGTGAGAGTGTGTGTGGTGAAAGGGGGGGGGGAGTTGATGTGGTGTGGTGTTGTGTTGTGTGGTGTGTGTTGTGTGGATGTTGTGTGAGAGTGTGTGTGGTGGTGGGGGGGGGGGGGGTTGTGTTGTGTTGTGTGTGTGTGGTGTGGTGGGGATGTTGTGTGAGAGTGTGTGTGTGATGGGGAGGGGGGGGTGTATGTGTGTGTTGTGAGGGGTGATGTGATGTGTAGTGTGTGTGTGTGTGGGTGTGTGTGTGTGTGTTGTGGGTAGGGGGATGTGTATGAGAGTGTGTGTGGTGGTGGTGGAGGGTGTATGTATGTATGTGTGGTGTGTGTGTGTGTGTGTGTGTGTGTGTGTGTGTGTGTGGTGTGTGGTGGGGGATGTTTTAATGAGAGTGTGTGTGGGTGGTGGTGGGGGGGTGTATGTATGTGTGTGTGTGTGTGTGGGGGGGGGGTTGATGTGGTGTGGTGTGGTGTGTGAAGTGTGTGTAGTGTCTGTGTGTGTGAATGTGTGTGTGTTAATGTGTGTGAGTTGCTCATTTACTTATCTATTCATCTATCTATCGCAAATTTAAATCTATTCATTTAATACTTCTCTCTCATCCTCTCTCTCTCTCTCTCCTCTCTCTCTCTCTCTCTCTCTCCCCTCTCTCTCTCTCTCTCTGTTAATACATACCTGTCTCCCTTGGAAATAATGATCAATCAATCAATCCCTCCCTCCCTCCTCCTTCCCTCCGACCCTCCCTGGCTCTCCCTCCTTCCCATCATCCATCCATCCACCCACCCCCTCCCTCCCCACCTTCCCTCTCTCTTCCCCCTTCTCTCTCTCTCTCTCTCTCTCTCTCTCTCTCTCTCTCTCTCTCTCTCTCTCTCTCAATTCACAAAACATTATCACACATGATTTTTTTTCAAGAATTAAAAAGGGGTTTTTTTGCCCCGCAGTCAAAAGCTTTTATAGAAAAAGGAACTTTTTTTTGTGTAGCTTTGTGTTTTCCCCCTTCAAATGGGGCCCAAAGGTTTTTGAATAAATTTTCGCATTCTCTTCTCCTCTCCTCTCCTCTCTCTCTCTCTTTCTCTCTCTTCTCTCTTCCTCTCCTCTTCCCCCTCTCCCCTCTCTCCCCTTCTCTCCTCTCTCTCTCTCATTCTCTCTTCTCTCTCTCTCTCTCCTCTCTCCCCTCTTTTCTCTCTCTCTCTCTCTTCTCTCTCTCTCTCTCTTCTTTTTGTCTGTCTTTCGTCTGTCTGTCTCCACCCCCCAAGCCCCAAAAGTCTTGTAACTGTGTATGTGCCCAGGACATTAAAAGGGTTTAGGGAAGGCGCTGTTCCTTTTCAGTTCAGGCCCAGCAGGCAGGACACTTCACCCCAAGGTGGCTCCCGTCTGTAGGGAGTGCTTCAGATCACAGTCCCGCCTTCCCTCGAAGGAAAGGGGAACAGTAAATAAAATGAAATATTCTCTGTGTGTGTGTATGTTTTAAAAAAAAATTATTTTATTCTTTTATATGGGATAATGGAAAAAAGACTTATTGTTTTTTTTTCATCCAGTCCCGTGTGTATGGGGGTTTTGAAATTCTGTCATCTGTTCCCCCGGACACAAGGGCCCCTACTCTTACGAAAAGGGGAACGGGATTTAACGTCTCGCAAGTTGCCCTGCGTGGTTCGCCCCGGGGCCCCCGGGGTTTATAGTCTATCCGAAGACTTTTTTTTTTTTTGGGGGGGGGGGGAAAGGGGGAGAGAGAGAGGGTGTGTGAAGAGAGACGAGCAGACAGCAGAAGGCAGTCAGACAGACAGAAACGGAAGGACAGACACAGACAGATAGATGAGACAGCACGACAGACAAAGACAAAATCATAGTGAACAGAATCTTTGCGATTAAGAGAGCCCAAATTATTTTGATGATTACTAACTAAATTCTAAGGGGCACTGACTAAAAGTGAAAGATTTTGGGCTAAGGTGTGGGGGTGGCGCCGTGGGAAACCCACGCTGGGAAGCCCCTGCAGTCTGCTGTCAGGTAGATGGGATGTTTCCCAATTTGCCCCCCGGGATGGACTCAGGATGGTCAATCTCTGCTGTCTCTTGGTGTGTGTGTGTGTGTGTGTGTCGTCTCTCTCCTCTCTCTCTCTCTCTCTCTCTCTCTCTCTCATTGTTGTGTGGCGCGCGCGCGTGCGGCTTTGGTGTGTGTGTGTATATGGTGTGTGTGTGTGAGAGAGGAGGAATTGTTGTGTGTGTGTGTTTTTGGGAGGGTGGGTTTTAAATTTTTCCATAATATTAAATGCGAGTAATGCTTGTTTCCATTACCGGAGCAACATCACTACATCTAAAAGATCAAGGAATTTAGCTAAATAATTTAGACTTGAGGTTAAATCATTAGCTTACCGCGAACAGTACATGCAAAATATAAAAAAAATTCTTTTTTTCCATGTTTTAAAATGGTTTTTAAAACATGATTTTCCCCCCTTTTGGGGTTTTTTTAAAGTCGACACGTTTTGTGTGTTGTGTGTTGTGTGTGTGTGTGTGTGTGTGTGTTTTGGGGGTTGTGTGGGTGTGTGTGGGTGTGTGTGTGTGTGTGTCGTGTTGTGTTGTGTGTGTGTGTATGGTGTTGTTGTGTGAGAGGTCTGTGTGTGAGTGTGTGTGTGTGTGTATTGTGTGTGGGGTGTGATGTGTGTGTGTGGTGTGTGTGAGTGTCTGTGTGTGTGGCACTGATGACTGCTGACCACCGGCCCGCGGCAGTGAGTGGTATGAGTGGGCCCAGGGCGCGGGGGTCTTTGGTGTGTTGTACGGCTGGTTCTGGGTTGGGGCTGACGCCCCCCAGTCATCGCTGCTAAACGCCTGCCTGACCCAAAATGTCAACTAGGGGTGGGATCCGTGCAAGGTCATGTCCCCTCGTGAGCTTCATACTAATTATCAAAAACAGAACAACCCGAACCACAAAAAAAAAACAACCCATCCAAAATTTGGAAATTTTAAATTGCAAAGTATTTGTAATTTTTAAAAAAAATATAGTTGGAAATGGTAGGTTACTGAATAACAATAGCAAGTGCTTTTAAAAAGGGGAAATAATTTCTGATGTACTGTAATTTTGGGCGTTATGAAAAAAAAAAAAGCTGTTAAATTTGAGAGAGTGAACATTATTGGAAGGTGGTTTGACATTCCATAAAGTATTCTTTAGCGGGGACATAGCAAAAAAAACGTTTTAATAAAGGCAAAAGTGTTTGCTTGTTCAAGTGATAATCCACGACAAAAAGAAAATGAATGGAGGTAAAGGTATGTATTTGATCTGTCGTGCGTGCGTGCGTGGTGTTGTTGTTGTCTTCGATTTTATGTCTGTTCATCCCCGGGGTTTTTGGTGTGTGTGTGTGTGTGTGTGTGTGTTTTTGTGTGTGTGGTGTTGTGTGTGTGTTGTGTGTGGGGTTTGGGGGGTGTGTTGTGTGTGTGTGTGGTGTGTGCGTGCGGGGTTGGACAGGGCACAGACACAACGACAGAAAAGGAAAATGAATCAGCAGACAAGGGGGGGTAACAGGGGTCGGGCCCCAGCATCTCACCCATTCCCAAACAACGCTGCAATTTCTGGAGACAAGGGTTCCACCCCAAAAACTCGGCGCAACACTATCTTAGTTACTGTGTGAATTTTGTAATGCTGCAAATGCAGTCCTTCTGCTGGTTAGCTGTGAAAACGTCCAGAATACATTTTACATTAAAAAAGTGTGTAATGAGCTATTCAGTAACTTCTCTGCTGGTTTTGCTGTGAAAACGATCAGAAACATTTTACGTTAGACAGTGTGTAAAGCAGTGTTACATATTCCTTTTGGTTAACGTGAAAAGACCCGAATACATTTTTTCATTAGACAGTGTGTAAAACAGTAGTTTCAGTCATTCTTGTGGTTAGCTGTGGGGAAAAAAGTCCAGAATAATTTTACATTAGACAGTGTGTAATGCAGCTAGTTACGTCATTCTCTGCTGGTTTTGGGGAAAAAGTCCAGAAAACATTTTACATTTAAAAGTGATACAAGAGGCTGTAAAAAGAAATGTAGACGCTTTCGTTACATAACAAAGTTAGAAATTGCCTAAAATGTGGGAAAAAAATTAAAAAAAACATAAGGCTTATTTCCCTTATCCCGATATAAAAAAATAAAAAAAAATTTAAAAAAAAATAAAAAACCCCTTTAGGAAAATTTGGGGGTGGTTGAAAACAGCGGACTTCCTCTTTATGACGGGGCCGTAAAGTTTAAATGGCGTCAAAATCTGACAGAAGGTTTAAGTAAAAATATGCTTCACAGTTTGGGGGGAACTTTTAAATATAATCGGATGGGTTTTTTTTGTTTTTGTTGTTGTTATCTATTGTTGGGGGGTTTTTTTTTCCCCGGCTAAACTCCCAAAGGGTTTACCAATGGGAGATTTTGCGTAGCACCCTTTTACCCACCATTAAAGGGAACGGCATTCTCCATTGGGGGGGGGGGGGGCTGATTTTAAAACGATTGGGTTTAAAAAATTGTTGCGATACTAAAAAAAACAAGCCCCCTTCCCCCCCCCCCCCCAAAAATAGCCCAAATGAGTATAGATTAATTTGGGGGAAACCATGTAAATTCATTTTTTTCGGCTTTTCCATTTTGGGCTTCCCTTTTAAATTTTACAATTAAAGTACCTCACATTCAATGCCTTTGTGCCTTATTGGCAGTGGGGAGCAACAAAATTCTCCACTGCTGTCTGTCCTGGCCAGCTTCTGAAGGGTTTCCCCCGGAGTTGGAAGGTCTTCAGCTCCTTCAACAGTCCGACGCAAGTGTCTTTGGGGCGCCTCGTTTGCGTTTTCCCTCTGGTTCCCGTGGGGGGGCTGTTCGGGCGATGTTTCCCTGTTCCCCAGGCAGAATGCCCCATCCACCCATGCCTATGCATGATGAGTTTTTCCATGCTTTTTTGGGTTTCAAGGGCAAAAAGTTTCCCTTTTGGGGTTTGGGTATGGTTCAGGCCAGAAATGCGCAAGATTCTTCTGGATTCTTCGTGTGGAATGTGGATGTTTGTCGAGGTCACTCTCAGTCATCCCCCAGCACTCGACCGTACAAAAGGGGTGGGGAAAATACACAGCTCGGTATAGTCTTAGTTTGGTTTGGTGTGTCTGGGACGTTTCCCCCAAAATTGTTCAGATTTCTATAAGCTTTTTTGCTTTGGTAATCGGTTTTTGATGTCGCTGCCGCCCCGTCATGCTAACAGTGCTCCCCGGGGACGTGAACTTTCAGTTTTGGAAAAAATTTTCCCTTTTTCTGTGACGGTGAGGGGTTTGGGCGTTCATGTACACCTTGCTTTTCTGACTGATTTTCGGCCCACTTTCTGTGCGAAAGTTGGGGACGGGTGTTTTTCCCTTTAATTTGGATGGTGGGGAGTGAGGCAGTGCCGATCTGGCAAAATCTAGGTCTTTAAGCGTTGAAAGGGGGTCCATTGATGCCCGTGACTGGGCAGCTTTGTTTGTCTCATTCCCCCAATCAATTGTCAGGTTTAAGAGTGTGCTGACTGGGGGGAGCTTTCTCCCGGTTTGTACACTGAAAATGGTTTTGCTGTTTCCCATCGCACGTGAAATTGTTGTAGAAGTTTTTTAATGACTTGGGGTAATCTCCTGTGGAATTCCATATGCTCGGAGTATGCGCCCTACACTTTCCCATGAATGCTGTCAAAGGCTTTTTCAAAATCCGAAGTTGATTAAAGCTGTCTCTGCCATTCCGTGCCTGTTCGATGATGTTGGCGCAGGGTGAAGATTGGTTATGCATCTTTCTGGGCTAAAAACCCGCCTGTTTCCTTTCGATTGTTGGTCCCCTGCTCTGAGTCCCTCCCCATGTTTTCTTTGCCCGAATCTTGCTGGGAACAGATAGAGAGTGATTCCCCCCTTTCCATTGTTCAATTGTTCAGGGTCCTTTCTTTGGGGGCTTTACATGACTTTTGTCCAAATTTCTGGTAGCGTTTCTCTTTCCCCTATAGCTGCAAAAAGGGCTGTAGAAATTTAGATGCAATTTTGGTCTGCCTTTAAATTCGCGTTGGGTTTTCCTGGCCCGGGGCTTTTCCTTTTTGAGAGAGCTGATTTCTGCTTAATTTTTCCTTCTTTGGTGGTGAGCTGTTCACATTTAGATCAGCATCGGATCTTTTACGCTGCCTTTCAGTTGGTGTGGTCTTTGAGAAATTTGTTGAAATGTTTGCCCATCTTCTTTGTTCTGTTTTGTGGTAAGTATTGGCCTTGTTTATCTAGGATTGGTGTTTCGATGTTGCTCTGGTACTTGCCACTGACAGTCTTAGTGATCTTATACACCTGTCCTTGTTCTCCCTTTGCGGCGGCCTCCTCTGCTTGTCTTGCAATATCATCCATGTAGGTACGCTTGTCTGTTCTTGTCATTCTCTTCACAGTTTGGTTTGCTTCTCTGTACTGTTGTTTGTACCTCTCTCTTATCCGTTCTGACTTTGTCTCTAAGATTTTCTTCTTCAGTTCTCTCCTGTTCTCAATGGCTTGCCAGGTGTCTGCTGTAATCCACCTTTTTCTCTTCCTCTGTCTCTGTCCTAAGCACGTTTCGCTGGCTTGTGTGTAGGCTGTCCTGACTTGTTTCCACATGGTGTTTATATTAGTCGTGTCAGGAGGTGTGTAGTTTTCAGTATCCACCAGTGCTTGGAACTTGTTTTTGAGCTGGAGGGTGAAAGCACTCTTTCCTTTGGTGTTGCGCAGTTTTTCCACATCAAAATGTTGTCTTGGTTTCCCAGATCCATTTTTTCTCAGCTTCACTTTTAGGGTTGCAGTAACAAGGTGGTGATCACTGCCAACATCGGCTCCTCTCCTTACTTTTACATCTAGGAGCGATCTCCTCCATGTCCCATTGATCATCAGGTGGTCGATCTGGTTTTTGTCTCTTCCATTGGGGGAACACCAGGTAAGCTTGTGGATCTCAGGGTGTGCAAATAATGTCCCTCCAATGGCCAGGTTGTTTGTCATGCAGAATTCCACCAATCTTTCTCCGTTGTCATTTATGCTGCCACATCCTTCTTTTCCCATGGCTCTTTCTTGATTTGTGTTGTCTTTTCCGACTTTTGCATTTAGGTCACCCATCACTATCCTCATGTCATGATTTGGTGTGGTTTCCATTTCAGCCTGTAATTGCTCATAAAATGTATCTTTGCTTTCTTCTCCACTGTCGTTGGTTGGTGCATAGCACTGTATGATTGTGGTATTAGCATGCTTACCTTT
Source organism: Rapana venosa (assembly GCA_028751875.1). NCBI lineage: Eukaryota > Metazoa > Mollusca > Gastropoda > Neogastropoda > Muricidae > Rapana > Rapana venosa. The sequence goes on from CM054140.1 coordinate 22,619,635, forward strand.
CATTCTTATCCTCATCATCCTGCTGTTGATAGGTTTCCATTCCATCAGGCACTTCTCCATTCCTTTCTTCATGATGATTGCTACTCCCTCATGGTGTTGGCCGTCATCTCTACCACTGTACAGCACTGTCTCTCCTGTGCTGGCTCTGTATTTGCCTGATCCTGTCCATCGGCTTTCACTGATTCCGACAATATGCAAATTGTAGCGTCTCATCTCTGCTGTAACTTGCGCTAGTTTTCCTGTTTCGAACATGGTTCTCACATTCCAGAATCCTATCTTGGTCTTATTTTTGGCGCTTAAGACTTCCATCTTCCTGTCAGTGGCTTCCTTTCGGCTTTCACCACTGACATTCATACGAGCATCTTCCGATGACTCTGGAAGCCCGTCACACCCAGTATTGTTCATTTCTTTTGTTGCTGTTTCCGTAACAATTGGTTTTTTTACAGAACAGGGTTGTTAGCCCTGTGTCTAACCCCCTACCTGGGGGAAGGGTTCCACCTTAGTCGCCTTTTACGACATGCCTGGTTGGAGGGCAGAGATCCTATTCTTGCAATGCTCGCTTTGCAAGCATACCCCGGGAGTCCCACGGGGGATTAATGTAGCCTACTTATAACAAATTAGATGATATTCAGTCGTCATTTTTTTAAAACAAGACATTCATGCATATAAAACGCAGGAAGATGCAAAAAACGAGTATACTGTCTGTGCCTTTGCACATTTCCCATCACTTGTTTTTCACTGGTCCTCTCCTTCCTTTCACCCGCAGACACGACATCATCGTGGTGAGGAGGGACTACGCCAGTCTGGGCCACCTGCATTACCCTGACGTGGTGGTGAACGTCCACACGGGCGCCATCCTCCTGCCCATCCAGCAGCTGAGGGAGGAGGGGGGCCTGGAGCGTGTGACGGAGCGGCTGGCCGCTGTGGGCCTTCAGCTCTCCACCGTCTGGATCCTGCTGCACGGCATGGCAGGCAGTGGCAGTGGCAGGTGGGGTGGGGTGGGGGGGGGGGGGGGTGAGAGAGAGAGAGAGAGAGATTCGGATTCGGATGTTTATTCATTAGGCCATAGCCCATAATGAAGGGGAAAGTGAACAAAAAACCAAATCATCAGAAACATTAAAAACAAACATACAATCAACAATATGAGAATCATAATAGTGAACTATGATGTTGCAATTTCTCTCAGCTTGAAGGCTTTGTGAAGGAAGTGAGACAAGTTCCAAATATCGTTATGTCTTGCAGAGGACATCAGCAAAGTTAATTTGAACGTGCAAGGCTGTCGAAAATGTTTAGGTGAAATAAACTTATCTCTGAGCTCGTTAAGAAAGAGAGAGAGAGACAGACAGACAGACAGAGAGAGAGAGAGAGAGAGAGAGAGAGAGAGAGAGAGAGAGAAGAGAGAGAGAGAGAGAAAAGAACAGAAGACATGTCAACAGTGTGATTGATGCTTTGTACATCGTTAGGAAGACAAAGGGGACGGGATAGCTCAGTGGTCAGAGCATTCGCTTTCCCACATGCCAGTGTTTAGCAGCAGCATCGAGCGTGGTTACCACGTGGATGGGTGACTGTTTGTGCGCTTTGGCTTCAGTAATGTCCCCCCAGTTCACCCAGCTGTAAATGGGTACCTGTCCTCTTTAGGATCAGGGAAGGTAAAGCAGCGGGGGATAGATGATGGGCGCCACCCTCAATATGCTGGTCCCGTGGAGAAGCTGAGGTCTCTGATGCCTCGCTCCCCTACGACCACACTTTTTACCTTTAAGGAGACTTCGGGCCTATTTGTTTATTTTAAGAGGGTGAATTTGTTGGGGAGAAAGCTGGATGAGAGGTGTGTGGGTGTGGATGTCTGAAATTGTGTGTGTGTGTGTGTGTGTGTGTGTGTGTGTGTGTGTGTGGTGTGTGTGTGTGTGTGGTGTGTGTGGTGTGTGTGTGTAGGGTACTCTGTGTGTGTGTGCGCGAGTGCGAGCGCGGCCTCACATGAGTGTGTGACATTTTTTCCCCTTTCCACAGAACCATGTTTGACAAAGATGGTGTGAAGAAGATAGTGCAGCTTCAAGCTTTGATGGCCAACTTGTCCACAGCAGCGAAAGGATTCGTGGCAAACTACAAGGTTCCTGATTTTGGAGAGCTATTCGTGAGAATGGAATAGATTTTGATAAGTCAGTGGACGGTTTGATGCAAGGTTACTATGAGGTTCTTCATATTGATTGGGTTTTAAACGTGAGAATAGAGATTACTTTGATATTAAAAAAAATGGATAGAGCATTGAAACTAATACTTACGCCAAGTCGAGAAAGAAGTCTTTGAAGGTTCTATAATTTTATTCTAAAGTCGACTGTCATGGCTTTGATAGTTGAAAACTATTCCTTTTTCTTTTAGTAATACGTTTTGTATATATTGCTTAAGGACTCTACTGTTTTTGGATCTCACACAGATCTGATTTTTAACTCCCAAGTTTGTTTTTTGTTGTTTTTTCTCAGGTTTCTCCGATTACATGCTTTAGTCAATCACGTGTGTGTTGTGTGTGGTGTGTGTGTGTGTGTGGTGTGTGTGTGTGTGTGTGTGTGTGTGTGTTGTGTGTGTGTGTGTTGTGTGTGTGTGCATCCGAGACACAGAGAGAGAGAGAGTGTGTGTGTGTGTGTGAGCGCGCGCGAATGCGTGCGTGCATGCGTGTGTGCGAGTGCGTGTACATGCGTGCGTTGTATGTGTGTGCGTGGGTGTGCGCATAAACAAGCTAGACACTAATTGAAATGCTACAATTTTTTTCATTCTTTTATTTCGAGGATAATGGAATTAGCACTCGTGCGCTTTTTTTTCATCCAGTCCCCGTGTGTATGCAGTTTTGTCAATTTTATCAACGGTTCCCACCGGCACACAATGGCCTACTCTTCCGAAAAGCGGAACGGGTTTTAACGTTTGCGCAAGATATTCTGCGTGCGTTCTCACACGGGGCCTCCGGTTTATAATCTCATCCGAAGGACTTTTAGGGGAGAGTGGAGTCTGCACTGATGTTAACTCCAGAGGGAAAAAAAATCCTATCGAACCCGGGTCAGCAGATCACGAATACATCACTCTAACCACCAGGCTATCCTGTCCTGGGGGGACACTGATTTTGGGGAATCAGTGAGTAAGCGACTGTGTGTCATATTCCTCAGGTGCTGTTATGTAGAAACGCTGCAGACGTGGGCCTGTACATTGCTCACCTGACGACGACACGAGGCACTGCGACGGTTGAGAACTGCCCTCTGCCGCCTGTGGAGATGAGTAAGGCACGTGTCGGTCTGTTTTGACTTTGTCTTATCTCACTCATGCCTTTCTTCCCCATGTCTGTCGCTGATAAATGAAATAACTTCTTCTTCTTCATGTGCCAGGTCTGTTGCAGACATCGGCGATCATGGCCTTCCATTCCTCTCTGTTGTCAGTTCTCCTGATGAGGTCATTGTTGGGGGATTCTTTCCTCGTTGCGTAGCTATTCAGACTGTCTAAGAAGAAAAAGGAGTGTTGTGTGTGTGTGTGTGTGTGTGTGGTGTGTGTGTGTGTGTTGTGTGGTGTGTGTGTGTGTGAGAGAGAGAGAGAGAGAGAGAGAGAGAGAGAGAGAGAGATTCTTCATTTTATTTTTTTTTACTCATCTAATTATTCATTCTTTTATTTCGAGGATAATGGAATAAGCACTCATGAGCATTTTTACATCCAGTCCCTTTGTGCCCGCGGTTTTGTACATTTTGTCATCCGTTCCCACCGGCACACAATGGCCTACTCTTTTGCAACGGGTTTTGATGTGTGTAGGGTGATCTGCGTGCGTTCACACACTCTGTTTGTTGGCTCATCGGAAAGATGGGGAGAGAGAGAGAGAGAGAGAGAAGAGAGAGAGAGAGAGAGGAGAGGGGGGGGGGGGGGAAATACGATATTTTATTTAAAGAGGGTAATAGATTAAGTACAATGACTTTTTTTCATCCAGCCCTCAAAAAGGAAAAAAGTATTAACACCAAAGCAAAGCAATATATTTGAAAGAAAAAAAATGGAAAGGAAAAGAGTAAAGGAAACGACAAAAGAGAAAATACACCAAGAATATACAAATACATCAAGAACAAGAAGGTAGTAATGTCGTCGCTATCGTCGACGCCAATGTAGTAGTAGTAGTAGTAGTAGTAGTAGTAGTAGTAGTAGAGATAATGATGTTCTACTATGCGGGGTAGTGATGACAATGGCAGTGCCGACGATGATGATGGTTATAATAAAAACGACAGCGTTGAAGATGATGACAAGAGAGAGAGAGAGAGAGGGGGGGGGGGGGGGGGGGGGGGGAGGGAGGGAGGGAGAGACAGACAGACAGACAGACAGAGACAATGAGGGAGAGTTTCTAAATACAAGATGACATAATTATGTAGAAATAACTGCTGTGCAAAATCAAGTTTCGACCAAAAAAAAGAAAAAATGGTAGGAAAGTACACGTAACAAATGCTCTCTACAAATGTCGCCAAATATCGCACAAATTAATAGACAAACTGGCAGTTAGGAAAACTGACATACCACAAGCATGTAAACACAATCAAACAAAGCATACCACTGAACAGCATACCACTATGTAGAAATTGTTGATCAATACATTTGGGGAGAAAGTGACGCCAGGTTTGTATTTTCATTAAAAAGTCATGATACGAAATTTTGAATCTTTTATGGTTTGTTTCAGTTTTTAAAAAGACAGGAAGTCTGTTCCAGAGCCAACTTCCAGAATACGACACAGAGAGAGGAGAGACAATGACAATGACAAACTCTTTTATTTCGAGGATAATGAATAAGCACACATGTGCTTTTTTACATCCAGTCCCCGCCCGTTAGGGATACATCTTAATAATAATAACCCAATACTTCAACAGTCTCACAAAAAAAACAAGGGGAAATAACCCTTTCAAAACAGCCCCCCCCCCCCCCAACAACCCCCCCCCTCCCCCCAAAGCAAGAAAATAAAAGAAAACCCTAAAATATACCCCCCACCCCCATCCCCCCAAAAACCCTAACCAAAACAAACAAACAAACAAAAGAGAAAGAAAAACCAAACCAACAGAAGAAGATAAAAAAGAGAAAAACAGACAAACAAGAGAGAGAGAGAGAGAGTTGTACAGGTATATGTATGTGTGCTCACGTACGTGCATGAGTGTGCCAATGTCTCTGTGCATTCTTGAAACATCGCGCGCATGGTGAAACCTTCTGAAGAACCTGAAAGTTTTACACATATAGTTGATGTGCTGGTGATCCTGCAATTTGAACATGCATTCTTCTTCTCTCGTTCGCTTTTTACACCGTGTAAGATGTGTTTTGGAGAAACAGCGGCAAATCCTTTCCAGCTCCTCTCGTGGGCCATACAGCTTGGTTGGCAGGGTTATCATCTCTGTCGGCCACACAATCTTCCTCAGGTCGCTGAATAGTGTGCACTTCTGAAGGATGTGCTCGCCGGTCTGGTTTTCCTTGCTACAGGCACACAAGGGAGAGGGAACGAGTTTCAGCGTTGTAACATGCAGTGCAAACAGAGCTTATTATCGAGAAATATTACAGTTTGTGATTTTCTGGATGTCAAATGATTGAAAATCAGTTAGACCATAACCGGTTTAAATACATTTTCACAAGGCTGTCAAGGAAATAGAACAGTAATGATCATGATAGTGTGTGTGTATGTGTGTGTGTGTGTGTGTGTGTGTGTGTGTGTGTGTGTGTGTGTGTGTGGTGTGTGTGTGTGGTGTGTGGTGTGTGTGTTGTGCGTGTGTGTGTGGTGTGTGTGTGTGTGTGTGTTTCAGGAAGAGAAATTTCTTCTTGGCATACCTTGTTTGAACCCATTCAGGTATTTATTTATGTTGTTGGTTGTTGTTGGTTTTTTGGGGGGACTAAGATAACTGTATTTGTTCCTAGATAAAACACCAACAATGATAACATTATCACTTGAGTTGTGTAAGTTATCCACATATTATATATATATTGTATATATGTACGACGCGTGCAAACAACGCATTCAAAGATGAATGTGTTACGCTACAGATACTATTATCAGCATTTGACACAAACTGCCCTAGTCTTCTACCAAGGAAGCCACCCTGCGAAAAAAAAACTACCAAGCAAAATAATCATAAAAGAATGTTCAGTATTGTGTGTTGTTTGTTTTGCAGTCACTGCAGCTACGTATGTTTTTGTTACTTATTTTATTCTTTATTTAATCATCTTTTTTTTTCTAGTAATGTTTGGTGAATGCCAAGTCTGAAACAGATACATGTTTGATGAAAAGTATTTCAAAAGGTTAGGATAGAACTACTGAATTTTTTTGCTTGATCACTCATTAAGTTCGTGTTGATTTTTTTGTGATCGGATAAGCTTCCGTTCATTTTTTTCTCTTTCCTGCCTTCTTTCCTACCTCCCCCCCCCCCCCTCTCTCTCTCTCTCTCTTCTCTCTCTCTGTCCCTCTCTCTCTCTCTCCCTCTCTCTCTCCTCTCACTCTCTCTCTCTCTCTCTCTCTCTCTCTCTCCTCTCTTAATGAGTTCTTTTAAAAAAAATAACCTCTTGTTAATTGTAATCAGCAAATAACTAAGATTTTATTTGAAAAAAACGTCAGAATCAATGACTGATTTTCCTCTTTTGAATACTGTTTCCATATATACTGAATTTCTTTTAAATTCTATTTATGTGAAGTGTTTTCTTTTTTTGATAATGTTTTTGGTTTTTGTTTGTGTGTGTTAAGGGGGGGGGGGGGGGGGGGGGGGGGGGGGGGGGGGGGGGGGGAGGGGTTACTCTGGAAAAAGTGAATGCTTCCAATTCGATGTGTGACTGTTTCACAGCTGCCAGGTCCTGCTGTCCCGAGCCTGTGTGGGCCAGGTACTGACCATGACGCTGGACCAGCTTCGCTCTCTCGCACCTGAGCTACCTGACAGCTGCCTGCAGGTGAGTGTGGTGCTTCCAGGAAACACATCTCCTAGCGTGGTTACAATATTTTCGGCACGAAACGTTACACTTTAAAATGAAAATACACGTCTCTGTATAGGTAAAAGGAAAATACGTGTTTACAGTAATGTTGAAGTTTTAAAGTTAGGCCGGTATTACAGCAAACACCCAGAGGGACACGACAGAATAGGCTAGCTGTCCAACACATTCACCACCTTGTAAGCTATACAATTTTTCTTTCCAGAAAGGACGCATTGGGCTTTGTGTTTTTTTAAATTCATTACGTGTAATCTTTTGCCCGCGCCTCTTTATTGAGAATGTGGAAATGAACTACTTTACTTGTCATGGCCAGGTGTGCCATGCCTTGGAAAATGCGTGAGCTCAAAATAATGTCCCCGTTTTTTCTGTTGCAGAACCTGCACCGGGTGGTGAGCATGGACAGGGGACTGCACCTGCGACCCTATGTGACAGAGGCTCAGTCAGTGTCACAGACCTGCTGTGACAGCAGTGACAGCGGGCTTCACCTTCCCCCAGACTCCACCTCCTTGTGTCGTGGACAAAATGAAGAGAAGGCAGATCTCTCTGTGCCTCTGGAGAGCCAAACCTGTCCTCCTGTGACTGACTGGTGTCAGTCACAGACTGAAACTCAAACTTCTCATAATCAAGTCGTGGAGAAGTCTCGCTTCATGTCGCCAGAAGCTACCTTGCCCAAGGTTCCTTTGAGTCTGTCGAGAAGTTTACACTACACAGATCAGCCCACCCCATTTTTGCAGCCCGTTCAAAAAGCAGATTCTGTTGGAGAAGTCTCTTATGCGCAAAGAGATCCAGACTATCCCAGATTCACTTCTGACAAATACGGAAGACAAGAAGCCTATCACACGTCTTCAGGGTTTGAAGAAAATCAATACAGTGTTTCATGCTGATCCCATTGAGGGTGCCGGAAAGTTCATAATGACTGGACACATCGCGAAGGTGACTATGGTCGTTGTTCTCAAGAATACACGCCTGTAGATTACCACAGCACCAGAAATTCAATAGCGTGCCCCGCTGCTTTGTCAGTGCCAGTGTTTCCAAAAGACCAGCGACAAAAGCCACCATGCAGCGATTTACTAGTGGTTGGGTGAAGGGGAGACGTTCTCCTCTTTCAAACTTAGCTCTAGTCATCCATTGAGGAACGAACTGCGAAGTCATGCAGATACCATCAGTTCGTCGAGTTTGAATATTTCGAAGTTACCCGAATCTGTGACCTCATTTGCCAAACCTGTTTATGTCTCTGCTCAAATGGGCCAGCAGTACGGATATCCTGACCAGCAGAGGATGGTTGATGCTAGGTCTTCTGTACAGGCAGTTGGCCATCCGTTGTGTCTGAGGACAAACACACTGCACGATCCTGTTCAGAACAGCTTTGATTTTTCATCCAGTCGAACTTTTGAGGACAAGTCATCCTCTGCTGAACAAACGATGGCAACATCTGGTTCACACCCTGAAGACTATTACAGAACAAATCCTAAATGGAGAGATGGCAACTTCTTGCCCTCTGTCCACCAAGGGGATGCACGATTCGTGGATGGATGTGAACTGTATCAACGGCAGAAAGAGGAAAGAAACTACAGTCATGTTCCAAGGAGTGAAACCCTGCCACTGGAATACCCCCTGTCACCACCACCTTGGCAAACAAAGACTTCCCAACCTTGGAAGCCGCACACTTTTTCTTTTGATCCTGGATATCACAGAGCAGGCTCTCACATCCTCCCATCTACGGAACAGTCAGTTTTAATGTCACGCCCAGAAGAATCTCAGAGATCTCCAACAGCCCTAGCAAAAGACTCCATCTACGCGAGAGACTCAGGGAATATGTCAGAGCTTGGGGACATGTCATCATACTCGGCACACCTCAGACACCTGGCATCTGACTGTGAAACATCACTGAGAGGTAGTGACTGCCGTAACTCGGCCACAGAATCGTTGTTTACCTTTTACAGGGATGAAGACACTCGACACCCACCACCTGGGGTGGCAGTTCCTCCTCGCGCCCAACCGTCGTTCTGTGAGGACCTGGCGGCTACAACACGTCGTCTGCTGCAGGGGAAATCCCCGGGGCTTCCACTGATTGGGGGCCACTACCACAAACCCCGCACCCCAGTTCATCGCATCAGCGTTGGCTTGGCTCAGCCACTGAGACGGGAGGGCGCTAATTCACAAGGTAGTGCGTGTTTGGTGGTGGTGGTGGCAGGATGCGTATGTGTGTGATGATGATGAAGATAACGAAGATAATACGCAATAAATTCAAGGCCCATTACAATAAGCAAAATGTTTTGGATTTGTTTGCACTTTGTTCTTTAATGTAGAAGCACCAGCCTAGTACGTAAAAGTGGCTTCTACTTAAAAACAACAACAACAAAAGATTGATAACCTCTTTCACTATCGACAACAGTCAGTTGTGTTGGGATCAGCCTGTATTGTAAACAGAATCAAAACTGTATACCTAGCGTCAAAACTAACAGTTGAAGATCAAAGAGGGTTTGTGCCCTGAGATAGACAATTATTGGAGGCACGAGAGACTTTCAGAACTTTATGCAATTTACATTGTATCTAGTTTGTTAGTTTCAGTTGGCTTTGATAACAGAACTGATGGAATAACATACAAAGCGATTTGCACTTCTATGGTTTTGAAAAAAAAGGTATATATATATATATATAGGCCCCCACATATACATAAGTTCGGATGAGACTGTAAACCAAGATCTCATGTGCATAAAATCCACAGTGTAAAAAAAAAAATCCGTCTATTTTTCCGAGGAAGAGTAGATCAGTTATGGCTGGTGGCATAGATGACGTTTCAACATGCAGCCTGAAGAGGAATGGTCACTTCCATCTTCCACAGAAGAGTCGGCCAATTATGGCAAGTAGTGGGGGATGACATGGACATAGGCCTACCTAGCGTGCAATCTGGATCTGGATAGGGACTGACTCCGGTAAGGTCAATTTACCCAAGACAAACTACTTTAAAGCTTCTTTGTCCTGCCACGATGACTTATTGGAGGTAACAGAGAAGAGGAGGAATAGCAGACTTCATTTATCAGTTCATCAACTTGTTAGTTGTATATGGATAGAAGCATGTTGTGAGAACATGTCCCTATGGATAAAATGTATGTCTGTGAATAACTGGTTTCACGACGTGGTTTCATGGGTCTGATTGCCGTGTGATTTGCCAGAGAGCGGGCAAACTGTGAAAACGGAACAGATGTCTTGGCCAGATGCCCCCAAACCCTTCAGTCAGCAGACGCTGTCCCCTCCCCTCGACATGGATTGGGGGGGACCTTGTAGCGCCTCTCCGGGCAGCGGCCATCACGTAATGATATTTTTTAAAAATTATTTTTTCTTATCGAGGATAATGGAATAAGCGCTTATGTGCTTTTTTACATCCAGTCCCCGTATGTTTGCGGTTTTGTAAATTCTGTCATCTGTTTCCACCGGTACACAATGGCCTACTCTTACGAAAAGCGGAACAGGATTTAACATTGTGCGCAAGATGTTCTGCGTGCGTTCGCACACGGGGCCTCGGTTTATAGTCTCATCCGAAGGACTTTTGGGGGATAGTGAAGTCTGCACTGATGTTAACACCAGGGGGAAAATATCCCCGATGCCATGAGAGTGGTTATCACAAAATTTTGCCAGGGAAAACTTTTGTAGTCATCGTGGGATCTTTGATATGCCTTTTAGTGCATTTTGCACATGAAAACATGGATTCTTGATTCATCTGAAAGACTTGCTCCCATCATTCATGGTTTGTATACACGCAGAGTTCAGAGTTCAAAGCCGGCCCTCTCCCTTGTTGGTACACTATCTCAAAGCTACTGACTTACCCACAGAATGGATTGTTTGATAATGTAGGCCTACACAATATCCAGCTGTTAATGGGGACCTGCCTCTTTAGGGTCAGGGAAGGTAAAGCAGCGAGGAAGAGGAGATGGGCGCCGCCCTCAATAGGCTGGCCCCTAGAGAAGTGAGGTCTCTGATGCCTCACTCCCCTACGACAACATAGGTTATGGGACACCTTTGCCATTACATAATTATGATAAGTGCTTTTTACTTGCACAGAAGGGTGAGAAACCTATTTAATATATAACTTATAATTATATGGATCATATCACAATAATCATAATTGAGTGTGTGTGTGTGTGTGTGTGTCTTCAATTTAACGTCTGTTCACTCTTAGTGATATTAGATGTGTGTGTGTGTGTGTGTGTGTGTGTGTGTGTGTGTGTGTGTGTGTGTGTGTTTGCGTGCTTTTGAATAACTGGTTTTGACTCCCGTAATTTTTATTTCATAGATTTGGCCTGCAGCGAACCATGTTTGTATTATCTGTTTAAACTATTGATTGTTAATGGTGTCATGACTGTTTAAAAATAGGTTGAATTGCAAGGGCTTTGATATGTCTTTGCAAGATAAAGCGCTATAAAGGCCTAACTTCCATTTATTATTATTATCATTATCATCATCATCATCATCATCATCCTCATCAATTATTACATTGTCTGTTACAATTTTTCTCTCTTACAAAACAGTAGGCTATGTGCTAAAACTGGATATTGGGTTGTTATGCCTGTTTACTGGTTGCTTAATTGGTTTCATTCCAATAAAATCTCTGACAGATCAGTGACACGAAGTTGAGGAAATGGTCCAGTCATCTTCAATGCAAAAAGAAACTGGGATGTGATTCGCGCTCAAGTATGTATTTCTGTATATCGCGCTCTGTGTGTGTGTGTGTGTGTGTGTGTGTGTGTGTTGTGTGTGTGTGTGTGTGTGTGTGTTGTGTGTGTGTGTGTGTTGTAAGAGAAAGAGAGGGGGAAAGAGACAAAGACACACTGACAGACCAACAGGCAGGCAGAGCTGTCAAAAAATACAGTTATGAACATATTTGTCATATAGTCACGATGTGTGCTGACTGTGTAGGTGTCTTCAGTGAAGAAGAGCTGTGTCCCAGTGCAGAGAAGAGGAGAGCTATGGAGAAGGGTCAGAGGCTGACCTACCAGGCCGTGCCAGGGGCAGGAGGCCAGACCAAACTGGCCTTCCTCTGAACCTGTTCTTCACTCGACTGGATGAAAATAGCTGTAGTGTAATCGCTGGTTTTCCTTTACCTACATTTTTTTTTTTGGGGGGGGGGGGGGGGGAGGTTGTGTTACTTGAGTCTGATCTGTTTTGCTTATAGATACACTCACAAATTTCCTCAAACAATTCAATGCATCAGTATGCAGGTGTGTGCATTTATATGTATACACACAGTAATGCAAATTTCAAATACATGTTCACCAACTACCCACATTATAATATTGGTTAGCCTTCCGACTAGGAACTTGATCAAGTCTCTGGAACTAAAGATTTGATATAGAAACAAACAGGTTGGACTTGAAGTATTTTTTTAAAAACTTGTACAATGGAATTTTTAATAATTTATTCACAAGTTTCGTATCGTTGACAAGTTTCAGAGACTTGTTTATGAACGTTATTTTAAAAAGTTTCAATGTGTCACTTGCAGTTCTTGTTTTCTTGTTCAGAGTTAGTGTGTAGTTTAAATTCATAACAGCTAATCTGTTTATTTATTTAAGAGTATTGTAACATGAAGAGTTGTTTTATTCTTGAAATGTTATTTATTCCATGCAACTTTGGATTGTTTAATAAAACAACCTAACGGTTGTCAACAAAAAAATCTTTGTAGTTCAAGGTTTGTTATGTTCTTTTTTGCTTAGTTTCAAACCTGAGAAAACCAGAGCAGCTCCTTGCTGAGTATGTATACATGTCACTGTGGATGAATGTGTGCTGTATGCATGCATGTCCTTAATGCTACTATGTCACACAACCATTGTTGCACATATGGTAGGCCTATGGGGTTTTTGACCTTAAAATGGTTTTTTCTTTTCCATTACATATGCGTTTGCATTTATCAACAGTGATAAGCCAGTCCTGAATGATGGGATTCCCTGCCACTTTTAGTACCCCCCCCCATCCCCCCCTCCCCACCATTGAGGTTGCTGCATTCCAACTTCAGGGATACAGTTGGAAATTGAACCTACCAGTTTTGCCAGGACAGTTAGGACGTACCTCCCTGCTCTTTCTGATTTTCAACTGTTATGGGGTCTTTTGGCATGCACAAGTCCGAAAATACATGGGTATGACTGGTTTAGAGTCTCCCCTCAAAAAGACTTGACATTCGGTTTGATTCTCCTGTAAAACTGGGAAGAAAGGGCAAGCCTGGGAATCAAACCCAGAACATCACAGTTTACTTGTTAGGCAGGTGAATAGAAGCCATCCTGCCACCTTTCTCCTTTGACTCATATTTTTTAAAGCAAAGGCTGTTTTGTATCTTTTTCTTCCCTTCTATTTCCATTCCAAAAGAAAATCTCACATACACACATGCACCCACCCACACACTCACAATCACAATGCACGCACACACACACACTCCCACACAGTGACACAAAGAGAACATGACATATATATCTGATTTCAAAATGACTTTTATTTGATTAAACAGCTTGTCTGAAATAAAGAGAATATTGACATGTGATTTTAAAAATCTAGCACAATCCTCACACATCAGTCAGAATCATTCTTTCTAAGGCTTATAAATACTAGTTAGTACTATTGAAATTCAAAATGATATTAACCTGTAGTGTTTAAAACTAAAATATGCACAGTTTGCATTCAATTTCAGATAAAAAGTCAATAACAACTGTTTAAAATAACTGAATACACATCTCATTTCATGAAAATAGTTTTTCTTCCTAAATATTCATGAACCAAGGAAATCAAATGATATTTTACAGTAATTAAGAGTGTAAAATTCCACGTGACTTGAAATTGAGAGAACAATGCAAACTTACAGTTACACTACAGTTCTAACCTACTGGAAACTGTAGAGTGTAGACTCATGCATGCACAAATCCCCTTGTAAAGTCGTATCCCAATTAACCCATTAAATTGATTAATAACCATAAAGTAACAAAGTATACATGTTGTTACTATTTTGTATGAAATTCCTGCACCCCCCATGGGGATGCTGAGGCATGTCAGTATAAATTTAATAGCATTCCCACCTTGAGGAAATTCTGTACTAAGAATACCTTCTTCTCTTTCCCTCTCTTTGTTCCTGCCTTGTTCTTTTTCTTCCTGTCACCTCCTTCTCGTAGACATCTCCTTTCTGCCTTCTTGGTCCATACACCTCAGGCTCCTGCCTTTCTCAAAACATACTTTAAAAAATATAACAATTTTCTCCCATACCAAACGTCCAAAGTCAGATGCATGGGGCCCGACTTTTCAGGCTATTAATGGCAGTGCGAACACATGTCATTTTTGCTCATAATTACAGACAACAATAGTTGCTGTCTGAGCGTTCAATGAGATTTTACTAGTTCAAATAGCAATGCTTTCATTTACATCAACAAAATTATCTATAATACTTATTGATTGATAGTCTCAACTTTCTAAACTACTAAACTAAGCAATGCTCAAAATTCAAATTCAAATTCAAAAACTTTATTATCTGAAAGACAGAGAAATTCCGGCGGGTTACTCGCCATACATAAAAACAATAATTTTTTAAAAATTTATTTAAAAAACACTGTCCAACATCAGCACGACCCTTATGAGTAAAAAAAATCCACAAATCCAATTCAGCCAGCCCCCAAACCCCCCCCAACAAAAAACCTTACTCCGTGGACAAGTAAACCCTTAGTGCAAAAACACGTCACTCGCGCACGCGCACGCAGCTCGCACATTGTAAACATTCGTACCCATGCCCACCATTTTAAAAAAGCAAATTGTTTTAACATGTTGTATAAGCAAATATTAATTAAAAATATATGTTCTTTTTAGATATTTAAAAATCTAAAATAATAACCGCACACGTATTTGAAAAAAAAAAGAAAAGAAAAAAAAAACATTTGTATAACTGTTGTAGACAATATCGTAAAAATTAAATTTTCTTTTGAAAAATGAACACGTTTTTCTTATTTAAAGGTTGCCTTTTGTCTTCTCCTCCCCCCCCCCCCCCCCCCCCCCCCCCCCCCCCCCCCCCCCCCCCCCCCCCCCCCCCCCCCCCCCCCCCCCCCCCCCCCCCCCCCCCCCCCCCCCCCCCCCCCCCCCCCCCCCCCCCCCCCCCCCCCCCCCCCCCCCCCCCCCCCCCCCCCCCCCCCCCCCCCCCCCCCCCCCCCCCCCCCCCCCCCCCCCCCCCCCCCCCCCCCCACCCCCCCCCCCCCCCCCCCCCCCCCCCCACCCCCCCCCCCCCCCCCCCCCCCCCCCCCCCCCCCCCCCCCCCCCCCCCCCCCCCCCCCCCCCCCCCCACCCCCCCCCCCCCCCCCCCCCCCCCCCCCCCCCCCCCCCCCCCCCCCCCCCCCCCCCCCCCCCCCCCCCCCCCCCCCCCCCCCCCCCCCCCCCCCCCCCCCCCCCCCCACCCCCCCCCCCCCCCCCCCCCCCCCCCCCCCCCCCCCCCCCCCCCCCCCCCCCCCCCCCCCCCCCCCCCCCCCCCCCCCCCCTCTCTCTCTTTTCTCTGTCGTGGGCTTTGTTTAATTCGATTATTGCTTCACTTTTTTAAATTTTGCAAAATTGAGGTTGGAAAAAAACTTTTTTTAAAAATCGCAGGGTTCTAGACTTGGGTACTCTGTAGCGCTTTTGAGAAGGCAGGAGTTCAAAATATTTTGCAAGCACATGTGTGTCATCACTCACAATCTGTCTAGCTCTGTCTCTCACACGGCATTCATACAAGTCATTCAGTTTCATTTGCTCACAGCCCACAATTTTGCCACATCTGGTTACAATCTTGTTTACTATGTTTTTGTTTTTAACAGTCACTGAGTCAGGCCCCCATACCAACAAACCAAGGAAAATGAAAGGACAGACTCAATAAAGCATCGGTAGAAATTTTCATTAAATACACAAAAGTTAAACACTAACTTAACTATGGGCATTCATAACATTCAAACTCAAAGAATCTCACTATATCATGACAGATACAGATCTATGGATCTTTCTTTTAAAAGAAAATCAAACAATTGGACACAACATTTTTATTCTAGTTATAATTTCATACTAGTTTGCTTAGACCACTTTATTATTTTATATGCAAATGGTTATGGTTTAATTAACTTATTAAGCCTGTGCAGGCTACAGGGAGTGTGTAATTGTAAAGGAAGAATTTGCAATGAAATGAATTTCTCTGAGAAAATAAACTTATAAAGTATTTGAATCCAACCAAGTTGAAATGAAATGAATTGATGAGCTAATTTATTTTTCATTAAACAAGACTCAAGAGCTTCTTTTTCTGTTGTTTGCTTTGAAAGAAAATATGCAGAAAAAAAAAGAATATTTGTTCCTCCTGACTTTCAATGTTATTCTGTAATAGCACTGACCTGCAACATGGGGTTTCACTTTAAAAAATAAAAAGGGGAGGGGGACTGATGATAGTACTTTTGCAAACAAGATGGATTTTATACTTAGTACTAGTATTTATTTATTTATTCTTTTATATCGAGGATAATGGAATAACTCAATAAGCACTCATGTGCTTTTTTACATCCAGTCCCCGTGTGTATGCGGTTTTGTAAATTTTGTCATGTTCCCACCGGCACACAATGGCCTACTCTTTCAAAAAGCGGAACAGAATTTAACATGTGCGCAAGATGTTCTGCATGCGTTCGCACATGGGGCCTCGGTTTATAGTCTCATCTGAAGGACTTTGACATTCACTTCGATTTTGTGTGTGTGTCAAACTGGGAAGGGCGAGGCTGGGAATTGAACCCAGAACCTCACGGTTTACTTGTTGGCAGGCAAACATCTTAACCATCCTGCCACCTTCCTCCAGACAGATGGTTTAGCAGAAAAAAGCTTTAGGCTATAACATGTATTCCAATTGGCAATAACCACCATCCTTCACCACTACTTTCACC
>CM054140.1:22641499-22666499 GCA_028751875.1 Rapana venosa
GTGCATATGTGTGTGGGCGTGCGCATGTGTGTGTGTTTACATTTGAATTTGTAAAAAAAACTATTAATTGTGCGCATATGTGTGTTGACATTTGAATTTGTAAAAATCTATTAAATGTAACTGGCTGCATGTGAAAGACTAGGATGAATGAAAGCGCTTTGATTTGTTTTTTGCAAGATATAGCGCTGTATAAATTCCATGTATTATTATTATTAAAACAAACCAAAACAAAATTTTGGGTTTTATAATAAATGTCAGAATATTATTTAGCAAATTTATACAAGCTGTTGATGTGAATTACAAGTTACAATGAAATATAGCTGTTCTTGTTTGTGGTTTTAAAATTTTATACTGTGTATTTTATTTTTTGCAGGCTCCAAAGCAGAAGCCCAAAACTCTGGAGAACATGAGGGTGTATGATGAGACCATGGTGAACCCAAACGATGAAGAGGTAATGTTGGATTTATACTAAAGTTTAAAGAAGATTTTAATACATAGTTTTATCTGTATTTATTTATGTATTTATTGTTACCATGCTGTTTTTTTCTTATATTGCTCAGGTATGGGTGTAAATCACTAAATGTGTATGTGTGTGTTTGTGTGTGAGTGTGTGTTTTGAATGCACTCATTAGTTTTATAAGTATATACATGTACTAATGTAGGAATATCTTATCATCCCTTATTAGAACCAGAAGTGATTGATTGTCATATTTGGTGAGAAGATATGCTCTGGCCATATGTGCATACATGAAAGACCTTGCTGTATAAAAGTAAAACCAGGTTTCTATTTTGATTCACTGTGTACTTTCACGCCCCCCCCCCCCCCCCCCAAAGAAAAAAAACCAAAACTACACACACACATCCCTGGAAAAAAAAATTGTGCCACCCCCCTCTCCCCCACCACCAACAAAAACAAAACAACACTGTTGAATAAAATGAAAAACAGGATATGACAAATGACAAAGAAATTAATGGAACTGGGAAATCTTGTTAATGCACACACTTTTATGAGCTGCTTTTGTAAGCCATATAATATCTTGTATGTTAACAGCTCTTCATGTAGAGACCATGTGTTCAAAGCTTATTAATTACTGTGTGGATCCTCCATTTGACTAAACCATTCAACATTTATTTTCATATCAGGTGATGGCTGATCAAGCAACAGATGAAACTTCTGCATACCACAGCGGGCAATCAGAGCCCAAAGTCATGATCACAACTAGTGATCGACCCAGCAGTGTAAGTTGTTTGTACAGTCATGTCTTAATGATAGAAGAGTGGAGACTGTTGACGTATAAACTATAATGTGTATTTATGTGTATAAATATGTATTAAAATCAGCAGATTGGTGGTTTGCCTGTGAATGTGATGCTCCAGGCTCTGGCTCTCAGACATCTATAAAATAGTAAATTTAAAAGACTGTAGAAGCAAATGCTGTTTAGCTTTATACATGAAGACTTTGTTATGTAATCCTCTTGTAGGGACAGTCGTTGCACTCCTCAATAAGCTAATGAAGAGGAGCGCTTGATGTTTGATGTCGTCGTTATTTTGCTGAACATTTTTATAAAAAAAAAAGAATTACAGAGCTCTGTCTTTCGTTTGTCTAAATGATTTCAGTTAGACATTTTTGCCTTTGTGTTTCAGAGAACCAACAAATTCTGCAAAGAACTGAACAAGATCATTCCAAACTCCACGCTGCTGTATCGCAGAGGGTTGGATCTGAAGAAAGTGATTCCACAGGCCATCAGTCGTGATTTCACCGATATCATCGTCGTCAATGAAAACATGAAGACTCCAAGTATCCTTTGGTCAGTTAACAACATTGTGTGCTTGTGTGTGTGTGTGTGTGTGTGTGTGTGTGTGTGTGTGTGTGTGTGTGTGTGTGTGTGTGTGTGTGCGCAGTATGGATATGGGTGTGTCTCTCTTTATGTTTATAATGGAATAAGCACTCGTGCATTGTTCTTTTTTAAAATTCAGTCTTCGTGTGCATGAAGTTTTGTAAATTCTGTCATCCATTCCCACTGGCACACTATGACCTATTCTTTGAAAATATGGAACAGGTTTTAATGTGTGCGCAACATGTTCTGCGTGAATTCACACAGAGGATTTTAGTTCATAGTCTAATCCAAAGAACTTTCAAGGGAGTGGAGTTGGCACTGATGTTAACTCCAGGAGAAAAATCCCCTTGAATGGGCATCTCAGTGGTCAAGGTATTCATGCATTTTGTTGCCTTCTGGGGTACACAGAAGATCAGGCTGTAAATATCGGTGTTATTACATTATTTTAAGCTTTGTTGTTTGTATCCATGAGGAATAAGAAAAACAACTATGAAGTCAACAGGAAACCTGTAATGCAGAACTATTACACACACACACACACTCTCTCTCTCTCTCTCACACTCAAACTCACGCACACTCACTCACCCACTCACTCAGTCACTCACTCACAAGACAAGCCAACAAAAATGTGGTAAAAAGGGGGAATGTTAAGATAGTGCTTTTTTTTCTCAAGCAGAAAGTATTTAGGTATTTGCTTAGTCCAGCTTTAATGATGTATCCTGTGTTTATTCATGTACCTACATATAATCCATGGACTTTTGAGCTGAGCTGTTTCCTTAACAAGCGACAGATGGCATGATGGTGTGTCACTTGCCTGAGGGACCGACAGCCAACTTCAAACTCACCAACGTCAAACTCAGCACAGAAATCAAGGTGAGAAAACGGACTGTAGATGTACTGGACAGCTAAAGAGGCTACAGTGTCACAGAGTAATGAGGAATATGAAGGTGTGTCTGCAGGTAGTCTAAAAACTTCTTGATGTATATTATACATGTAGACATACAAGCAAACATACATAGTTACATACTTTTTATGTGTGCATACAGGTGTGGCTTCACACATATATATACATGTTCACGCATATATTTCTTCTCAGACAGTGTAGCGTGTGCTCAAATTAAATACCACACACATTCTGATATACAGTAAGTGATATACCTATTCATGCACACACGCATGCACACACGCATGTCCATCTAATATCACAACTTGTGAAAAGACGTTAACTGAATTTAAACGCATGCATGCACCCACACACCCATACACACACTCACACACACACACACACACACACACACACACACACACACACACCAAAGTGCACACTTTTCATGCAGCAAAGAAAAAACTTCAAACAAGCAAACCCCCCAACTGCCCAACTCCATCCTCCATCGTCCCTGGGCGCAAGGAAAAAACAATCTCTTGTAGATTTTTTTCTCCAATCTTGAAACAGAACATCAGAAAGGCGCTGTGTCTGATGTCGCTAGTTCTTGTTGGTCACATTCAGGGAGAAAGGCGCTGTGTCTGATGTCACTAGTTCTTCAGGGAGAAAGACGCTGTGTCTGATGTCGCTAGTTCTTGTTGGTCACATTCAGGGAGAAAGACGCTGTGTCTGATGTCACTAGTTCTTCAGGGAGAAAGACGCTGTGTCTGATGTCGCTAGTTCTTGTTGGTCACATTCAGGGAGAAAGGCGCTGTGTCTGATGTCACTAGTTCTTGTTGGTCACATTCAGGGAGAAAGACGCTGTGTCTGATGTCGCTAGTTCTTGTTGGTCACATTCAGGGAGCAAGACGCTGTGTCTGATGTCACTAGTTCTTGTTGGTCACATTCAGGGAGCAAGACGCTGTGTCTGATGTCACTAGTTCTTGTTGGTCACATTCAGGGAGAAAGACGCTGTGTCTGATGTCACTAGTTCTTGTTGGTCACGTTCAGGGAGAAAGACGCTGTGTCTGATGTCACTAGTTCTTGTTGGTCACATTCAGGGAGAAAGACGCTGTGTCTGATGTCACTAGTTCTTGTTGGTCACATTCAGGGAGAAAGACGCTGTGTCTGATGTCACTAGTTCTTGTTGGTCACATTCAGGGAGAAAGACGCTGTGTCTGATGTCACTAGTTCTTGTTGGTCACATTCAGGGAGAAAGACGCTGTGTCTGATGTCACTAGTTCTTGTTGGTCACATTCAGGGAGAAAGACGCTGTGTCTGATGTCGCTAGTTCTTGTTGGTCACGTTCAGGGAGCAAGACGCTGTGTCTGATGTCGCTAGTTCTTGTTGGTCACGTTCAGGGAGCAGACTCGATGTCTTCGCATCGGCCAGAGGTCATCCTGAGCAACTTCAACACGCGGCTGGGTCACAGCGTGGGGCGCCTCCTGTCGTGCCTCTTCAACATCGAGGCCAACTACCACGGGCGACGTGTGGTCACCTTCCACAACCAGCGAGACTTCATCTTCTTCCGGCAGCACAGGTGACCAAGTCCTGTTTGCTTGTGTGTGTGTGTGTGTGTTGGGAGTGGGTGGTGGGGGGGGGTATGGGTGTGTGTGTTTGTGTGTTTAGTTGTGTTGTCATTTCATTGTTTGTATCCTGATCGTTAATTGTATCCTGTGTCACCGCCCTCAGTATGCTGGCCTCTAGAGAAGCTGGGGTCTCTTACACCTCGCTCCCATACGACCGCACAGGTTATGAGAACACCGTTACCTTTTTAACCTTTATATTCCTAATCTAAAGATTTATCTGATATTCTTATATGGTTTGGAGAAATTCAGTTTCTTCTGCGTATTTAAAGAATATATATATATATATTATTTGGATGTGTTGACTGATAGAAATATAATTGTTTAATCTGAATTGTTTTTTAAGGTAGAAAAACACAAGTGCTTGATTTTACACATGTGTACAAGTTAGTTATTTTCAAAATGTTAACGAATCCATTTTAGAAGATGATTATAACCAGGAATGTTATGGATCTCGTTTGTTCATACTTTTTGTGAAGTTTGTCAAACAATGTGCACAATGTAGATGCAAATAGTTTTTCAAACACACGCGCACAAATGATGCATTTGACTCTGGGCTTGAGTTTGATTTGTATCCAAAGCAATACAAATCTTTCATTTTCTTTTTGAAATTGCAGGTGACTTGCTCCCTTGACAGTTTTGTGAAAGGTGATGTCTTGTTGAACAGTTTAGAATCAAAGCACTAACCATTGCACTTGCTTTATGAACACAATGTCAAGAAGTAATTACATATCTGGTTTTACTTGAATTGAGGGGTCTTTGAATGAAACTTTAAAAAATATTCTTTAAAAAAATTAAGAAGTTTGGGGTGACTTTAGAGTCAACGGTCTGGGAGGGCTACAGGAGATTGTAGAACTCAGCAGAAACAGTGATAAAGATGGCAAGTTCTGGTGGAGTTATGTGGAGCTCGTACCATTGACAGAACAGGTGAGGTTAGAGTTAGAACTGTATAGTCATAGCAAAAAGTGTGCTTACTGATTTTGGTTTTTTGGTGGACAGGTATGAATTCAAGAGTGGAAAGAAGGTGGCACTGAAGGAACTGGGTCCTCGCTTCACCCTGAAGCTGAGGTCACTGCAGAAAGGCACCTTTGACAGCAAGTTTGGCCAGTACGAATGGATCCACAAGGTAGGCTTTTCTTCTGTGGCATTATACAACTTGACAAGGGATAGGAAAGCCCAGTGGTCAGAGAACTTGCTTTCCCCAAGCTAAAGTTAAGCAGCATTGAGTGTGGTTACCAAGTGGATGGGTGACCATTTGTACGCCTTGGCTTCAGCACAGTCCCCCCAGTTCACCCAGCTGTGAATGGGTACCTGTCCTCTTTAGGGTCAGGGAAGGTAAAGCAGCAAGGGAAAGGAGATGGGCGCCGCCCTCAATATGCTGGCCCCTGGGGAAGCTGAGGTCTCTGTTGTCTTGCTCCCCAATGATGGCATAGGTTATGGGAACAACTTAACCTTGTATCATGACTTGGTGAAAGCTCACAAGACACAGGCAAAGTTACATGCCCCTTTTGCATGAATGTTGGCATGCAAGTATACACACAAGTGTGTTCATGAATATATACATGCATGTTGAGACAATGCATGCACAAAACACTAGGACATGTGTATGTATGGATGTGTGTGTGTGAGAGTATGTGAGTGCATGTATGTGTGTATGTATGTGAGTGCATGTGTGTGTGCGTGTGCGAGCACACACACACGCATGTGCACTAATGTCAGGTGAATTAAATCAACCACTCGTTTGATTTTAAAGGCATCAATGCTTGTTTATTTCACAGAATCTACAACTGCTCGCACAGGTTTTGGTTTATCATACATGATATATAGAAAGCAAACCTTGAGTGTATACTCATGTTCTGAAATGTGTGGGTGCATGAGTATATGTGTGAGTGTGTGTGTGTGTGTGTGTGTGCGCGCGCACATATGCATGTGTGTGTGTGGTTGCTTAACAAGAAATGTGCATGCACTAAGTTTGCCTTTTTTTTCTGTTTTCAGCGTCATGAGATGGAGACAAGCCGAAGAAAATTCTTCCTGTAAAGTAAATAATTTAGTGTGTGTGTATGTATTGTATGGTGTGTCAGTAAAATGTGTGTGCGATATGTATGCTTGTGTGTATGAAACAATATGGGTTTTTTTTGACAAGTGCATAAATGAGTGTAATTTGTGTGTGTGAGAGAGAGAGGGAGAAATAAGTGAAATACTACTCTCTCTTCATATGACTGTGAAAATGAACACAGGTTTCATTTTAAATACACAGTTTTGATGAAAGTTAGTGGAAATGCTGTATAACGATTCATGTATGTAATCATCTAATGAAGATCAGAGGATTGATGGAAGATCTATAGATATGAATTGCTTCATTTTCCAGAACCCATGTGGAAGTAGAGACTGTCATTTTAAGCTTGAATACATTCAGATGATAAAAAAACAAAAAGAGTGGACTGTCTGGTATGTTTGTGATGCCTGTGGGAAAAGAACAAGAGTAGTTTGTGACTGTGTGTCTGCGTCAGAAGATCACTTTGGTGTTTGCCTTTGATTTAGGAGAGCTCGAGTCTTTATTGCCGACATCATCATTAGAAATTGTTGTCTGTGCTGCTCCCCTCCTCCCTCTCCCCCCTCCTCCCCCCCTCCCTCTCTCTCCCCCCCCCCGCTCCCTCTCTATCCCTCCCCCCCGCTCCCTCTCTCTCCCTCCCCCCTCCCCTCTCTCTCCCTCCCCCCCCCCCTCCCTCTCCTCCCTCCCCCCCCTTCCCTCCCCCCCCCCTTTCCCTCCCTCCCCCCTCTCTCTCTCCCTCCCTCCCCCCTCCTCCTCTCTCCCTCCCCCCCCCCCCCCCCCCTCCCCCGCTCCCTCCCCCCCCCCCCCCCCCACTCCTCTCTCTCTCCTCCCCCCCGCTCCCTCTCTCTCTCCCCCCCCCCCCCCCCCCCCCCCCCCCCTCCCTCTCTTCCCTCCCCCTCCTCTCTCATTTACTATGTTTTCCATACCACATTGAATTGATACCCCTCCCCCCTTCTCTCTCTATTTGTGAGTGATTGTCACTCTGCAAGTTTGGGCATTGAATATCCCCCCTCTCTCTCCTATGTGTGTGAGAGGTGATGTCACACTTCAAGTTTGTGTACTTGTTCACATGAATAAATCGGGTGCATGCATATATTGCTTCTTCATTCATTTGTTGGCATTTGCATTGTTATTGTCTACTATGTTTGTTAGTATGCATGTATTTACTTGCATTTTTGCGCATTTAATTAATCATTACTTTAACAAGTAAAGTAAGTTTTATCTCTGTGTGTGACGGTCATTTGAAAAAATTTTTCAATTTTTAAAAAAAAATCTTGATTTTCCTTAGGGTCTTTGTTAAGGGGGGGGGGGGGGGGGGGGGGGGGGGGGGGGGGGGGGGGGGGGGGGGGGCTGTATGGGGAAACTGAAATGTTCACAATGATGCTAATTATAGCAGAAACTGACCAGACTTGAACGTGGTAAAAGGAAGGGGCATGCTAATTTAGCACTGGGCCCTGGACCTGTGCCCGAGTTGTGCTGGATTTGCGTGCTGTGAAGCAACTTTCTTAATATTCAACTACGAGTCATACCTGTCTGTGACAGGCATCTGAATACATCTGAATGTGGTGTCCATTTATATCCGATAGACTGAGCAAATACATTTGAATAAAGGAGGGAAATAATGAGATGGGCAAAGTGATAAAATGTGAATAAGATCTTGTACACATACTCCACACTTGTAAATAATAATAATGTATGGAATTTATATAGCGCCGAATCTTGTAATGGAATTTATATAGCGCTGAATCTTGTAAAGCAACAAATCAAACAGTCATACATAAATGGAACTCTGAACAACGACCTTGGCCAAGTTGTTTTATTTCACCATCATTTTTGCACTAATTTGCATTGAAAGCATCAAGTTTTGACAATGTTAATGCAGGTAATAGTAGTGGAAGAAAACAGGTGCAGGTAACCACTTACAACAATGTTTAGTCATTCTGAAGTTTCCTGTTCATTTTGCTTCATTTCAGCTGCGAGCCGGCTACCCAACCCTAACTCCAGCCTCTTTTTG
Organism: Rapana venosa; assembly: GCA_028751875.1. Taxonomy (NCBI): domain Eukaryota; kingdom Metazoa; phylum Mollusca; class Gastropoda; order Neogastropoda; family Muricidae; genus Rapana; species Rapana venosa. The sequence goes on from CM054140.1 coordinate 22,649,913, forward strand.
GCTGAAGGGGGAGGTAGGCTTTTCCCAATGCTCTGACCAGCAGTGGCACAATGACTGACCAAGTGACTTCACTTTGGAATTTTCACACTATCTGAAATCTCGTACCACAGTGGCATGCTCATTCCAATACTCTTTTAAAACAGACATGACAAAAAACTTAATTCCAGCCATGTTATCTTCAGTCAGAAGGTACTAACCCCCTGAACAAGTAAGTGCGAAACATCAGCTTGTAAGTTTTAAAGCAGCAGGAGTTGTGCACAGCTTGTTTCTCAGGGAAGAAAGTCAGCTGGGTAGTCAAGTGCCAGTGGTGTGTGCTCACCACATACAGGAAAAATGGAAGCAAAACTGTTACAGGAAACCATTTTGTTGGTCTAAAGGAACATTTTCTCCACTCATTTACATAGATGATAGAGGTAAATAAGTTGGATTGTAAAAGTATCAAAACCTTTGTACATTTTCAGCTGGGTTTAAACTTTTTTTTTTAGATGTGTATTAACAGAGCTACAAAATTGGATATTTGCAACACAAAAAAATTTCAACGTGCCACTGGCAAAAGAGGTTTGCAATTCGCCCTTGCATGGGAGTAAAACTAATTGGAAAACAGCTATACAATATATTTCAACATAATGCACATAAAACCGATTTTGACCCTGGAATAGAAAAAAAATGGGCAGCAAAAAGTAGGGGCATTAACTGCATAACCAGTTTACCATATACCACAAAACCATCGTTAAAGAATTTCACATAAACAGAGTTCAAACAAGGTTTAAGACATCTCCTTCAGGTTAAGAATTGATACAGGAAAAAAGCTATGGACACATGTATACTACCTATCACTTGAAGGTGGAAAGAAAACTTGGATGGGGGTATAGTTTGAAATAGTTATATCTAAATTACACTACTGTCCAGACAAAGCCGAGAAATTTCAAGCCTCTAAAATTTTGAAACATGCCAAAAACAAAAAAACAACCCCACATTACTGAACATGTAAATTTAAAACAACTGTGTAATTCATTCAAGAAAGGGCAATTTGAAAAAAAAAGTTTTATTGGGTTGCATTCAACAATTTATGCAGAAGAATATAAAATAAACACTCAAGCAACCCAACGGCAGAAAAGAAAGCACACAACACAGACATGCCCCTTACAGCTGGGGAATACATAGCCCAAGACAGGCAAATGCTGCATGAGCAAAGCCATGAAGTCACTAGTAACTTCAACAACAATGTCAGGCTATGTTGGGAGTCATGGTCTATACTAGGTAAAGTGGATAACGCAACATTTAACTATAGCCACATTGTGTACAATGGACAATAGAAAGAAAAGGGCATCACTTGGAGCTCAGAGCTTCAAATTGTGTACATAAGTAAAACAAATATCAGGTTTTGGTAATCAAGTCTAGGAAAACTAAATATCAATACATAATGTCAAAGATGTGATCAAGAAGAAGAAAACAGTGAAAAAGGCAAAATTTTAAACAACTAGCTTTCTATCAGTACTTCTTGCTGAAATGCACATTCTTATTTGGACAAAGCACCAAAGAAAAAAATCATAGCCAAATGTTTCATACAACTGCTTGTAAAAAATGTACAATCAACCACTAAAACCACGCACATGCTAAACCATTTTCTAGTTTTACATGACCCAGATTTCATGAGGGCACACAATTCACAAGAAAGGCTGAACAAAACCCACAACCCGCACCACATTTAAAAGTTACAGAAAATCAGCTCAAATGGACATAACATTAACAGATACAATACAATGGTTGGACAACTACAAGAAAAAGGAGAAATGCAGCAATCAGCAATAGTTGGTGTTAATTCTTTCACTTTAGTCTTGCCAATACAACCACTTTCTTGTGTGGGCCTGGAAAAAAGCATTACATCGTGGGATCTTTACACACACACTTTTCAGATTTAAAACAAAGCAAAAAAGGAAAAGGCTGTGACAGTACATGTGTGCTGATAAAAAGGTGTCCCATAACCTATGCCGTTGTAGGGAAACAAGACGTCAGACCTCAGCTTCTTTTTGTGCTGCTAATGTTCATTAAAAACTGCCGGGAAAGATGCAGATAGAGCTATGACCTAGGTAATGGGCATGCCCCTGATGTATGGTAGAGCAAAAGGCAAGAACGAAATAAGGTGACAACACACACCCATACAAGATGCTTCAATCTTCTACCCATTATAAAATGAAAGGCATAACCTTTCTTACACCAGAATTTGTAAAATAAAGGGGGAGAATGCCTTTTCTAATGCAAGGTTGTCCACACACAACAAACCCACTTGAGGACAAAAAAAATATATAGGCTATAATCTCAGACTTTTAATTAAACCATATACACATGAAACATACGGGGGTATAATACCCTGGTGATGACAAATGCCTGTTGTATACTACTTTTATGGATTTGCCTTTACACAAATCAATCCTACACACACACTACACCCAGAACATTACATCCCTCCTTTGATAACACCCCTTTCCTGCAATGCATCCTCACTATCTCCTAGTACCCTCCCCTAATAATTATAATGCATTCGAAAACCAGCATCCTCAACTTAAGTCTTTTTAAAAAAATTTTTTATTGCATCTGTCCTTTCAAATGATTATTCACTCATGCATTCTAAATGCCCTCTAAAAAAAACAACTTTCTAAAATGCTCCCCCCCCTCCCCCCTGAATCTAATCAGAAAGTGACTGCCTGCCCTCTATCCCCATCCTGTCACACTTCCCTCTTTCCCCATCCCCTATATACCACAACATTCTAACAACCCCCCCCCCCCCCCCCCACACACACACACCTTCCTAGCATCTTTTTACCTAAAATTCTAGCACCTGTCCTACCAACCGTAGCAGTAAATCTGATATCTTTGATCTTACTACCATAGGTAGTATTTGATTATAATCCTTTTTAAAATTTCATTTTACTGTTTGCAAAGGGTTTGGGTTTTTTTTTTATTATCTTAGAGCATGACCTAAAGAAGCTCTGTGCTTATCCATTAATCTCAGAAACATTTCAAACCCGAAAGAAAGGGTTTTTTTAGTCATTATGTCAGCATTATACCTGTTGTCTACCTGCTTTGTGTCCACACGTGGGGCCTGGGTTAGGGTTGAGGTTAGGGTTAGTGTTAACAATTAGTAGCAGGGAAATGGTTGTCTGTCAGCTGGTCGGTCTGAATGTTAGAATGCATGTGGACACAATAGCACACAGACAAATGGTATGTATAGCTATAGACACAATGGTATGTAGCTCGCAATAGCATAGAGTTTTTAATCTATCCCTGGTCCTATCAACAGCTACAGCAGCGCAATGGACTTCAGTGTCCACACACATTTCCAGTGTGGATATCAAAGCAGTTTTGGGCCTAACAATTTTGAACATGTTGCTTTCTTATTTTTTATGTACCAGTTGCATCCATTAAAAAAGAATGCCCAAAATAAGTCATCTAAGAGAAAATCTGCTAGCCATCCGTTTCTATCTTCACTGCTCTAACTAATGTTCACATCCCTCCTAAACACTTTCCCTTCCTTGCCTCTCCTTCAAACCTGCTGTCTCCTCCCAGTAACCACCCCCTTTACACACACAGACACACCCATCCACCCCACCTGATTCCTCTCAATAACTAACCCCTTCACACACACACACACACACACACACACAGAGTAAAAAACATTATTGGGGGGCACAATTTTAAATCTTACCAAAATTAAATGCTGATAGCCTGTTTTCCAATTTTGTATTTTTGATGTATCCGACACTTTGCTACCCTTCAACAGCATAGGTAATAGATCAGATTGACTTATTTTCCAATACCTGAACATTTGTTTTTGTCTTATAAAAAATTACAAAGCATTGTCAGATATATAAGCATGAAGGGGCACATTATCACAAAGGTATTTTCTAAATTATTTCATCCGATTCAATGGGGAAAACCTTATAAAAAAAAATTGCCAGTTCCACAAGGCATATTAATTTTTTTTAAGTAAAACAATGGCCACCCAAGTCCTATAAGAATGGAACATGTTAGGACAGTATTTTTTCAAACATTTCCTCCTCACAAAAAAAGAACAAAAGCATTCATGATAAAAACACAAACTCTTTCCAATCCTTAATTCAATGCGAGCTATGTCAAAACCAGAATACTTTCTGAAGCAACCACATAATCAAATTTTTTAAAGACACCACTCTCAAAACAAAAAAATCTACAAATTAAATTCCTCAATAGAAGTGATGTCAGGAACTGAGTACTTTCTCAAGCAATTTTTCAATCAGATTTTCTGAATAATATTTTAAATCCCACAAACATTAAGGAACATACAGAAACGTACAGAACTGGGCTTGTTTTAAATCAGATTTTTTTTTAAAGAAAAAAAAAGAATCTGAAAAAAAATTGGTTAAATACCTCAAAAAATTTTTGTTTTTTATCAGATTTTTAAAAAGTCCCAAACATTTTGTTAATTTCTTTAATTTGGCCACCCTTTTTCAGTGGTACTTAATACACGTTCTCAAAAAATTTGCTTTAAAACAACATTTCCTGTTAGGCGTTTGCTACTCTTTTGCCACCTCACTCTCCTCCCTCAAAGAAATACTTTTACAAATCCGAAGTCTTGAAACAAATCAAATTGAAATCGCTCCTATCAATATTTCAGTCCTGCAGATCATTAACTCTTCAGTCCTGCCTACGTTCTTCAACTGTGGTAGATAATGGGTAGCCACCTAGCATTATTCCTCTCACACGCACACACACAAATCAAGCAGCTCTTCAAGCTCAGACCTTTCAACACACCAAGCTTGAGTGTTACAAGTTTTCTCCAGGCGGGTCCCTCTTCAGCGTTTTAGAGTAGCACTGCCATGTCTAGATAGGTCCATTCTTTGATGTCTGTTCCAATTCTTCTGTCTGCTCCTGTGTCGTCCTCCCTCAAATGTCCCCTGCAGGATAGTCTTGGCAAGGCAGCCACGACCAAACTGAAGCCACTTTCTTCCTCTTTACAACAGGCAGGTGGGGTTCCTGTGGCCCAGCTTTCATGATAGTTCTTGGCACCTGGTAACGAGACAAACCAGTTGCTAGAAACAAGGCAGGTCAGGGTGTGAAAGCAAGGTTCTTGGCACTCGACTAAGTCCATATAAGCAGTAAACATCTCCCAATGAATTTATCAAAGGATATCATCTTAGTACAATATGCGGATGACATATGCATGTGGATGAACGTTACTATGAAACGTAATACTCCAAAAAGAGCGTTAAATTACATAAAAAGGGTATATCAAAGCCAGCTTGATAACATCGACAAATATATGTTTGAAACTGGATTTACTTTGTCCACAGAAAAAACTCATGTTGTGCTTTTTAATAATGGCAGTAATCCGGAGGAGCTACCAAGATTTAAGATTGGGACTGACATAATTGAATACAAAAATACAATAAAGTTCTTAGGTGTTATTCTAACTTCAAAGTTAACTTGGCATACACATATTGAGCACTTATTAACAAAGGCAAGAAAGTGCATAAACTTACTGAAGATAATTAGTAAACAGTTCTGGGGACAAGACATATTTAATCTAAAATGTTTAGCTACATCTCTTGTTCGTTCGAAATTATCGTACGGACAAGAAATCTTTTTCAGCGCTCCAAAATCTTTACTTAAAAAGCTACAAAGTGTAGACTGCAAAGCTTACAGGCTTGCACTTGGAGTTCCGTATCATGCATCAGCTCTGGGAACGTACAATGAAGTTGGTACATTGCCTTTGGATGATTACCGTCAACTGGCATGTGCTAAATATGTTCTTAGAAACAGAACGACTGAAAATTTCATCTCTGAGGAAGTAGAAGTAAAATCTGAAGTACAGTTTCCTAAAAGAGCAAAAGATATATCTTCCTTAATGCCCATTAACACATATGTGTCCGATCTAGTGGAACATTCTAATGTCAATCAACACAGAATGGACAAACGAGAGGCGATATTACCTTGTCCATCGTGGGAGATGAACAGAGCACACTTCGACATAGAGGTAACTAATGTAAAAAAGAATGAGAATCTGAACATTATGGTTTCTGATGTTCGATCCCACATCCATCATAAGTATTTTCATCATTTACAAATTTATACAAGATGGATCACGTCTGGATAATCAAGAAACAGGTTCAGCTTTTGTTATACCATCTTTAAAAATTGAAAAATCATTCTATGTTGGTAAACATCATTCGATTTTTACGGCGAATTAGTAGCAGTCTTAATGCTCTAAATTATGTTCTTGATTTGCCATTGTGTATATTTCAAATCGTTATTTGTGTTGATTCTAAGTCGGTATTGTATGCTTTAAAATCCTTGTGGTACAAGAAAAACTTCAAACATTGCATTAGAGATTAATCATGTCATACACCTTTTTAAACCCTTTAAAGGGGACAAATGTCACTTTCTGTTTGGGGGCCTTCACACAGTGGATTCTTTCCAAATGAGTGGGCTGATAGAGCTGCTAAAAGAGGTGCAAAGCATGAAGGGAAAAACAGCAACATTGCTCGTGCCTTTATCATTACAAGAGGGCTACCACTTATTAGAACAAACATCATGGAAAAAGGTCACAGAAACGTATCACTAAAAGAGAGATTTTTAAAAGATTGTCATAAAAAATGTAAAGAAAAGTCGGAGCCTTTAAAGCTTTTAAAAATCTCCCAAACAAGAAAGTAATAGTTATTTTTTTTAGAAAAAAATTAATCATTCGAACAAATTCAGTAGAAACAGTAAATGTCTATTGGGGGAGAATATTTCTAAAATCAATAATTTTTGAATGAAAATGCAAATGAACACACACACATGGACAGACAAACCAGTCAAGATGACATGACAGGCATGAAAAATGCATAACACAAGCACACCCATACAGAGAGACCGATCCCTAAATGGTTCTCACCTGCTCTTGTGACATGTAGCCATGCCTGACGAAGACTTCTGTTACTGTCTGTGTTCGTGTCATCAGTTTATTGATGTAGCTGGTCGTTGAAAATACCAGGGATGCTTTGGTGGAGTTAATTCAAGGCTGGTCCATCTTCAGTGTTCTCGGAGTGGTACTTCCATGTCCATGTCCTTTCATTCCTTGATGTTCTCTCCAGTTTTTTCTCCCGTGTCGTCCTCCCTCCAGGTCAGTCTTGGCAAGGCAGCCCTGATATGGGATGTGCTACCTTCCTTCTCTCTGCAACAGGCAGGTGGGCTTCCTGAAGCACAGCTTTCTTTGATAGTTCTCCGGGATCTTGTGGCACCTGGTAACCAGACAATGTTTAAGGCGAGAATGCTAGGCAGATCTAGGTGAGAAAGCGAGGTTTTTAGCACTCAATTCCAGAGCAAACAGTAACCACAACTACTGATTCAAAGTTATGACAGCTTCATGACCTACCCCTTACAACTGTGTGATCTCAACACTGTACTGGTTTAAGTTTACAAATCTTTGTTAAAGGCAAAGCCACAGGAAACTTTGAAACAAAGTGCTGGACCATAAACCTATTTCCAATTTGATTTGAAAAAATAGTGCAATAAAAATACTTTAAACATGATTTAACATAGGCCTACTCCAACATATACAAATTCAAGGTCCAGTTTACATTTCATTGTCAGGTTTTCATTGCCTTAGGCCTAGATGAACTAAGTTACTTATATAGCACCTCCTCATAAAGAGCTCACTGAGGTTCACAGTTTACAGTCTTTGAACTTAGATAAGTTATCCAGCATACCCTATGACAAGAATCCAAAAACACCATGCGCACACGCGCAAATCGCAGAAATGCAAACAGGAAATACAGACATATTCTCAAGGACAGACGAAAAAGCAAGCAGATATACACAAGGGCATACAAAATTAAAAACAAATACAGACATACACAAAACATGACAGACAAAAACAGAAATGGCAAACACTGACACACACAAACAAAAAACAGAAAAAACATACATAAATACAAACAGATATTTACACGAAGACAGATAAGCAAATACAGACATATACACAAGGTAAACCAAAACGAAAATGCAAATAAACGCAGTCAAATACACGAAATGACAGACGGAGACAAATGGATAAAACACGTACACCGAGACAGACTGGTCATAATGTATGGTTCTCACCTTCTCTACGACATGTAGCCATGCCCCCATGACGACTTCTGTTACTGTCTGGGTTCCTGTCAGCAGTCCACTGTGTAGCTGGTGGCTGACATAGGGATGCTTTGAGTTATGTCAAGGCTGGTCAGTCTTCAGTGTTTGGGAGTAGCATTGCGATGTTCAGGTCGGTCCATTCTTTGATGTTCTCTGTCCAGTTTGTTCTCCTGTGTTGTCCTCCCTCCAGTGTCCCCTGCAGGACAGTCTTGACAAGGCAGCCATGATGTGGGATGCGACATAAGCCGTGCTACCTTCCTTCTCTCTGCAACAGGCAGGTGGGGGATCCTGTGGCGCAGCTTTCTTGATAGTTCTCCGGGATCTTGTGGCACCTGGTAACCAGACAATGTTTAAGGCGAGAATACTAGGCAGGTCTGGGTGTGAAAGCAAGGTTCTTAGCACTCGATTCCAGAGCAATCAGTAACCACAACTGCTGATTCAAAATTATGACAGCTTCATGACCTAACCCCTACAACTGCATGATCTCAACACTCTACTGGTTTAAGTTTACAAATCTTTGTTAAAGGCAAAGCCACTGCAAATTGTTAAGCTTTTCATATGAAACTTTGAAACAAAGTGCTGGACCATAAACCTATTTCTGATTTGAAAAAATATTGCAATTGAAATACTTTTAACAATGATTTAACATAATACTCCAACATATACAAATTCAAGTCCAGTTAACATTTCATTGTCAGATTTTCATTGCCTTAGGCCTAGATCAACTGACTAAGTTACTTATATAGCACATCCTCATAAAGAGCTCACTGAGGTTCACAGTTTACAGGCTTTGAACTTAGATAATTTATCCAGCATACCCTATGACAAGAATCCAGAGATGCCATGCGCACACGTGCAAATCCCAAATGCAGACAACAGGAAAAAGCAAATACAGACACATACTCAAGGGCATACAAAATTAAAAACTACAGACATATACTCAAGGGCATACAAAAAAAAAAAAACCAGACATACAAAAAACACAACAGACAAAACCAGAAATGGCAAACACTGACATACAGAGAAAAAAATACATAAATACAAACATATTTACACGAAGACAGACAAAAAAACCAAGCAAATACAGACATATACACAAGGAAAACCAAAACGAAAATGCAAATGAATAAACACATAGACTACATGACAGACATGGAGACAAACACACACCGACAGACACCAGATACTGATCACATAATTATGGTTCTCACCTGCTCTGTGACATGTAGCAATGCCCCACGAAGACTTCACTGTTACTGTCTGGGTTCATGTCAGCAGTCCATTGACGTAGCTGGTGGCTGACAATACCAGGGATGCTTTGGTGGAGTTATGTCAAGGCTGGTCAGTCTTCAGTGTTTCGGAGTAGCGCTGCCATGTCCAGGTCCCTTCATTCTTTGATGTTCTGTCCAGTTTGTTCTCCTGTGTCGTCCTCCCTCCAGTGTCCCCTGCAGGACAGTCTTGGCAAGGCAGCCCTGATATGAGATGTGACATAAACCGTGCTACCTTCCTTCTCTCTGCAACAGGCAGGTGGGCTTCCTGATGCGCAGCTTTCTTGATAGTTCTCCGGGATCTTGTGGCACCTGGTAACCAGACAATGTTTAAGGCGAGAATGCTAGGCAGGTCTGGGTGTGAAAGCTAGGTTCTTAGCACTCAATTCCAGTGCAATCAGTAACCACAACTGCTGATTCAAAGTTATGACAGCTTCATGACCTAACCCTAACAACTGTGTGATCTCAACACTGTACTGGTTTAAGTTTACAAATCTTTGCTAAAGGCAAAGCCACTGCAAGTTGTTAAGCTTTTCGTAGGAAACAAAGTGCTGGACCATAAACCTATTTCCAATTTGATTTGAAAAGATATTGCAAACAAAATACTACTTTTGATAATGATTTAACTTAATACTCCAACATATACAAATTTAAGGTCCAGTTTACATTTCATTTGTCCGGTTTTCATCGCCTTAGGCCTAGATCAACTGACTTAAGTTACTTATATAGCACCTCCTCACAAGGAGCTCACCGAGGTTTACAGTTTACAGTCTTTGAACTTAGATAATTTATCCAGCTTACCCTATGACAAAAATCCAAAGACACCATGCGCACACATACAAATCACAGAAATGCAGACAACAGGAAATACAGGCATATTCTCAAGGACTGACGAAAAAGCAAACAGATATACACAAGGGCATACAAAATTAAAAACAAATACAGACATATACACAAAACATGACAAAAACAGAAATGGCAAACACTGACTAATACACAGACAAAAAACCCAGAAAAAAACCCACATAAATACAGACAAACATACAGATATTTACACGAAGACAGACAAAACAACCCAAGCAAATACAGACATAAACCAAAACGAAAATGCAAATGAGTAAACACAAAGTCAAACAGACATGACAAACAAGGAGACAAATGGATTACAAGCACACACTGACATACACCCAGACAGACTGATCACATATTTATGGTTCTCACCTGCTCTGTGACATGGAGGACCCAACAAAGACTTCACTGTTACTGTCTGGGTTGGTGTCAGCAGTTCACTGATGTAGCTGGTGGCTGACAATACCAGGGATGCTTTGGTTGAGTTATTTCAAGGCTGGTCAGTCTTCATTGTTTCGGAGTTGCATTGCGATGTCCAGGTCAGTCCATTCTTTGATGTTCTGTCCAGTTCATTCTGTGTCGTCCTCCCTCCAGTGTCCCCTGCAGGACAGTCTTGGCAAGGCAGCCATGATGAGTTGACCAAGGCACACTGCCTTCCTCCTCAGTACAACAGGCAGGTGGGGTTCCTGTGGTCGTTTTCATGATAGTTCTCCAGGATATTTTGGCATCTGGTGACCAGACATACATGTGTTGGTAGAAACATGGTGGATCTGGGTGTGAAACCAAGGCTCTTAGCACTTGATTCCAGTGCAAACAATCAGTAACCATCACTGCTGATTCAACGTTATGAAAGTTCTCTGACCAAGCCATTTCAACTATGTCATCTCAACACTGCACTGGCTTAAGTTTACACATTTTTAATGGCAAGGCCACTTCAAATTAATATGCTTTTTACAGGAAACTTTGAAAACAAAGTGCTGGACCTATTATGTGCAAAGTGCTGCAACCTATTATGAAAAAAATGCAATCAATATACTACTGTTAACATAATACTCCAACATGTACAAAGTCCTATTAACATGTCAATGTTGGGTTTTCATTGCCCTAGGCCTAGATCAATTGAAGGATGTCCCTAATATAGCACAGCACCCCCTCACAAAGACCTCACTGAGCTTTGCAGTTTACAGTCTTTGAATATAATATATTATATATGGATATAATATATCCAGCATACCCTAAGAATCCAAACACCATGCATGCAAATCACACCAAATTATTCATGTTTTTAAGTCAGCTGAAATAATATAGTGGTATATATCTGTAATCAGGTACTTACTAGTTGGGTCTTGAAGGAAGGCATGATCCCTGGTCTTGATGATGGGAGCGATGTTCCCAGCCGAAGGCATCAGTACTGGGAAAACAACTCCGGTAGAACTGCCTTGTGATGAGCATGACTACTTAACCCTAATGTTAGGACTGCTGCACCTTAAGGGATAATGAACTTAGATGGTTTGTTAAACGCCTAAAGAAGTGTGAGGCAGTGACAGTCACTGGTCCTCCTCCTCTAAGAAGAAGCGAGCTGCTACTCACAAGGCCTGAGCTACCTTCACTCCCACAGCAGGGCCCTGGACTAAACAAGCCACCTCCAGACCTTGCGACCAAATGTGAATCCCAATCCTATCTCGTTTATAGCCCCGCCGACCACAACAGACATATCGGGGATGAGATCTCAACTGTTCTATGATTAAAGCTGCGCAAGTATGTACAGATCAAAACAGGGTTTAAAACCAATTGTACTGCCGTTCCTTGTCTCAATAGCTGGGCCAACTGTAAGAGTCAACCAAAGACGGTCACCACGTTGTGGGAGAACCACACAAACGACACAGACTGGAAAGACCTAAGGCAGATTCCTCAAAAGCAACTTTGTGAACTGACCAACCATGACATCTTTACTCTTGTCAACCAAAAAATGCCTGTGCCTAATATCCTGGAATTTCCCTATTTCTACCCCCTTTAGCGCACATAGAACCTACGGCAACAAGAGAGTTGTCCCTGGCAAAATTCTGTAGAAAAAGGCCACTCTGATAGGGAAACAGGTTGCAGACAGGAAAAAAAAATTGGGTGGCGCTGCTCTTGTGGCGACGCGCTCTCCCCGGGGAGAGCAGCCCGAATTTCACGCAGATAAATCTGCCATGACTTAAAAGTGGTATAAATAAATAACGAAATAAATCCCCTTTCTGCCTTGTTCCTTTTCTTCCTGTCGCCTCCTTGTCTATTTTTTGCCTTCTTGGTCCGTTTTGCCCTTTTCCAAAAACAAAAACATTCTCACCCACGAATGGTCTGGACCTGACTTGTCAGGTGTTTAACGGCAGCACAATGCGCTTTCACTCGTATCATAACAGTAGTTGCTGTCTCAGCGTTCGACACAGAAGTCGCAATGCCCTGGTCAACTATAAGCGTCAACCCAGGACCGTCACCACGTTGAGGGAGAACCACATTAACGACACTTCTTGAAACCAACCTTGTCCGAACTAACAAACAATGACATCTTTAATGTATCTACTGGGAAAATGCCTGCAGTAAAATGCCTGTGTCTAATATCCTGAACACCTCGACAATCCTTCAATCAATCTGAGGGCTTTGATTTGTTGCTTTACAAGATTCAGCGCTATATAAATTCCATACACCATCATCATCAATCCTGAAGCGGATGCTTGAAGGTTAATCGCACATCACAACTAGCACACCATGAGGTTCCCTCACCCTGGACCCAAATGAACGAGCAATGAATGAGCCACTGTCCGCGTAAACTTCACTATGGAAGAACTAGTTCTACCCAGCATTGTCAGTGCCTTCAAGATGATGCTCTTTCCGGAACACCAGGATCACTGTGACCAAGACTGCTTGTTCATCTCTTCCTACTGAGTTTTATTATTACCATCATTTGTTTAGGGGTCTTTGTATCTAAGGGAGGGGGGAGGTTTAGGTTAGTTTTGTTTTTGCTTTTCTGAGGGGACAGTTTATTCCTAACTAATTTTAGTTTTGGGGGATTTTTTTGTTTATGTTCCTATTTAGTTTTTGTTTTAATTGATTTATTGGTTTATTTCATTTTAAATCCCCTTTTTTTAAATTCTAAAGACCCCTTTTGCTGTTTTTCTAACTTTACATGCTTTAAATCTCATTTTAACTATGTCAGTTTAGGTTTTTGTCTATTCAGGTTATTTTACTTCTTTTAGCTACTTCGTTTTTCTAACAAGGGATGTCAAAGCAGTCAGGAATCTGGTGTTCAGTGATCTACAGGCAACTGACGGGTCCTATGACCATGAAGCATTCCCCAAAGATGAAACAAAATTTGACCAGAACAGCATAACAAAAGAGTGACATTACTTCCTTCTGCAAGTACCATACTGATGTGTTCTCAGCTACTTTCTGAAGACATCAAGACAATGGCTGGTCTGTGGCTATGCTCTTTACTTCCATGTATTCGCATTCACATTCAGCTGTAACTTTTCACTATCAACTGATGCTCTTATTGGCTTCTTTCCCCCGTTAAGTTGTGGTGAATCATGCAATGCATTCTACCCCGTTTTTGCGATAATGAAACGTCTAACCATTTTCAAAATCCCGAGTCCGCTCTCTAACCAAACACTCAGCTCTTTTGATCGACCCTGGAACCTCCGGAAATCACCTTGAAAATTGAGCACTGGGACTGTAGAATATCCCTACCCCAAAGACGAACAAACGCTTATATCTCGGAACTACTAGGAAGAGGCCACCCAAAGACTGGCTTGACGCAAGAGCTCGAACCCTATTCAATACAGAAGCATACTAGTTGGGAACAGTCTTGAAAAAAACTAAGCACTGGGACTGTAGAATAACCTCACCCCCCCAAAATGAACATACGTTTTTATATCTGGATGTAAAAAAGCACATAAGTGCTTATTCCATTATCCTCGATATAAAATAAATAACTAAACTAAAACTAAAATCTCATAACTATTAGTAAAGGACCTTTAAAGGACCGTCTTGACACAGCTCGAACCCTATTGAAAACAGGCCTACGAACTGTAAAGTTTTGAACAACGAAGCACTGGGACTGTAGAATATCCTCACCCCAAACACGAATGAACGTTTATATCGCATAACTATTAGTAAGAGACCACCAAATGACTGGCTTGAGAGCTCGAACACATTTCAATACAGAAGCTCTAACTGGAAAACAGCACTGGGACTGTAGAATATCCTCACCCCAAAAACGAACATACGTTTATAACCCCGCTACTATTAGAGGTCACCAAATGACTAGCTTGACACAAGAGCTCAACACATTTCAATACAGAAGCTCACTAACTGGACAACTGAGCACTGGGACTGTAGAATATCCTCGATCCCAAAAACGAAACAACGTTTATATCTCATAGCCATAAGTAAGAGGCTGTCAAAGGACTGTCTTAACACACAGCTCGAAACCTATTCGAAATAGAAGCCTACTAAACGATAGTTATGCTATCACAAGGAGTCCATTGGCACTGAACCCCTGTACTAATGCACTTCATCTTGCGTTCTCTGATCAGAAGGTTCAGGGCTGCTGGCCACAATCTGATAAGCACATACACAGAACCGTGTCAACAGTAGCATTAGTTTAACAACAAAAGATTTAAGATCCGACCCCCCAAGTTCTTCAATTCCTTATATCTGCCACACACACAAAATCCCATCAACAGGGCCATAATTTTTTCATGGACAGCATTTCTTCATACAGAACTGTGATACAGATTAATTTTTCAACTCCTCCAGAAATTCTCTGGGCACTGCACTACTAATCAGGCAGTGTGCTTTTGGGCAAGTGGAACCTGGTGAAGCCACCACCAGTGTGCATGCGTTTTATCATCCACTCCTATCGCCACGCAATGGTCTACTCTTCTTCAAGGCGGAACAGGCTTTCATGCGAGTGCAAAATGTTTTGCGTGCGTTCGTAAAAGTTACCTCGGTTTAGAAGTCTCATCCAGACATTCAGGGGAATAGAGAAGTCAGTATTGATATTAACTCCAGGGGAAATATATCCCCTCGAACAAGGGCTTTCAAGAAGCGCAATTCTAGGATGCGACTCTTGCAGTATTGCAAACAGTGCGTGCGTGCGTGCGCGTTGAGTGTACGAGAGAGAGATAAGAGTATGTGCGTGCGCGTGCATGTGCATTCGTATGTGAATCCACTCACAGACGATTACAATATCGGTCTTATTACCCAATTTGTTCTTGGACAAGTATGCGTCTTTACACAAATTTTGCAGAAAACTAGGCTAATGAGAATAAATTGTCAACGACTCAGCTTTTTTTTCACTCATGAGCTTTACTGCGTTTCACTGTGCTTGCGGTTTGTTATTTTTCTTCAGTTCCCACCAGTACACGATATTGTTATGCCAAAGGCGAAACGGGCTTAAATAGTGGGGAAAATGTCTGTCTTTGAACACAGGACCTTAGTTTATATTCTCATCCAAAAGATTTTCGGGGCTGCAGAGTTGGCAAAGACTCCATGGAAACTCCGGGGAATAATCACCTTGAACGGGCACCTCGGCTGCGAGTCGCGAACCCGGGCCGGCAGATTGCCAGCGCAACGCTCGAAACACCAGGCTACCCCGTCCCCAGTTCTGTCAATGACCGATTCTAAACACACGGGTCACCCGTGTGTACGAACTTGTACGCATCAAAATAACCCATGGCAGTTGAACATGGTAGGTAAAGAGCAGGGAGGTAGCCTACATCCCGACTCTCCTGGCAAAATTGGTCGGTTCGATTCCCAACTGTAACCCTCAAATCGGAATGGGGCTATCTTATGGTAGGGGGAGGGATGGTCGCATAGCAAAATTTTCACCATTGGTAAACCTGGAAGATACAACCGAAGAACCAAAACCTTTTAAGCCAATCTATATGCTAAGTAAAAAAAAAAAAAGGTAAAGGAGTCCTATAACCTATAAGGTCGTAGGGGAGCGAGGCGTCAGAGACCTCACTTCTCTAGGGCCAGCATATTGAGGGCGGCGCCCATCTCCTCTCCCTCGCTGCTTTACCTTCCCTGACCCTAAAGAGTGCAGGTACCCATTTACAGCTGGGTGAACTGTACTGAAGCCAAGGCGCGCAAACGGCCACCCATCCAACTGGTAACCACGCTCGACGCTGCTTAACTTGGCTGGGGGAAAGCGAGTGCTCCGACCACTGAGCTATCCCGTCCCCTAGATGCTGGACACTATAAATTTGGAAGGTGGGGGAGACGACACAAAGCGTCACACTTGGTCATTGAGTAGAAGGAAAAGGGTAACGGTAACTGG